>JAHXMU010000134.1:0-209635 GCA_019455685.1 Philornis downsi | reverse complement strand
AAAATGACAGATCAACTAAGATATAGTTCTTATTGACAAAAATTCAAGTTTAAATTCAGTTCACAATCATCTGTAGTCAGTAAAATTACTTTGATTTCACCGGTCTACAAATTTTGGCTATGGTAACATAATTATGCATCATAATCACGTATTCTAGAGGGGAGGCTTTAACGTGAGTTAATGGGAAATAAATGCACTTTTAATAATTCGTAACGATGTAATGAAACCTTGTAATTTTTGTAGCAGGCCCGGGTAGCTCAGTCGGTAGAGCATTGGACTTTTAATCCAAGGGTCCAGGGTTCAAGTCCCTGCTCGGGCGGAGCAGTACTTTTTAACGTTTGTTTCATTTTAGTTGAATTATTGGATAGTAAAACCGGGTGACAGAAACGAACAAGAATTAGACATAAAGTTAAAACCATTCAATGAAATTGTAATAACAGTTCCGTTTGTATTCTTTCTGAGGTAGTTTTCGACCACTTTTTCGCACATTTCTGACATCAACAGCAATTGTCTAATTTTACGTGGCTCTCGCTTTGAAAGCCTTACATACGGTGTGCCATTACTTGGGACTGTTTTTGAATGTGTTTGCGACAGCCAGCGCCCCTTTGGGGAACTCAGACTAATCCCGGATTAGGAAAGTATTAGTCGAAGCACATTTGAGATAAGAAGCATTTCCCCTTGGAAAACTTCCTCAGGGCTTGCTTCCTCTCTCAGCCAAAGTACCTTTGAGGTCACTGGTATGAAGTGAACTTCCTCTCGGTTAGGAGTTAAACCTATTTAGACACCTCAACCTAATTGACAAAGAACAGTGTTTTCCAAGTTCCCGCATTACCTACAGGAGACCCTGAAGCAACGCAAGATCACTGAAAACACGTGTTCGGGCAACCACAGCCAACATGATCAAGGGGGCCTACACCACGATCAGGCAAGAACAAATAGTTCTTGGGGCCCCTGATCTCCCGTGCTACCAGAAAATGAAAACCCTCTGGTCAGGATTTCGCAGACAAAAACTGCTCCAGTTTCGCTACATCATACCTCGCATGGAACTGGTCGTCCATCGTATCCGCTTGCACGAAACAGACATGCACTTGCAACAGGTTGCAGCTACACGCCCTTGTACTATGCAAGCACATACAGGAAAGGGAAGAGAAGAAAGGAAAAGAAGAGAAAAAGAAGAGAAGAGAGATGCTGCTACAACACAAATTCACATGTATCGTACACTGTACAATACACATGCCAACGAATCTTCGCAATGGAGCCCCTAACCCCTAACACCAATCAAGATATGAACAACATACCCTACCGCTCTCTCCTACCTCGCCGCCTTGCAAACTACCAGCCTGCAAAGTGACGTGCTTCAGCCAGCTCTTTCCCTGAGGATATCACGTCCGTCACCTCCCAATTATCTCTAATCCTCACAATCCCTAACGCGTCCAAATTCCTAATATCATCATTCAGAGGACAGACGCATAAATCACGCTTCCAATCCTCTGCCTGATGCCCACAGTCACAAATACTACTCCCAGCCAAACCTCTTTTGTAGCATATTTCTGCCAACTGATGTGAAGGTTTTACATGAGTCTCGCTGTGAAAGCCTTACCCATGATGTGCCACCACACAGGTGCTATTTTCTAATCATTTACTTTTCTTTCTTGGTTATGTGTTCTTTCTTTCTTCTAGCGACAGCAAGCGCCAATTAATGCAACATCGATCAGGAACCGGAACCGGCCGCCCTTGTGTCAGGCTTAGTTTTTACATAATCTACATAATTGTATGGCAAATTGGGTGGTGTTAGCTAATTCGCAATCATCATCGCAAGCATCTATTGGTTGTATATCAATATAATTTAAATTAAATCAAAAATGGTCCGCTTTACCAGATCTTAATCGTTAATTTCAACCTTGCTAATACGAATTATCCAGTAACGCAGACATACCATGTTTGTAATAATAATGTAATAATTTCATAAAATATTGTTTCTTTTTTGTTTAATGTCACTGCGGACTTATCTGTTTGTTTTTTGGCATCAATAGTTTTCAACATTAATAATCTGGTGCGATTTGGTGAGATGGTTCTGAGATTTTCCTAGGGAAATCTTGCAAATTGTATAAATTTTCCAAAGTAATCATTTTAAGCTAAACTTTAGACACAACGTACATACATAGAAAAAATAACAAATTTCAGATTGGTTTTAAATTAATGCTCTGCATAATAAAATAATCTTCAATTGGCTCCATCTTCCATGATCAGGATTAACATTACAAAATTTTGTTTATTGCCGTCAAAAACATAATAAACTCTTCTCTAGCGCTCTCGCCAAGCTTTTGAAACATTGACTTTGTCTATCAAAAATGGTTAAATTTGTGAAAAAATTTAAATAAATTAAAAGTAAGCATCTAAATCATACAGCTTCTAGTAATTTGAAGTTGTTAATTTTTGAGATATTCTTTCGTGATATCCCATAAACTAAACGAGATCCAAAAAATCAATGACCATTTTTGTATTCTTTGCCTTTTCCTTTTTGTTGTTTAGAAATTAGGCCCATTTCTTTCTCTTCTTATAGTTCAATTCCGAAGAGTACTTTAATTGTTGATCAATCTGAATTCAGAAAAATAGTGCCGGGCTTATTAATAAAACGGCTTGGCAGAACTTACAAATTTTTAACATCGCCCGGGTAGCTCAGTCGGTAGAGCATTGGACTTTTAATCCAAGGGTCCAGGGTTCAAGTCCCTGCTCGGGCGGAGTAGTTTTTTCTTACATTGGGATGAAGTATTGACGACATGAAAGTGAGATTTACTTAATAAGAATGATTCGTCCAGAATAAGTTTTTTTATTTTTTAATAATCGAATGTATGAACAATTATAAATTACAGTTTACATCTATTCTTTATATTTCCAAATTTATTAATTCTAAACACTAATATTTTTACTTTAAGGCGTTCATAAAAAAAAGTCAAAAGTACCATCGCCCGAGCAGGGTGTGAGCTGTCGATTGTTGTGTTGGTCATTCACAGAATTGACTGAATTCAATTATATTTCGTTAGTTGCTTCTAAGCCAAATTTACTGCATTGAATTCGAAGCAGAATTTTGTAATTCGAGTATTTTAACTGCAAACTGTTCAAAAAAAGAGCACAATAGGTTTGATTGGAAAAATAACGGTTTCGCCCGAGCAGGGACTTGAACCCTGGACCCTTGGATTAAAAGTCCAATGCTCTACCGACTGAGCTACCCGGGCTGTGCAACGTCAGCAATGAGTAGATCGGAAGCCAGATTAGAAGTTGTTAAGTTCGGAATTACATATACGGGTTCAACTTGGATTAATTTATTATATTATTCGATTTAATTATTAATTATTATTAGATTTAATTTTTTTATATTACAGTAAAGCAAATTTGGCATTACTTTCTCCCTACTTGAAGAGTGCTATGGAAATTTTGCTAAAAGGTCTCAAGTAGCATCGGTGGTTCAGTGGTAGAACGCTCGCCTGCCACGCGGGCGGCCCGGGTTCGGTTCCCGGCCGATGCAAAGCCGGCTTTCCATTCTACTTATTTTCTACGATCAAATACTTTCGGGTTTTTTATATTACCTACTTATAATATACCACCATTATAGTTATCATAAGAGGAAAGTGGAACTGCTTTTTAAAAATCCCTCACCATGATTTTTCGGGGAAAAGGTAGACAAAATTTTTTTTGAGTCTACCTCTTCAGGAAGAGAAATCATACTAACTTCAATGCATCGTCGCCATATTGGGCGCAAAAATTAAGAGCAATGCCGATTACATTTTATTAGGTGTGCAGCTAAGTTCCCGCTGTTTGCCAATAGACGGTGCTAGCCCTTACAAGTGTCAAAACCTAAACGTCATGAGCCAAGCTTAGGCATATGGTAAACATGCCGCCTCGAGACAATAGTGATTTTCCTTTGACATCATATTCTTATGGTTGTGTGAATATATAAGATTTTGTGCCAAATAATCGTCATATGCGGGAAGTATTGATTTTCTTCTTTCAATCGAAGAAAACGGCGGCTGAAGTTCATTCAAAAGATGAACAGTTTTACCGTGACGGAATTCGAGCTTTGCCAGAAAGATGGGAAAAAGTAGTAGCTAGCGATGGAGAGATGGATGGAATCCTTTGTAAACATGTTTTCATAATAAAGTTGAATTTTTATAGAAAACAAAAAAAAAGCGAGACCTTAGTTGCGCACCTAATAATATTATCTCTACTCAGTAATAACTGGAAATTCGTTGAAAACAACGTTTAACAGGTTCTTTACGCGAGCCTGGTAATACAAACAGTGTTTCGTTTATTATATCACAGCAAACAACAAGTCATTTACTGAAGTTGTTTTCTTGTTTTCTATGATAAAAGTTGTTGATGCAGAATGTTTATTTTTCCCTTATACGGAAGAAAATTTTTCAAGTTAAAAAATTTTCGCCCGAGCAGGGACTTGAACCCTGGACCCTTGGATTAAAAGTCCAATGCTCTACCGACTGAGCTACCCGGGCTACGCATTATGCCGTTTTACAAATTCTAAATCGAACGTAGGCGTTCTTAAAGCGCCTCCTCAAATATAGGTTAAAATTAATTAAATAAGCTAAAAAAATTGTTTTTGTTTTTGCCAGCTGAAGCAAATCAGAATCTTCTAAATAGACATGTTAGACTGTCCTCTGTTGCTCTTTTGGTTCTAAAGAAAACCTTGGTACCTCATTACGTAAGGTCCAAATAAATTTTTTCAATATTATTCTATATAAAGATTGATTAAAAACAATGTACAGTAGTTGTGTACAGACATTGGAAGGAATCATATATTTGTTAAGGGTCTTTAAACTGTTTAATTCTTTATTTAATTATTAACAAAATTGTGCATTTTCATCGGAATAACTGATTTATTATATATGAAAAAAAGTGTTCCGACTGCTCTGTTAGATACATTGCCTTATGGATTATAAGTGTTACAAATTGGCGGAATCGCTCCAATAGAAAATAACTGTCCAAGGACATCTTTGGGTAAATGAAAATTTAAATTATTTGTTTTAACATTTTACCATTTGTTAGATGATTGAAAACGTTGGTGGCAGTTGGAAAATAGGTCAAAGAGCCATCCGCTCCATTTATGAGCGTGTTTATTGAAACATTTTAAAATGTACGAATGCGAGGTGTGTTCAAAAAATAAGGCGAATTTTCAAATTTCACGGGTTACGTACATACATTCGATTTTCGATTATTATTATTTTTTTTATGTTGGTACTCTCGTCTCGAAGAGATGTTGACGGTTTTCTCCATATAGCATGTTTAGTTTGTTTGTGAGAGGCATAAATAAGACAAGTGTTTTGCGTGTTCGGCGATTTTCTGCTATCGAAAAAAATGTATTAAAGAAGTTGCATCAAATTTTGTGTAAAAAATGGAAGTAATTGCTCAAAAACACTTGAAATGTTGACAGTGGCATATGGTGAGACTACTTTGAGTCGAAAAATGTTTACAAGTGGTACAAACTTTTCACAGAAGATTGAGAAGATGTGAATGACGACGCTCGCTCTGGACGCCCCAGCATATCAACAACCGAGGCAAATGTTGAGAAAGTGAAGAAAATTGTTATGGAGAATTGTCGAATCACAATTAGACAAGTTGCTGAGGATGTTGGCATATCGGTTGGCTCATACCATGCAATCTTTTTGGACATTTTGGGCATGAAGCGTTTGGCAGCGAAGATCGTTCCAAAATTGCTGAATTTCGACCAAAAACAACGACGCGTGAGCATCGCTCAGGAATTGTTGAATGACGTCAACGATGAACCAGATTTGCTTAAAAGTGACGAATCATGGGTATATGGTTATGACATCGAAACTAAGGCCCAATCGTCCCAATGGAAGAGTCCAAGAGAGCCAAGCCCAAAAGAATCACGCCAAGTTCGATCAAATGTAAAGGCTTTGCTCACTGTTTTCTTCGATTATCATGGCGTAGTGCATCAGGAGTTCTTACCACAAGATCGTACGGTAAGTAAGGAGTATTAACTTAAAGTTATGCGCCGTTTGCGTGAAGCAATGCAAAAAAACGCCCGAAGTTGTGGAAAAAAAGTCATGACTTTTTCATCATGATAATGCACCTGCTCACTCATCTTTGCTTGTGAGAGATTATTTGGCCAAATCAACATCGTTATCATGCCTCAGCCACCATATTCACCAGATTTGGCCTCCTGCGACATTTTCCTGTTCCCAAGATTGAAGAGACCCATGAAAGAACGGCGTTTTGCGACGATTGAGGATATAAAAAACGAATCACCGGACACGCAAAACAGTTGTCTTATTATGCCTCTCACAAACAAACTAAACATGCTATATGGATAGAACCGTCAACATACTCGTAAATAGTGATCAAAGTAGCACTACACATTTTTTGAGATATCCTACCGGCCAGTTTTGTTTTCAGATCCTCATCGAAATCGACATTTGTGTTGAGTATTATTTGGCAAATTATCATGGACAAATGTATGCCGTGAAAAAACAGACAGCTGGCGAATTTCTGATTAAACACGTTCTTACATAAGCAGAATTATCACGTTTTTAAGTGAATAACGCTCACATGCTGTTTATGAAAAACGTTTTCACGCCCAAAACTAACAGTTTGTTGTGGTTTATGGCGTTGCGGTTACCGTCAATAGATAACGCAACGGAAGCATGGTGACTGGTTTTTTGTGAAATGAATTAAATGGTCCAAAAATAACCATGTGAACTGGCCTCCAAGATCATGTGATATATTTATATTGGGCCCTTTTTTCAATTTTTTCATTGGGTTATTAAACTGTAATTGCATGATGGCTTCAAAATCAACATTGTTTGCGTTATTAATGAAATAACAGCAGATTTATATGGAAAGTGGCCAACAATTAGTGATTTAATCTAACTTCTGAAAAATCCGGAAACAGTCATTTATGTAACATTATTTTTAAATAAAAAGTCGGGAACTTAGTTCTAAAATAAACACAAAACTCATATTGTTGCCGTATAGCGTTTTCTATTATAGATTATTTTTTCTAGTATAAGTTAGGTTTTCTATTAGAGGTTAAAAACACATGTTTCTTACTCGATTAAATCCTTTTTGTGTCTGAAAGAAAAGAGTTTTTGACACCATGTCGTATATAACGATAAAATCATCCAGTCCGAGAAAACCCGCCCTTACAGGGACAAATCCACCTCAGAAAAATTTAGATTTTGTCAATATCTTTCGTATACTTTATTCATTAATTAGTAGCGATGTAAGTTGAAATTGATTTATATGGGTAAGACTAGGTCACCTAATATACTTTGAAATGGTATCGGAATAATGATATTGTATGTATAATTATTATTTTTTTTTTTTTTGCACTTCCAACCGATGAATCATTATAATTTTTGTGCGTTAAGTAATTTTCAGTAATGTAGATTTGCAATTGTTCGAGGGAAAGAGGTATTGAAATAAGAGAATTGTTTGTCGGCCAAATAAATATTTCATATATATTTTTAAAGAACCTGTAGGCCACACCGCGGTTGACACATAACCTTCCCCTTACAGAGTGATCTAATAATGCCCCCAGCTGTTTATTAGTACGCTAAAATAAAAAAAAAATGCGTTTTATCTACTCTGCATGTCTGTCATACATTTCACAACTAACTAATAGTATCGTCGTGACATGTAGGCCATAAAACGGAGGAATGCGATATTAAAGTATTTTTGATATCGGAAAAATATCGATAATTCCGCTAAATGTTCAAACCCGTTCTTGTCACTGGTTCCGCATGCAAATTTAATTATTTAACCTGTTATTAAGTGATGCCTTCTTAAGAGGTTATAGAACTTTCTCTCAGTGTTGAGAACGGTATACGAGGGATGGCAGTTATAGTCTTATTTTTGCTTTCGTAATAGATATTAGCTAATTAGCCACATTTACTTTAATCATTTTCTATGTCTACATGTGTTAAATGATTTAATTGTTTTTTTTTTTTGAGTCTTCTTTGTTTCAACCTTGGAATCATTTAGCGGGTCATTTTTATAATTGTTAATTAATTTTTGCTGTTGCCAAAATAAGTAGTATCTCATCTTTTATGCCAATTATTGTGTTGAGTTAATTTGAGTTGCGCATCTCTTGAAGAAGATTTCATTAGTTTTTCTGATAATTAAAAGTAACCATGTAAAAATCTGAAGCCATACACACAGCTTCTTGTCGACTTTTAACCGTGTTTAAGGTTAAGGCCATCACAGCCAAGATGAATCACAAACCGACATACAAATAGAAACAGAAACTGTATTAGAAATAAATACCTACATGGGATAACTGTTGCCGGCGGTGGGGCAGAATAGCTGATGATAGCGTTTTATGCAGGGTACACCTTTTATCAAATCGCCACGCACGTCCAGACCCAAAGCCACCGATAGGGCTGTCCACCAAATCTGTAAAGGAAACGAAATAAGTGAAAACAAAATAGAAATTGTACTAAAGGGGGTAAAATTAATCAATTAAACACAACTCTGACACTCAAAGCGCAGCGAGGTGACGACCGCTGGTAATTAAATTCTGACATCGTAGTTATCTTTATCTGATCACGTCGCCGTTACTCACCCGTATATCGAGCTATTTTGTGCCTAGCATTACCTGTGGAATATTTGTCTAACGGAGCTTATAGAATATTTATGAATGAATATTAATAAAGATAATTGAATGAATTAGTTGTTGCTTATTTTGTTGTTCGTTTCTCAAAAACCTCGTTCATTCATAATTGGTTATGATTGATATGCGTTTGTAATTTGAGTTGCTGACTCAAGTCAAGTCAAGCTCTTTCCGGCCACCGCAATTGCTCAGCCAATGGGCGAGATGCAGTGCTGTTGGATAGACGATAATAACAAATTTTCAAGCACTCGTAGTTAATCACGCTACGTTTAAAATTGAATACGAAGCGAGTATTTATAGCTGCATTTACAAAAGCAAACAAAAAACAAACAACCAAAAACGTTTTCAGTGTTTTGCTTTGGGGGAAAGATGTTGTTTGTGAGATTGCATTTGGATACCCGCTTGTTTGCCCGTTGTTAAAGGCAAAGTTTAATTTCTAAGCTTACTACTTCTGATGCGGGTCGCCACAAGCATCGGTGGTTCAGTGGTAGAATGCTCGCCTGCCACGCGGGCGGCCCGGGTTCGATTCCCGGCCGATGCAAATTGTAAATTTCCCTTTGTTCTCAACATTTTGTAATTTGGGCGAGAACCTACCTATACACTTTGAAAAAACTTAAGAAGAAGAATAAGCGCATAAAATAATAATATTATAAAATAATAGTCTCATAAAATTAATGAAAATTTTCATTTTCAAAATATATATGTAGAAACCCGCAATGGCCAAATTTTTGACAGAAGATCATATTATTGATGAAGAAAACATTGATTTTTTTTAGTAAATGAAATAAAAAGGTCTACTCACTAACATGGGGTTGCATAACATGACACCAGCTAAACCTCTAAAACGTTAAATTCTAGTAGATGGTCTCTAAAAGAATTTTATAAAGTTAGCCAATTTGAGGCTATGCTAAATAAAACGTCATAGCTTTATTATCTACATATTGGAATGAAGTTCAGATAATAGTTTAGTGCATTTTATGTTCGTCACTTTCAAGGCCCTGTCTAGAAATGTTCTGCACAACGGCCCGAAACTTTTTGAAGGAATTTGGGATTTATTGAAAAATTGCGTACCTGCTAACGAATGATTCATTTACGAGTAGATGCATTTTTTCTGGTATTGAATTTATGATTGAACAAATTTTCATACGGATGGCACATTAAGTAAACAATTGACAGTAAATATCAATTTATGTTCACTACTCTATTCTATTCTATTATAATTATCTAAGAAATCTTATTACATCTTATAATCATTTTTCGTCAGTTTTTAATATAAAAGCTACAAAAATGTATACGCAAATGTTATACAAATGTATCGCTAAATTTGTTTCTAATTTCTGATCTTACATGACATGAGTAGAATCAAATTTCTGTTATACTCGTATGCTTACATATTTATATTGTTTTCCAATAATAAAAATTCGTCGATTAGTAGTTCTAATTCGCTTATCCTCGCTAAGTTTAGGAATGAAGTAACGTATATGAGATATGTGTCTAACGATTTGAAAATATTGCAAATTTACAGCATTTCGAAACAGCATATTTACAGGCATTTTGTAGCAATGGTCGTTGTTATGACGTGCACTGAATTCGAAAACACATTCCAAAAATATTCTTGATATAAGCAAAGTGTTTATTTTTGATTGACACTTAATTGCTTTTGGGCAATAGCAATTTCAAAAAATTCAACCCTGTCATCCTTAACAGGTTTCCATTTCCCTTTCGAAGAAATTCGTATCAACTAAAAATGTATTGTCCTGCACAATCATCATCTTGATATAGACACTACTGAAGAATTTGTACACAATTTCGCATAACTTTTAGGAAAATATTTGCTCAAAAAGCGGATCAGAATTGGTACAAAGTTAAAAAGTTTAAAAAAATTTAAAAATTGAAGAAGTTGTCCGAAAATGTTCGAGGCTCCTAAGAAAAGAGCTACTTTAGTGGCACAACGACAAGCAGATTATGGTTCATATAATTGTCCTATCGAACGCACAATTTGGTTAACCATCGTAAAATCGGAAATCCAATCTTTATTATTCCATAATACGATACCAAATAGATCACATCAAGCTCATGATGAAGAATATAATATTTTCGGTAGCTGAGAGTGACCGTAAAGAACCGATTCTGACTATGCAACAACTTAGTGCGTAAGGATTTTGGTGTAAAAGCATACAAGATTAACCTCAGCCATCTTTGAGCCTTAAAAAAGATCCACTGTTTTTTTTCAAAATTTTTTAATGAAGCAAGCTTTCTATGATCTTTGTGTTGGAATCTGTCTGTCTTATTGGAGTACCCAATATGAAATCGTCACTATCGAAGCTTAATTTTGTGACTGTTAGATGAAAAGCGTCCTTACTCCTATTTTAGCGACAACATTTTCCAGGGTAATTTTAATAGCCCTTTCTTTCTTTCTTTCATTTCTCGGGTTGTCGTGATAAATTTTATTTTAGTTGGGACGGTTCCTAGGGTTGGTGCTGCCAAATGACTGTCCGAAAGCGTTACGACACGAAGGTTGAACGTAGTGATCCGAGTGTTACATTTTTCAAAGGATTCGGGATATTTCGAACTGCAAAACTTTTGGAGAGTGCATATGACAGTATCCCCTATTCCCCCAACAAAAACCATCGCTTTAATTTTGGTGCTGGCCATCATTTCTGTGTGCGACCCATTCTACTTTTGTCCAATTGTTCTATGGGTCACACACTGCCTTTTTTCCAATTATTGCAAAATCGTGACATTAAAACATCGGAATGGGCAAACGTTACATTACAGATAAGTATACTCAATGTTCCACGACTAAAGTGAATGGCAAAACTCTGCAAATTTAATAACGTCGATAATATTAATCGACAAAGGAGTTCCGCATTGTTAACTTTGACTCCATTCATCCCGTCACATCTCATGCCGTTTAAAGAGAAAATTAGTGCACTCAGGTTCTCCATTTTAGAAAATTCCTTAAGTTCTAATTAGATTTTGCAATGTTATTGTTATTGTTATTACTTCAGAGATTACACGGTGCCCAAATTTTAATCTCTCATTGCAATCATTGCCTAAGATAAATCGCCTCTCCACACTACTGTTAGTTCTTTTTTGGCAGCCGTCGCGTACGCAGCGGAATTTGCATTAAGTGAAGTGGTGAAGGTGCCCGCGATCGACCAATTAGTTATCATAGTGATTCTTCTAAAACATGGGATTAGACAACAAATTTTAGTGCAAATTAAACGAAGTTGATAGTTTAGCTTAGACTACAAATGAAAACAAAATAAATTGAACAAAAGCGGAAGAACTAACAAAATGTAAATTCGTCAAAGTTATTTTATATGTGTGTCTTCCATCCTTGTGTTGTTTTTGTAATTCAACTAAAAAAAAGATGCTAGATTTTCTTAAGTATGCGTACATTCGTAATAGATTTGAGTGCAATTACAAGTAGCTCAATATATGCAAAAACTTATGTGTGAAAATAAATATAAATGGAGTGCTTTGATTAATTGTTGCAGTTCCACCGACAGAGCTGCTCGCGTCGAATATTGCATTGCTTTGCGTTGCTTGTTCTCTTTTACGAAGCAAAGACAAAAAATTACTTCGGATTAAACTCTCATATTAGTTAGTTCAGATTTCGTGTGCCTTCGTTCGTTAAAAATAGTAGAGGGAGAGCAAACAAAAGAGAAAACTGTTGATATTGACAAAATTGTGGAGATGGAAGAATAAGCCTTCCTATATATAATGACTGATATTTCTACTTCTTTAGATTTTTTGTTATAAAGTATTTGTGATTTCTAAATTGATTATGGGAAAACCAACGAACTAAAGGGAAATGTTGCATATGCACTAATGATTTGAAGGTAAGATATTATTTCAAATACTTATTGGGTACTTGCTAAATGTCTTGTGTTTTTTCAATTCATATGCGATTGATTATTATACAATTCAGTTGTCATGGTTTTGATCTCCAGGGTATCTATCAAAGGCTTTGGGTTCCGGCTAGAAACTTAAAATTTTTTCTGACTTTTGCTTTAAATATAAATTTTTGTATTCATTTCTGAAAAACGTGCATCTCTGTAAGTGGGGTTGGTTTTTCTGAAAATCTCGCGCTCCGACAATGCAACAATGGTGCACTTTTTGCCCTCTAATTAAATCAATGGAGTTCACTAAATTTATATTTTAGAGCATTCAGAGCAAACATGTTATTTCAGAACATTTCTGTTGTTTTTTCGAAATATACATATAAATATGTCGATATAACGCAGGAAACTCAACGCACTCCAAGGCCATTTAATTATAAAGATGTTGCATTTAAAATTTCACTTGCTTTTTATGTGACTCAAAATACATAATTTTTTTTAACTTTCTTCGAATTGCGGTTTTCCAGGGTTAATTGCATTATATCACTGAATCTTGATTTCTTTTAATTTCATAACTATTCCTTGCAAAAAATTCCTCTTCAAAGTAGATAAAAAATACCGATGTGCATTATGGTATCTCGAAAATTATGATTTAGAGCTGAAGCATGACGGGTAATTCCAAAAATGTTCAAAGTAAGAACGCGAATGTTGAATATGACCATCTTCGTTTTTGATGAATTTGGTGTACACAATGTACTTGATTCTATGATTCTTATGACATCTCATGTATATCTGAATTCTAATTGATTCGTATTCGATAACCTTTGAAAATTATTCACCTTGACAAATGTTTGAGTAAGAACACATGATTTAAGAATGCATAACTCCGAAATGCAGCACCGGTTATCCATAATTTTGGTGTCGTTTTAAAGAGTAACAGTTTCATTCCCATTCTAATGTAAAAAAGGTAAAAAATGACTCAAGGACTCTGCAAATTTGAAAGGCTTTTTATTCCTGAATGTCCTGATAAAAATATGTTTCGTTTTCGTAGTTTTTTTCGAAAAAGCCAAAGTTTGGTTACTTACATAACGTACAAATTACAGATTAATATCTTGTTGGATTCAAAAAATATTACATTTTCCGTAAAGTTTATACATTTTATATTTTACAAACAAAATTTTGATGTTTTTCACACAGCTTACAGTTTCATATTATTTGTTTTCTGTTTGATTTTGGGATTATATTTTTATTATTATCAAATGGCACAAATATTGTTTATATGGTACGTTGTATACTACCATCTACCATATTATTGTGAAAAATATTTTGTATTTAGAACGCCCATTTCGATTAATCCAACATAGGGTAAACTAAAGGAAACACGTCTGCTGCTTCTTGCTTTTTTTATGATAATAAGAGAATCGGTTAATATACAAATCAATGAATTTACACGTTAATCTTCAATTCAATGCACAACATCAAAAAAAGTTCACTTAAAACTATGGATAATACCCTACTTTAAGTAACGGAAAGTTTTTTAGGCACACATTTTTAAACTCTATTTAAATACTTTAGGAACAAACATACTAAACAAACTAAGCCACATTACATTCAAAAACATAACAATGGAACAAAGGTTGTATCTCTTGAGACCAATGAGGTCACGATTTGAAATTTACTTAGCGTGTATGTAAATAGCAAAATAGCCATTTTCTCGAAAAAGCAAGAAAAATACGGATACGCTTCAAAAAAGTCCTTTTTAATTTTTAAAATCAGTGAACTAAGAAAAAAAATTTTCGAATTCTTAAGCCAAGTGTTCTTACTCAAACATTAGTCGAGGTGAGCAACTTTCGAATTCTGGTGTGAGCTGCCATGAGAAATATAATGTGGTAGGTTAATTGTGTGTACCAAATTGTATCAAAGTTAAAGATATATCGAAATTTTTTAGAATTATTCCAATTTAAAAGGCAGAGATATTTCAATTTTCTGGTACACATTTTAGGACTAAAACTATACTGGATACTGTTAAGATCTCAAACTTATTTCATCACAAGATAACGGAAAGATATGCCTTTCGAGGAAAGTAGTTTCTCGATTTCAACGAAATTTAAATTTCTATCTCCATAGTCCAGTTTCTGGATAGGCTACATTCGCCGCATTGTTTAAATGTACTGACACATATCTGACTTTGTACATTTAATTACAAATTTAAATTTAGAATGATATCGCTAATTATTTATGTCAGTGTATTCGTTTTTTTCTGACTGTAATTTTATTTTTTCCGTTAATAAATTCCAAAACGTCATGGTGATCAAAATCTCACCTCATGGCAAGTTATGATAGGGTTAAAATACTGTAATATAGATTTTTTTTCGAAATTTTTCGAATGAAGAAAAAGTTGAAAAATTGTTGTTTTGAAAAATGTTTTGCTAACCAAAATAAAACACCACCACACAGAGGTTTAGTCGCTATGCCGAAATTATACATATCGTCTCCTCCTCTAAATTTGGCCGCAGCTATCAATTTCTTTTTCCAAACTGGTTTCATGAAGAAGAATTTTAATCTACAAATGATACAAATGACTTTTTTGAGGGGTTTGAAAAATCGAATTATGTGAAGACATAAAAAATAGGAAGACCATCAGAAAATAAATGAATTGTATCAGGAAAAACTGTCGTTTTCTTGCCTATGGTAATTTAATCTTGCCCCCTTATGTTTCCCTTTTTTGAACATTTGCGGTCTCTTACGATTACAATGATGAACAGTGGTTTTGTTATATGAGATTTTGTACAGGGTAGCGCACTAACTGTGCTACAATAAGAAATTCAAATAAATTTATTTTTTAATCAATGTATTCCATTTTTATTTGTTTTTGTTGTATAGAAAATGCAATTTTATTTTATATAACAAAGTTGTTTTGAAGATGATAGACCGTAAGTCACCTCTATGCTCTCATTCATGCATATGCGACACCTGATCAAAAAATGGTTACGGATTTTCCAGTATACGCTCACCCCCACCGTAAATTGCTTTTAATTAACGAGTGAATAAGAGATATTTTTTTTTTGAAAAATGTTGAATTTTCTAGTCCAAACAATACATGAGACCTCAGTCACTAATTCCAAAATTTAAAAAATTGAGCCAGGCATTATAACTTGGTGGTGTATTTAGTTTGAAATAAAACCTACGTGGTGTGCTTGATTTTTAAAATTTTATGCGTGTAATTTGAAATCAAGACTTGCTGATTGATGCTCTACATGCACTTTGAAACTTGATAACATCAAAAACCTTACTTGCAACGACTAGAAGACTTTCGTTATGCCAACCTGAAGAAGGTTGACTTTGTTTCGAGGTATTTCATCGTGTCTTCTTAATGCAATGGGTGTGGAATGCGTTATATGGATACTATCTTTAATGCAAGGCAATACGTATCAGAACGCAAATTACAGGAAAAGAAACACGTTCTGCAATGCGTGTTGTAGAGTTTATAAGATTCGACAAAAGGTGTCACAGAATGTCTTTGTGGAAGACCTGGACTATTCCGTGACGGAGTGTGAACTATTATGTTAAAGAGATTATTTTGATTATTACTAATTTGATTTATTTTTTTTTTTAACCAGAAAAAAGTAGTAAACAAATAATTTAGAACCATAAGTCAATAATCAAATGTCCTCCCCTCTTAAAAGTACATTAGCTTCTGATGTATACAACAGCAATTGATATTTTGAATAGGCCTGATATCGAATCTTCCATATGGGTATCAGTGCATCGCAATTTCTGGTATTATTGGCATGGAACAGTACAAATTGCGCACTAACTAAAATGATTACTTAAGAAAAACCCAATACTTAAGAATAAAAAAATGCATTCTATTTTTTTAATATCTACAAATTGATTGTCTATCTAAAAAGACCTTTAAACCATCGCATCAAACAGATGTGACAAACCGAGGTTGAACATTGCTAAATGTCACAGAACGTTAAATATTGAGCATTTGTTTTTGAAAGGCAGCACTGCAGCCTCCAGCCTATTAAGAGCAGTGAGCCCAAAAACACTTTGACTTTTTAAATACGAAAATGTTAAAGAACATTGCAACTATCTTAGCAGTTTTTGTGCGTGCGTGTCGCCAACAAAGCCAAAGATTTATCAGCAACATATAAATGTCATGTGATGGTTGAAGAGTCTAAAAACAGACTATAGAAATATGCCACAAAATGTTTTTCTTATCTCGTAGGCTTCAAAAGGCAGATGGTAACTATTCAGCGGAGATTACAACTAAAATGAATTGGAAGTGAAAGCAGGAAAACAATGAAATTACTTGTGGAGAATCTGTCGGACGAGCATCGGTGGTTCAGTGGTAGAATGCTCGCCTGCCACGCGGGCGGCCCGGGTTCGATTCCCGGCCGATGCATTTTTCTAATACTCCCTTAAACCGTTGGTGATTTATGCGTTTTACACATTTTGAATTTTGCATAATTAACGTAAATTCCATCAAGCTAATTCAAAATCTAAAACCACAATCACATCATACAAAAAGGAGGAGTCATATCGCTTTATTGATGTTATTTATAACATAAGTGGTGAAAACAATACAAACAAAGTTGTGAAAACAGCGTTTTTTTTTCCAGAGGAGAAGATTGGAACCAGACATATTTACAAAATACAAAAATCGTGAACGTGTAGAAGCAAATTTGTAACATTCTTAACTAACTTTCAGAGTGAGATACAGATACCCGACAATACCGTTTTTTTTTTCAAATTTATCCCAAAAATTGGAGAACCGTATGTACAAGAATAAATAAATAAATCTGACATTATTTTCTGAGATAAATTGAAACGTGAAAATTTTCTTTAAAAATCATGAATATGCAATTATACTTCATATATGGTATAAGAATGTAACCATATAATCATAACCACTTTCCACTTCCGCCCATCTAACTGTCCACGTATCATTTTAAGCAATTATAAACCAATTTCAACAAAGTTGGCATATATACATATATATTGAAATAGTCGCCGCCGAAACTTGGTTTATCGCTCCCAAATCCAGAAATTTTATTGAAAGTTGATTATTACTTAATTGAGCCAGTGGCGAAATTTGAAAGCGATATCGCTTCATGTTTTGGTTTAGCCACTGAATATTTATTATATTTTGAAAAAAAGTAGTATAATAAGTATATGGTATACTTTTGTCATGGGCGAATCTTATTGAATATTACCAATATCGATCAATGTGTGACTAAAGCCCCCGTTCACGCTTGGTTAAATCGCTTCTGAAAAACACACTTTCACGTTGATATTTGATAACATGTCATACAATCTAGTTGTCTCAAGGATAATTGCATTACCGATCTATTTTCTGATATAGATCCAAATTGGTTCTAGAGGCCAACGTTTTTTGTGATTTTTATTATATTTATTACACGTGATTTGGTTGGTTTAGAGAAGACCTTTACCGAAAACAGGCTGTATTGATCCTTGTTTTGATACAATTAAACTGCTCATGCTTAGTATTATCGCTTCCACAAATCATTGCAAATTTTTTTATATTCCGTCGAATTTTTGCTAACGACATAATTGAAATAAGATAGAGTTATGTAGCCTTTACGACAGCCTAACATTTCTAAGTAGTGCACTTTGAAACTAATGAATTGTCTTAATTGAATTGTCACTTTTTCCGGACAGGTGTCTGGTCGTTCTTTTGGTGCAGAAAATTGTGTAGTAGGCAAGAATAGTGTCCACTTGCACTTTATGAGTATGTACTAAAAGTTTTTAAGATTGATTTAAGTTGTAATACGCTATGCTAATTTGACCCCTTGAGATGACATATTTGGTGCTTCTTATTGAGTTCTTATAAATTGGTTATTTCAGAAAAGCACTCTGACAATCTTGTGGTCTAAATATTTTAAATATATTTTGCAATATTTAATATATATGTGCATATACCTCTTGCCAGATCTTTTTATACTTAGCTGCCTCATTCCGTGTGTTGAAACATTTCTAAAACCTATGCATAAATAAGAACTTGCTTAGCTAACATAATCGATACTGTTGTATTCGCGGTGCGACAATTGCCCAGATATCCTAAAATCATGCCAGCTTATGTATAGAAATAAGTTCAACAAATTTTTGCGCTTGATGGGTATTCTTTTTTTGACTGTATAGTCAATTTTAGGATTCCATGTGGAAGGTATTTTTACCACTATTATCGTCTCTTATTATACATACGTATCAATAATCAAAATTATATATATAACCAAAATAGTTTTTATTTCCTGAAAATGATCAACTTTGAGGTTCCGTAAGAGCCCCTGCACTCTAAGAGTCCCTAACTCTTATCAAAGAAAAAAAAACCGAGTGTATTTCAAATCTCTACAGACTTGCCTATTTTTTCATTTCACATATCGAAGTATTTGAACCACTGTGCGTGGTCCATTGCTTGTACATTTTTTTTGCAGCTGACTGAAGAACAAACCTTAATGAAGAATATTTTTTGCATGGAAGGTTTACTATGTTGTTGTTGTATTATACAATAAAAACCATGCGAGCTATGGTGTAATAAGACAACATATTTTCTCATTTCAAAATAGCATTAAATGCTCGAATAGCATTAAATGAAGAGGTCAGTTTAAATGTGGCCGTTGTTTCCTCGAGGAAATTTGTCAGCGAGGCTGTCAGCTGTTGAATACCGGTCATCTGAAGTGTTATTTAATTGGTAAAAGGTTTGCCATTTACGAATATGGGTCGTTTAACAAAAGAATAAACCCGGATAAATAGTTAAAACTTACTGCAAAACTAGTGATTCAAACGTGGTAGTATTTCGAACAAAATTTTCTTTAGAGATGAAGCTCATTTCTCACTTGGTACGGAGAACCCAGAAGTGATTGTGGAATAGTCATTGCATCCGGAAAAAGTGACTCTTTGGTGCGCATTATGGTCTGGAAGTGTCATAGATCGTATTTTTTTTCGAAAAGGACGCTGGAGGATCCACTGCTGCAGCCAATCCAGAGGCGGCTATTTAAATGACATTGCATTTCGTACATATTGGCATTATAATGAAATAAAATTTTAATCGAAATCACAGCTTTATTTGTGCTTTTGAAATAGGAAAATAGATAATTCTGTATATTATACACAATATTGGGGATCATTTACGAGATAATTCTAACCATCCGTTTTTGGCCAGACAAGTATAAATCAAACTATTGTAATAATTCGCACGCCAACCCTCAAACATCTGCATTTATTTTTCAAAATAGACCGCATTGGGTGCAATGCAGCTCCGTCAGAGTTTGATCTAAAGCAGCGTTAATTTTGCCTAGACTTTTAATACCTTCCGTGAATTTTTAGATTTGTTAAAATGTGCTACTCAAAATTTTGAAAGCAGAGAACAAAATAATATTTGTTTTGTGCGAGAGTAAATTGTGTATCAATCCGCACATAAATTTCATTCAGGTAAATTAACTTAGACATGTCTTCATCCAATGTCCTTCTGCTTCGATGCAAAAGTGTGAAAGGTGCCAGAATGAAACATGTGAGTACTGAAGAAAGTCCTTCGGTTTATAGTTGCTTGTTTGGATAGGGTCGTAGGACACATACCTTCAGCTTGAGAAGATATTTTTGGACAAAAATTGCAGGACGAAAGAGCGATTATTCAAAACAGCTGCCTTTCGCTTGGAAACTTAATTCAGTGGAACGACGTCGCTTAAGCTCCTCTTTCAAATAACAAATTCCGGGTTGTTACTTTTTTAAAAACTACGACAAAGCTTCGTCACAACCAGATGAATTTCGAGCAATTTATTTCGCCGTATCGGATTTGGGCATTTGGCGCAAACATTATGTGACGTATGTAGTCCAAAGCCCTTTTTTGTTTATTCGATTGGTAAATGTAGGAATTTAAACGATATTCGCGATTCGCTCTAATAAGTGTAGGGGTTTTCATATTTATCAATTCTTCTCACGCATATTGAACCTTCTATATCGATGTCATTATCTAAGTTCAGGAGCTCTTATGGTGCAAATTACGACAAATAACGAAAAAAAGTCACGAAAGTCATTTAAAATTCCCTAAACGACTATAACATGATTATGATTGAAGGGTAAGTCAATGACTTGTCGGAAGAACATAATGAAGCTTTTTTTAATTTTTCTTTCTCAACATACTCGACAAGTCTGTAAAAGCTTCTCTAACTGACGCTTGGAGTCGTCATTGCGCATTAGGTACCGTTCAGTGAGTATCAAAATAGAACGTGTATAAACTGAGTGAATATGAGAGGGAATGGATTTTTTTTTTATTTATTTCGGTTATGGCTGAATATGGCGAATATGTGGGAAAGATCTCCTTCTTCTTCAAAACTTTGTTTTTTCTTTAAAATGTGAGACTGATGGTCCAGTAAGGCGGGGTGGTAATTGGCATTGAATACTGAACATGGATTATAAGTTATACATGCATGCCGCAAAACTGTCATAACGTTACGGGCCATCTGAACAGTCTTCACTTTTTCGGAACTTGTTCTCCTAAGGAAGTCCATTGTTTTGAATACCCTTAACCTCGGTTGTTTCATTCACAGCGATCAATTCATTAATTTAGTTTCGTACAACTTTTGATATTAGGTATTTTTGCAGAAGATTTTACAAATTCTGACATACCCCCAAATCATGTGTGAGATATTCGCTGTAAAAAATCGATTAATGGTTAATTTCTACTTTTTGAAAGTCTAAATCGACGATGTTACCAAGAGGCTGTTGTCCTCTAATATTGTTATGGTCTATCAGAGATTTCACAGTTATACTTTTCATAAATGTTTTTTATTTTGCATTTTAGAGATCGCTTGAAATGTCTGTACAATTATAAGCAGCGCAAAGTAACTGAAGATACTGTGAAAATTGAAAAATTTAGTTTCATGGGAATATAATATTTAATAATTAATCTTACTCAAAAGAAGTTAACTTAGATATCGATATTAAGTTACTACTTATAAAAATGTTTAGAATACTAAACAATATTTCCGATACCACTAATGCTTGGCCCTAATTTGAAGCGTTGAACACAAAATGTCGATGCCCCAAGTATCACCTTTAATTTCCAAAAACTTCAACTAGAAAAAGTCGTTAAATTAACGCAATATCTGAGTTCACTTAAAAATGCCTCACATAATTCAAAATTAATACGTTTTAGTTTATCTTTGTATTTACCACATGCTATCAATCATATTTACCTACGAGTATATACTCGCACCCATACTTACTATCAAAACTAAAATCACGTTGAAATTGATATTCAATCAATATTCAATATAGGGATTGCAACCCGGAAATCACAGGGGAACTGTAATGCATAATAAGTGGTTATATTCGACTTCTTCAGGTTGGTCTTATTCGAAAAATATCGGGAAATTTAATATTTTTTTGTATGATCTGAAACATTGTAGAAATTATTGACATTTTTCTTCTTTTGAAAATCATTAGATTTAAAACAAAATCTCATTTTCATTTGAGGATGCTTTTTCTATAGATTTTTTTCTACATTGGAATTCGTTTCTACATAGGCAGTATTTTCGCAGGCCTAACAGACCGTTTTTTTTAAACATTGATCCTTTGCGATCTCCTCCAGATTTGTCTTTTTTTTAGGTGTTGAAGAATACATCATTTCCTTAGAGTCATACACGGTCCTGTTTCAGTACTTTTTCTCCCTCTATAGAGATTAGCTAAAAACGTTTTTCTAAGTCATTACGCTTTTAGGAGAATATAGGTTAACAGGTAGGAATTCTGTTAAAACATATCGGTCACAAATTAAGGAAAATTTTGGAAAAATCTTTTATCTCGGAAGCGGAGAGCCCAATTACGAAATATGCTTTTTTTGAATTTACATTACTTAATGGTCTTCACATAATGTCAAAAAAATTAAAGAAATTGCAGATTAAAAAATTGCGCAAATGCAAATATGTTAATATCTTGGAAATGGAGCGTCCAATCGCCAGAATAAGTTAATTCTTGACCTCAGGAGAATACTGTATCGATGCATCAATTAATGTAAATTTTCTTAATTTTTAGACAAAATGGAGTCCTTCATATTGCGCCAAAAATATTGCCAACATATGTATATCTTTGCGCATTGAAAACAAAAAAAAAAATTAAAAAAAAAAACAAAACAAAAAATAACAAAAACCAAAAATAAATAAACAAAATTCGTTAAAATAAAAATATAACTACTTCAAAAGTTTTACCTGTTTGTCATTTCACTTCAGGAAGTTGATCATATTTTAATATTAGAGACATTTGAAATTTGTTATATCATCTTATATTCTATTCCATTTGAAGGTACAAAATTAAATTATTTTGTTGATTTCAGCAAATTCTTAAATTCGCTCAATTTCCCAGTTTTTCATGGCGTTAAAATGAAAGACGCCATTAGGCCCAAACCCTTAAAAACCAACAAAAATTATTCGTTTCTTAAATGTTTTTCTATTTTTTCCCCTATTTTTCCTAAATTTCGTAATCGGATATATTTATTTGAGGTAATTTTAAAAACCTTTATGTGCATTATTTGATATAAATTAAATTTGGAAGTAAAAAATGGAATAATTTTGACGACTGAATACTACATTTCCAGGATATAAACATATTTGCAATTTACTAACTTTAAAAAACTTTTAGAAACCCTCAAACATCAAGTTTTTTTTTTTGCTATTCAATGTTCCGCTTCCTGGACATCTGGTTTTTTGTGCCCACACTGCCCACTTTAAGGAGGGTTAGAGGGATTTTAGGCACGCGTTTTCGTGCATTTGCGATCATGCATGGCAATTTGATGTAATTAAATATTTTTAAGCTTTTAAATCATGAAAATATTAACTTTTGGACTTTCTTTATTTTGTATATTGTTCACAAAAAGTTTCCATTCTGATTC
Source organism: Philornis downsi (assembly GCA_019455685.1). Lineage (NCBI taxonomy): Eukaryota > Metazoa > Arthropoda > Insecta > Diptera > Muscidae > Philornis > Philornis downsi. The sequence continues at coordinate 186,234 of JAHXMU010000134.1, read as the reverse complement.
CTAATTACACATACATACATATTATGTTTATGCGTTTTGAACTTGGATACCGGAAAAAAGCAAACAATTTGGAAAAATGAAAGGAAATGGAATACCTAATCTGAGTTTTTTGTGATAAAAGTGTATAAAGTAAGATAAAGTTAAAAGTTCATGCAACTATCATTTAATCAATTGTTTTTTAGCAATTGATTCAGCTTAGACTTTCCTGAAAAACAGTCATTAAAATCCCCTCTCCTATTATATCAATAAAATTCGCTCATTGGCAATCTCTAATAAGCAGAACTCACACGCACTCTTTATGTACACGCGAACGTCTCGTACTCGTTCGTCGTTCTCAACTTGTTTGCGAAATTTTTCAAAAAAAAGCCGGCTGCCATGTGTTAGAGCTTTGATTTTCGTTGTTGTTGCTGTTTATTTGCTAAATTTGTATTTATCGATCCAATGTTTTTAATTTTCGATCATGTTTTAAGCGATTCGGCAAGTTGGTACGGCAAGTGGTACGTTTGCGGAAATAATTCGATTTATTGTGTGTAGTTTTTATTATTTGTTCCAAATGAAGGTCAACTGAGTAACATTTATATTGTTAGCGATCGAGTCGTAAAAACAGAGTCATCATATGCAAATGGGTTTATAGTGAAAACCATGACTGTAGAAGTATGGATTGCGTACTTGTTGGAGCGCAACTACGAAGAGCACGTGATTTGTCATACAACTGAACATTTTGTATTACTTATGATTTGACCAATTCCCAAAATATCTCATACAAAACCGGAAAGTAACTCCACAAGATCAACTATATTTTAATTATATCACATGCATCGGAAGTCAAGAGGTTAAGATTTTTGTTAGAAAAAAGTACAACGAGCATCGGTGGTTCAGTGGTAGAATGCTCGCCTGCCACGCGGGCGGCCCGGGTTCGATTCCCGGCCGATGCAATTAGGTTTTTGGAAATTATTGATGTGGGATTTCTTCATGTGCACTATTTTTCTTACAAATTTTTTATATTTTCCAATAAATTCTAGATCAAAAAATAATTTCTTCCAAGATCTTTCCTTGACTAAAAGACATAATACTCGTACACATAAATTACTCCGATGCGTCAGAATAATGCTATTACAGAAAATTTTCCATTGCGAATCAGACAACATTTATTGTCACAAATGCTCTACACTGAGTCAGCAAAATTTTTTACTGTGGCTTAACATTTTTTGTAGCAAATATCCTATTCTGTCATGCAGTAACTTTTATAGAATAGATACTTTTGTAGGAAATGTTGGGCTATCTGTGAGAGAGAAATATGAACAGAAAATTTTCCACTTTGGGTCAGAATTTTTTCTACTTTGAGCGAAAGTTTATAAGATATAGTGAAACTTTATAAAGAACATTTTTCTACTCCAAATCAGAGAAGAATTTTTCTGCTCTTAGTCAGAGTATCATATTTATTGAAAATATCCTGCTCTGTTGTAGAGTTTTCCACTATACGTCAGTCTAAAATATTTACGCACATTTTGTGAAATAGGTCACAGTAGGTTTTTATAAGAAATTTTAGTGGAAAGAGGTTTGTAATGGCTTTGTGTGGCGCTTTAAAAAAGATTTGACCAAACTGATTCAGAGCAGAAAACTTTCTACAAAAATTTTACTTCGACTCAAATTTTTCCAAAGTTTTCTTCCAATGGTTTTTTTCCACTCTGAATCACACTTGATTTAAAATAGAACATTTTCTACAAAATATTCATACTTATTTAATTTAGGAGATATTTTGCAAAAATATTACACTAACTCACAGTACAAAATTTCCTGCTCTGGCTCAGAGTGGAACATTTTTTGTAAAATTTTCACTTTTTACAAAAGTTTCACACTCACTCAGAATATAACAACTTTATATAAAAATTTCGGTTCAACTTGAGTGAACACGGAGTAGAAATTTTCCGTAAAAATGTGACTCTGACTCAAAAATTTTCTATAGAAATTTCACTCTGACTCAGAAGAAGATATTATTTTTTTATTTTGTATTAGATTGTAGTTTGATTGTTATATGTGGATGTCTGAAAGAAACGAGTATAAGAGCTATGTGATGAAATTAACAAAACTTTGGCACAAATTAACTTTGCGTGTATTGTATGACTTGGTAAGTCGACCACCGGCCAGGTATCTACTATATAAGGCCCAAGAAGAACGGATCGGCCCGTACCACTTTTTTATTAGCCATAAAGTTTCCTTCGGTAGGCAGATATCGCAAAATAATTTGAAACAATTGCAGAAACTGGTATTTCTGAGAAGCTGGTACGTCTTTGTATATTGACAAGAAGTATTCAGTGAGGATAGGAAAAGATATTACTGAGCCTACATAGAGCAGATTGGAAGCTATACTCAAGATTACTTATGTTTATGGAGATGCTAATGAGGGAAACTGCAGTAAAGAAGCGTCGTATTATAATGTGCTCGTACCCGTTACATAGACATCATTTGTCGAAAACTACGAGATGTTACTTCAGCCCTTTGCTCCTGAGAGCAACAGCAACTTCGGCGGTAAACCAGAACAAACCAAGTTATCTGTTTCAATGAACAGACTCCACTGATTCGGCACTTTGCGTGAACATTGGCAATAGATATTATTTCCTTAAAGATTTTAAGAAAAAATAAAAACAACGGAAAACAAATATAATTAGAAAAACATACAATTTGCATACAATTTGAAAACTAACTTGTGTGAAACAACAAATATCAACATGCTTTTATACCCGATTTAGCAGTATTGAGCATATCCATTAAAAAATAATAAAATAAAAAAATAAATAATTAATAATTTATAATCGGAAGGCTTTAAAGACCAACATTTTAATTGTTCATTGTTTTTAATTTTCTGGAACTGCAACTACATTGAAATATGCTTTCACAACTCTTTCTGATGGTATTTATGGGGTTTCAGGACCACTCTCAACACGATCATTATTAATAGCTTTTAACGTAAAATGTTGCATATTTTCTCCAGTATGAAAAAAAAAAAAAAATAAATATAATATTTTTATTCAATTATAATATTTTTACTTTAATTTTTGTGTTTATGAAACCAAATAACATCAGAAAAGTTAGCGGCAATTCCCGATAATGCCTTTCTTTATTTTGTGACCTAGTCTTATCAAATGAAATGATATTGTTGCCTTTTATTCTGAATTAGCTGGACAATGTCATCAGGGCTACCAAATTTTAACCCAATTCCTAGACCTTTCAACCAACCTTTCAATCCCTTACAACATTTATATTAATTATTTTTGTATTTTTCAAAATTTTTCGAATGATTAAAGATATGCTAGATTTAGTGTAATTGAAACCAATCAACTTATTAGAAATTGATTTGATTTACTTAATACTTTCATGCTATAAAAAATTTAATGATCTGTGTACATGATTTAGTATTTTTTCATGAACACAGATCATGACAATCGTGATATACGTAGCGGAAAATCAGGCAACTATCAATCGATAATTTAACAAGTTACCGCAAATGACGGCTATAGCCGTCCGATGTCACTGTGAGTGTATGTGTATTAATGTATGTATTTTTCGTTTTGTGTGGACTTTTGCGGAAAATATGCGAAAAACAATAAAAATATATTACGTGACATCGTCTCATTGATGACGATGAGAGGCTTGTTTTCGAAGAATCCGATGCTGATGCAGACTCTTTTAAGGACGGTAGCGAGTCAGACTTTTTTTGCAGCTCAACGTCGGAAGCAGAAGCGTCTTATAGTTTCGTTTGAGGATAAAGGCCAGAATGATTCCAATCCTATCAATATTAATGCTTTTTTATATGTATGTAATTTGTTTCCTGATTTAATTTTGATTTCAAAATAAATTACAAATGATAATTTTGTTTCAAACTAATTTCCTTGTGTTAAGTTTACACCTCTCTATCTCTCTCTCTCTTACTCTCTTTTATTCATAATAATCATTTTGAATAAGTTAAGCAAATGCCGTGTAGTCGTCTCGACGGTCATAGCCGTCATTTGTTCCAGGAAGAGAAAAAATGACAATGAGCAAATGATGTAATGAGCCACATGTGCAATTTTCACTTCAAAACAGTAACAATATAATGCAATTGCCAATGTAACGGTAACTAAAAATTTTCGATTCCATTGTAGAAGGCATTATTATTTACCTTATCCCTTTACTTGGCAATGGACAACAAAATTTATGCATTTTTTTTTTGTTATAAAGCTAAGTAAAATATTCCAAAATTAGTTAAACAATATAATTATAATACATTATAGAAAACCCGGCTTAACGAAGCATCGGTGGTTCAGTGGTAGAATGCTCGCCTGCCACGCGGGCGGCCCGGGTTCGATTCCCGGCCGATGCAGACAATTTACTTTTTAGCTTCCAGTAGCATTTCAACAATTGCATTTGTTAATATATAATAAGTACGAGGTGTGTTTAAAAAATAACTCTTGTTTTCAATTTTTTCAAAAAGTATTTATATATTCATTAATAACTATCTTGTACCCTTCAAAGTAATCCCCCTCAAATACAATACACTTATGCCAGCGTTTTTTTCCAATCCTCGAAACATGCTTTTTGGTATCACCAACAGCCCCTGTTTCGATTTTTCATTTATCTCCTCAATCGCAGCAAAACTCTTTCCTTTCATCGATATTATTTTCCTTCGCTTTCATCGGTATATTATTTATTATTATGGAGTATGGAGTTTCCAATTAAAGTTATAATTTCGTATTTTAGGACGAAAAACATACAAAGAGATAAAATTCTAATAACTGAAATAGACCGTCATATTGTAAATCATATTTTCTGCTATTAAGATACACAAACTTTTTTATAACGTTAGCATTGTAAAGATGTATAATGCATTTGTTATTCAATTATGGAGAAGATATTTTGTAATATTGTAATTTAATCACTCGGACTTAAGGCTTAAAATTACAATCCTCAATAAATAAATTAAATTAAATTGAAATTAAAACCACGTAAATAAAATGTCAAAAAATAGCTGACGCAAACTTTCATTAACGCTTTTACCAATTTTGAGACTTCTCAACTCTTTTCATAATTTATTATTTTTGTATAAAACCACAGGAAATCCTTAGCAATTTCGTGGAATAAATATAACAATATTCGCAAGCGTTAAGTAAGGCCTTACAAGTTCGATAACTGTAGGCAATGAATCAATTGTTATCAAAGTCACTTGTCTGATAAACAACAAACGCAATACATCTTCATTTATAATATAAAAAGGGCACGCAGTGAGCCGGCAACGTTAATAATACGTGAGTTGGTTATGTTCCTGGTGTAGCCAAGAGTAGATTTTGAATTAAGATGTGCACGTTTTGCTGGTCTCAGCAACCAAATTTTTGCTGCCAAGATATCAATCAATAAGGTCGGAATGGACATCTTGCAATATATCCGATACGAACTATGAAAAGTGTACATATAAGTATTGTAAATGGTTTTCATAAATTTTATGTAAATTATTCCATAAATTTTGGCGATTAGTGTGCTACCAACTAAACTTTACGACATCATTAATCACGGAATGTATTGCAGGAGCTTTATAGTTGAACGTGTTTGTGATTAATACTTACTGGTATTTGTACAAATGAGCCATTGTTGAAGGTGGGATAGTGAAACAGTGGCACGACAGGAACTGTGCCATTTTTGAGGTATATTGGTCCTTGGATTGGTGTGACGGTAGGCATTGGTGATTTGCGAGAACCATCTGGAAAAACGACGAGTACAACATTTAATAGGTATTGAATAAAACTTCTAAGATTATGATATTCACATTTCAATTGATATATATTGTAAATATTGATTTTATTTAATATATTGTAAAGTTTAATATCTTCAGAAAATTTTTTAAAATCATAAACGATAAACATTGTTGAATATTTTCAAACTTGTTAATATTGTGCATTTTATGTGTACAGGAATATCTGAAATATTTTATATGTTTTGATAATTTTTAACATTTTAAATATTTTAAATATCTTGAATATTTTGAACGTTTTGTATTATATTGGGTACTTTTTGAATATAAATATATTGAATATTCTGTATTGATTTAAGTATTTTCAACATTGTGCATTTTCGAATGCTTCTAGTATTTTGTATTGATTTGAATTTTTTAAAGCTGTAAATATTTGAGCACTTTAAATATTTAGTATTAATTTGAGCATTTCTAATGTTTCAATTATTTTGACGTATCCCTAGTGATATTGTTCAAAACCCATTATTTTCGATAAGTTTTAAGGAAATTAATAGAATTTTGAAATGGTGTGACGTTTACGGAGATGGAACTGTAAGAGAAGGGCCATATTATATATTTTTTCTGAGTTTTTAGTCGGGACGTTCTACTCTGTCTATAAATCGGGACATATTCAAAGCATTCTCCCCAAACACATTACACTAATGCCAACATTTTTTTTTAATTCTTAAACCCTGCCAGATATTCACCTTCTGGTATGCGCTTCATAGCGCACTGCGACTCAATCGAATTAAACTGGCATTACCATTTTGAATTTTGAGTTTAGGAAATAGCCAAAAGTCACTTGATGCTAAATAAGGCGAAAAACTCACGAAGAATAGATGCAGTGCAAGATGAAGCGTTGTAATGATTTAAAAACTAAGAGTTGGTTGTCCACAAATCCGGTCTCTTTTTGCGTATAATAAACGTAATCATGATAATTCGAGAAAACTGTCACCATAACCTTGATTTTTGAGCGACTTTAATACGATCTTTCCGGTCTTGCTCCATTAGCGCGATATTTACTCTGTTGATCGGCTGTTTCCGGATCATAAGTATTGATCCAAATCTTATCTCTAGTAATAATGCGATTTATAGCATACTGGTAAGCAGAAATCATGCCTTCACAGATTTCAAACCGACTTCATTTTTTTGAAAAAATTGAAAGAAAAAGAATCTCCGAAATAAATTCTGATACAAACGAGATTAATCGCCACAAATGGAAGCAAATTCCATATTAAGGGAATTGTACACTATGAGGTTGTCCAGTTTGGGAAGCGAATAATTCTGATCTGTTCTGCCAAAAATTATGCAATTCACAACAAGAAATTCAACAAAACCATACAGAATTAATCAATATGGAATTGGTAGCCATGGTAGCGATTGGCCACATACATCTTTGACAACTTGGCAGTAATTAAGAGAAAATGTTTAAAATATTTTGCATTATATTGAACACTTCGCCATAGAATTAATATTTTGGCTGTGTGTTAAATATAAATTCATGGTTTTCATGGCTCTCAAGTCCATTAGCCTTATTTTCGCTAGCTCCATGGCTAGTATGAATTCTGATTTAAACCAAATTTCGTTGTTTATGTAACAGAAACAGTACGGTTTTTACATTTACCAAAATTTCGATGATTATAAGAATATTTCATGCTATCATTTACCATTTATCAACAAAATAAGAAAATTTCAACTAATAGCACACAAAAAAAAATTGGCCTTTGTGGCTGATGTTTTGAATTTGATATCCTTTTGGCATTTGCATGATTAGTGATATGCAAAAGACTTGAGATACAATATATAATATATTTAATATTATAATTATCGTAATGATTTGTAATGCTGCAATGTAGTTTTTATAATATAATTTATAACAATGTAAATCATGGTTATTTTCGCAACCCAGCATCATGATTTGATTTCTAATTTGAGCTGAATTGAAGACACACAGGCATAGTTGTGATTAAGCAATCAAATACTTATGACAGCCTCCAGTCAGCAACTTCATCACTTCAACCTGTCTGTCACTCGGTGAATGAGCTACGACAACGTTTGTGACTACTGTATACGTGTCTTAAATCTACGTATCTATTTATCTCACCTGCAAATCTAAGAGATTCAGAGATTCATATGTGTCTTTTGTGAGACATTGAAGGCGTATTAACTTGTTTATATGCATGCCAAAGTAAATATTGTTGACACGAAATACCTGCTGTTGCTGATTCTCTATGTTGCTGTTGATGGTTTGTATTTCTGACGTTTTTCTTCTCACTGCTTACGAAGAAGTTGCTTTGCTGATGGAAGTTAAGTTCATTGTGATTTTAACAACAAAGACATTTTGCATGTATTAAGTATTCATTGTAATCCCTGAAGATTTGCTTTTTTGCTTTTGTGGCATTAAAATGGAATTTATGGATTTCCCAAAACCTTGGTGTCATCGTGCTAATGTTAAATTTTATTTTATGCACTTTAAATCCTGACTCAAGTTTATTGGAGCAGAACAAAAATCGAGTAGTGATCAGTATCGATGGCGAGTGATCTGCTGCAGCGAATTACAAAGAAATCCCTTTCATTAAAATGTACGCAGGCCTATTCAGGTGCACAACTGCATACCAATTAAACATGTCTCACTGTAGTTTTTCAGTTTCTTGTAGGTTTGCTCACGACTTTCTGTAGTTGTTTTCCGTTTTTTTTTGTTTGTTGTGCTAAATTTATTTCATACAGTTTTGCAAAAAAAATGCATTTCTGATGTTGCAAATATCGTTTTGTCTTGGAAATTGTACACAATTGCTCCAAATGTCGCCTTGTTAACATGGATATTGCGTGTCGTTTATGGCTGATTGCATGATCGTTGCATGACTCAGTTATCCCTTTTTGCATCGGAGTAACAGAAGCCATAAGTTGAGGCTGGTTTTGGGAAACTTTCTCTTTTTTTGTGTTGATGAATGTGTAGCTTTTGCCTGACCAGCCCTTTTAACCAAAAAATGAAACTCGTCTTGGTTTAAGTGAAATTCCTCATGTACATTTTTATAACAACAACTTACAGAAGCAAGTTAATGTTGTATAAAAGCTGTTTGCCAATTTAAAGGATGTCATGCTGTGAAACAACATTTTGAACTGGTTTGAATATTAATTATTTTAAATTTTAAATAACACTACGCATCAGGGCATTGGGAGGTAAAGTAATTTAAGATATTGTGGAATTAGTTACACAAGCCAAAAAAAATCTTTTACCTACCTATTCATGTCATGTTTTATATTAAAAATCGCAATTGTTCTTTCTGATAATATTGCTATCCTTACGAACAAATAAACAAATATCAAATATGTAACTTATTTCATGAATATTTCATAGATTGCCGTCAGCAGTATCAAGAACGATGTATCGGTTCATTGTAAGATAAGATAAAATGTTAGAATAGTTTTGGAACATGATTATTTTTCAAAGGTGGATTTAGTTCTTATATAAACACGATTTTCATGCTGGACCAATTTGTCCCAATTGAGTTGCTTGTGGGCCATATTGTGTGAACGATGTTCAGATTCATCCACAAATAAGTGGCTTTATCAAAAAAATCCCCTTCCTATACATAATATATCGAATATGAAAAAATTTCAAGTGAAAATTCGTATTTTATTATTTATTTTTTAGTATTTCTTAATAACCAAGTCATCAATTGGGACGGTCTCATAGAAAACATATAACACAGGTAATTAATAAATAATAGGTAAAATACTCATTGTAAAGATAATTTTTTTTCCACTGTACAGATTTCAGTGGCTAATATGGAGAACTGGCTAATGCAAATACGAAAATATCAAACTGACTTACGTATACCTTCATCCAATGTCTTTTTATACTTTCACCCAAAAAGTGATCTGAATTAAAAATAAATAACAGAAGCAAAATTGCAACTTTCTAAAGCCCTCCTTTTGGAAAACATAGAAGGACCGTTCTTTGGTAAATTGGCGAGTCAATGCAATGTATTGGCATTCACAATAAATAAATGCCTGATGCGAGCTCAATTATACGGAATATGGTGTAATTGAATTAAAGGTACGATTCTAGGATTATATTTAGAATCGTGGAACGTATTTAAACTTTATTAACCCCATCCAAACACACAAAGTCCCTCTATTTACAGCAAAATTACTTATTCTAGAAAATGCTAAAAGATTTGTGAGAGCACATATTTACATAATGGGTGCGATAAAGACAAACATATTGAGAGAATAGTGTTGCTTAACACAAACTTACTTCTAGAATGTTCTTATTTACATAACAGAACGGAAAGAGGCAATAATAGCTTATATAATCGGCGTAAAAGAAAGTCAAATTAGGCAATTTCTAAGAGAGGTACTAGCGATGCCAGAGAGAGCGTGGGCATTCCGCCGAGAATTTAAGAAACCTCAAGCTTCGAATTAGAGATTACGGTGGAAAACAATTTTCGATAAAGGCAACAGACTGGGCAACTTCGTGCATTTTCGTTCTCGAAACGTAGATTACCAAACGAGTGATGGCGGCAAATTTGGTCGAATTTGGTACAACTGAACAATTGGTTAATTGGTCCATTGTTCTTCCATATTGTAGGGAATTATACAACAATGCAATGGATAAAAACCTTGACTACTCCAGCTGACTATTTAGAAGTTACAGATAATTGATTGAATTTCGGAAAATCTGTCAATTTGTATGGGAGGTGCCATAATAGATGTGGCAATGTACTCCGTTTTCATTCTGAGATCCTACTTTGACAAATGAATGTGCTCCAAATTTGACTACATTTAGTGCATTACATGGAAGATATGAACCTATGTATATATATGAAAGATAAAGATTTACACCAGATATCGTGTCCACTACCCAGCCAGGCAGATGGGCATCGCTCAGTTGATTTAAAGTCATCAAACGCATTTCGTCAAAAGATACTTTGTGATTTAGAGGCTTCCTGCCGGATATTACATATTTACTGCATCAAACGATATGCGAGGTGTGATAAAAAACGGTTTTTTTTTTTTTTTAATTTCGTGAGTTACGTATGCTGGATTTTTGCATTTTTTTTCTCTTATATTGGTAGACATGTCTGTTATGTATGTTGACAATACCAACCATTTTGGATTGTCAGTTTGTTTTTGACAGATAAAAAGGTTAGTTGTGTTTTGGTGTGCTCTTCGATTTATTACTATTCGAAAAAATGGATCAAAGAAACTGTGTTAAGTTTTGTGTAAAAAATGAAATTAAATGTGCAAGGACATTTGAAATGTTGACTGTGGCGTTTGGCGAGTCTACTATGAGCAGAATACAAGGACGAACGGTTTAAGGAAGGCCGAGAAGATGTCAATGACGATGCTCAACCTGGTCGCCCGAGCACATCAAGTTCGGTCAAATGTGAAGGTTTTGCTCACTTTTTCTTCGATTGCAATGGCGTGGTACATCATGAATTCTTGCCACAAGGTCGTACGCTCAATAAGGAATACTACCTTGAAGTTATGCGCCGTTTGCGCGAAGCAATTCGTCAGAAACGTACAGAATTGTGGAAAAACCAATCATGGATTTTGCACCATGATAACGCACCAGCTCACACATCAATGCTTGTGCGTGAGGTTTTGACCAAAAACAAAACAGCAAGCATGACTCAAATACCATATTCACCAGACTTGGCCCCCGCTGACTTTATCCTCTTCCCAAAACTGAAGACACCGATAAAAGGAAAGCGTTTTGCTACGATTGAGGAGATAAAAGAAAAATCGAAACAGGAGCTGTTGGCGATACCAAAAAGCGCGTTAGAAGTGTTTCGAGGATTAAAAGAAACCCTGTCACAAGTATATTATATCTGAGGGGGACTACTTTAAAGGAAATAAAATAGAAATTGATGAATAAACACTTTTTGAAAAAAATTTAAAATAACGGTTATTTTTTGATCACACCTCGTACACCTTCATTCCTCCGGTTGAAGGTATAAAAATGGCGCATCCTCACCTCCATTTCATATGTAATATTATCGACTATTTTTCAATTACAGCGATCTTTAGTAAATATATATATATATATAGATTTATATATAGAGATATAAATATATATATATATATATATATATATATATATATATACGGGTTCTGATGATACATTGCAGTACCTCTACACTACCACCATTTATTACTTTCAAGTAACGAACAACTCGTAAAAATGTTGAAAAAATTCTGAAAAGTTGTATTTTTCCTTGCCCTCGGATGCACAAACTTTTCACTGCTAGGCCGGGTTTGTTTATTTTCGAACTGAACGTGTAACTCATTTTCTTACTCCTTATTTGGCATATTATATGAATTTTAAGTATGAACCTGTTGATTAGTTTTAAATATGTGGCCATTGAAAACAATCAGACTATGCTTTGTGGCTACAATTATAGAAATATATGTAAACCTTAACCGATTTCTAAATAAATGTTAGTTTGAGATCGAATTTAATTAATTTCAAACGGCCCGGCAGATTTGGCTTCAGTAAATCGGGAAGCAATTGCGGCCCGAACAAAATAAATGTTGTTAAGCCAAATATTGTACCATTGCTCATTCAATTAATTTTTAGCTGGAAAAAAGTTTAAGTAGCCTCATAGTAGCAACTATTAAAATCAAAGGCCCGTGGCAATTTATGGTCACGCCCCAAGTTTGGCCGTAATTTTCAAGTTTTGTACCATATTTTGCGGGTGTGCTCTCTTATTTTTTTTTCTTGAAAATTATATTAAAGTCGTTAAAACTAACAGTTTTCAAACGTTTAGTGTCGACAGCTATTAAAGAAAGCATTACTTAACAATATTATGAAAAGTGCGCCTGGTTCGCCTGCGACCGTTCTTGGTTTGGAGATATGTCTGAAAGTTTATTTAGAAAATGCTAACAAAAATAATAAGAACGCAGTAAATTTCGTATTTGTACACATTTTGAGGTACCTCTTTAAGTAGTAGGCCCAATACATAATATATATGCATATTTTTAAACTCCTCAAATCAAAGTTTATGTCGAATGAGTTCTTTACTTGTTAAACAAGGAATGTAGCTCCATTAATTATCGGATATCTCGATAACCATGTTCGTTAAAGATACACAAACATATTTTTTAAAATATTTTTGGCATCGTCGTCGATGGTGGGAAATATTGTTGTTCAAATCCGTATGAAGAAATCAGACATTTTTTTCAATCGCTCTAAAATTGTTCAAAGTAGCACAGAAAATCTATTGAAAACAGTACTAAAAATGCCATAAGTTAATTGCATATCTGGAATTGCTTTTAGAAGACGACTTGAAAGTTAACTTTAGAAACGTTTATATTTATTTCACGATTCTCATTGGAAACAGTGTTGCATGGGCAGCTACAATTGATGCTGCTTGTACAGTTTAAATCCAAAATTGTGCACATATAATAACAATTAATTTGTTACATTCTAAATGTTTTTGCTCTTCACATCATTTTAGACAAAACGCGAAAGTAGTTAGACAGAAGTGCCTTCTATTAGTACAGTAAGTAGAATCATTCACTGATTCACTGCTGAGGATGATTACGATTTAACCACAATTGCTTGGGGAGGGGGGTATATGAGCAAAAACGTGCAGCAAGTGTTTGTCATAAACATTTGTTTCAAATACGTTTCAAAGTATTTTGCAGACTAACATAAATGGATAATAACAATAATAATATTCCACTGAAATATATAGAATTGAGAACTCGCTGACTACTGCAGCCAGCTATATGAGTGACGTACTGAAAATATTAGTAATTATTCGTCGTCATATGGTTTTACTTATAAATGTACCAATATTTGTTGTTTTTTTTTTAGGTTTACTCAAATTTATGCCAACGTTATTTGTTTTTCCATTTTCAATTTCTGTTTCGTGCAAATATATTCAAGTCGTGCGCCGATTTGTTTGTTTTTGTCTAGAATGTCTGCAGATTCAAATTCAAGGTAATCGAGACATTTCATTTTGCGTTTGAGAATAAATACAACTGAATCTATTTCACATATACTTTATATATAAAACTTTGCCACTAATTCTATAGAATATTTGGGGTTAATTGGCATGGTAGTAACGCTATGATAAATACGGATTTATGAATTAAAAGTGGTTCTTTCGTCATAGAATGCATTTCACGTGAAATGACCAGATCACAAAGTAGAACACACATGATTTATATTTCCCTATTGCTCATGACGCCAGACACTGTCGCACTGATTTCAGAAGAAATGTAAATCAAATCAAATAAAATCGAAACTTTTTTTGAGCAGGCTAGAATGTATGTACTCGTATGTAAATTCATTTGCGTATGTTATGGCTAATGGTTTCAAACTTTAGAAATTACATTTTAGTACAATTCTTTTTATTGAAATGAACTTTTATTACAAGTTTTAATCAAAACAAAAATAGCTCCGTAAATTCAAAACTTATACTAATTATCATTTATTGAACGCGAGTTCAATCTGTGGAAATCAATATATTCGATTCGATATAAAAAAAATTCAGTTTATGAACATTTTTTTAGTTTATGGTAAGGAGCTACCGCTACAAGAATAACTGCGGGAATCGCGAATGTGAAGACTGGAAGCAACTTTTGCAAACCGTTGCATAACCACAAACGAGGACATCAGAATAGAATAATTATTGAAGACCGACAAAGCTGAACTGGTTACCGGCATTTATCAGTTTCAAATACTCAGTATTTTAACCTTCGCATATAAGGCCCAATGTGGTGGCTAATATGAGGAACTGTGACCTGTTCTATACGACCTGATTGCACATTAACGACTTAGCTTTAGTTCTAGAAAATTGATTAACGACCAGATTTTTGCACTACAAGAAATTAGAAAAAACATAGATTGTCGACTATAAAACTGCTTTTGACAGCTTTAAAAATTCGGCAACAATTGTTTGAAGACATGACTGAGTTCTATATCCCTGTGAAGATGACATTTTTTTTTTTTTTGGAGAATTACATAAATGGATACAAAATTTTTAGAGAAGATAAACAAAAATTTCTCTTAATACCAGAAAAAGTTCAAGGCAAGACGAAAGCCTATTGTATGATCCCTTCCACACATTTATGGAGATAATAACGGGGACAAGCACATATTAAACTAATTTAAATGTTAGTTTTCACTTCCTCGACATCACTTTTACACAGGGTTTGAAAACCGCCGGTCTGGCAATGTTGTCAGCTGTTAAATACCTGTCAATTGAAGCGTTATTTATTTAGTAAAAGTTAGCCATTTACGAATATGGATCGAAGAAAGCGTAAAAATAGTTAAAACTTATTACAAAATTAGTGATTCAAACGTGATTCGTGCATTACGGATGATTGTGGTCATCGTAATCGACTTATTGTGCAAGGAGTTGGCAAATCATAAAGAAAATCGAAGAGGCTGGAAGCAGAAGTTATAGATGTACGCACTGCCGAAAATATCGCTTCTGTTAGTGAAAGTGTGGCGGATAATCCGAATTTCAATTCAGAGCGCTGTGGTCAAAATGATAAACGAATTTTTTTGGCTTGCAATTGCATATTATGAACTGGACGATATGTGGTTTTAACAAGACGGTGCCACGAGCCACACAACAAGACCGATTTTGGCTTTATTGCATGAGAAATTTTCAGAAAGCGTTTCACGTTTTGGTGACGTCAATTGATCATGCGATTTGACGCCTTTAGACTGCGATTTTTACGATATGTTTACGAATCTCATACTACTAAAATATTATTCAAGGCTGATATTCTAAAGGGCCGATTTTATTAAAAAATATTGAAGACTGTTTCAGATATTACCCGATACGTAATTTTTGTTTACAAAACTAGATCTTGTGTCGAAATGAAAATCCTGAATATATAATTTACTATTATGTTCTGCGATTTAGAACTATACGTTACTTTGCAGGATTTTTGTGACATTGAGTGGACTTGCGCTCCATCCATTGATTGGCAATCTCTAGAGACCATGCCAGACAGCCGACGATCAAATCGAAATTCGAAATACACATAAACACCAGTAGATTTTTGTTTACGAGTATACAAATAGATCAATGTAAAGCAAGTTATTAATAAGACTTGTATTTTTCTCTAGTTTCTAGTCAAATTGTTGGTCGAATAAACGAAAGCCAGATTTCTTCGGCAATGAACATACAAATTGAAACGAAGAAATGGAACCCTTCAAATGATGAGGAACCATGCAAAAGCCAAAGGACTGCGACTTAAAGGTATGTATTTTGAAATACATCCAAACTTTAAAATACGTCTTCCAGCATTTATCATCTTAAAATTAGAATTGCCACAAATATTCTTGCTAGATATTGGCAGTTCAAAAAAAAAAAAAAAAAATCAATGCAATTTTGCATATTTTTTGTAACTGAATGTTAAAAGAAAAAACGAAATGTACATTTCTTCAAACTCAAATTTCAAATTTGACATCTGAATTTTGTATTAGTTTTATGGATATTTTTATCCCACAATTATAAGGAGATATTGCAGCACTTGAAAAAGAAGTAGTCAGATACACTGTCACAAATTACCGGGAATTACTCATTTTCTTCTTGTCGCTGAATGGGGCGACTGTCTTTCATACTACAGCGGAATTTGAGCGTGATTTGTCTTGTAGCTTGTTTTTGGTATTAGGTTTTCCCAGTTCATCTCGAGTGTGTTTTACGATTTTTACAAGGGGCCAAAATATTAAAGAAAAAATTTGTTTAAAATTTCGTATTTCATATGGAATTTCGTATGCCGAATTGCTGAAAATGTTACAGGAGGCTTACTGTGAATCAACCATAAAAAACACGAAGCCATGGTCTTAATAGTGGACTCATAACTGGTCGAAGTGCTGTGAAAGATTTGCCTTTCTACTGTCGGCAACTTAAGTCTTCAACTGAAGTTATAATCGATAAAGCGGATGAAATGGTGAATGAGAATCGTCATTTAAGTTTGAGAGAGATAGCCGCTAAATTTTTTGTGTCTAACGAATCAATTGGTAACATTTTACCCAATTGAATTGGTATGAGATGCGTTGCCGCGTTACAACGGGACACCTCCGACCCCACATTCCCGGAACGCATTATAACTGGTGAGAAGACATTGATCGTACTCGTATGACATGTGAATGGCGCTTTCCAACTGATCGGAAACCAAACGAAATAAGTCAAAGTCGATCAAAGGCCAAGGCAATGTTGATTATTTTCTTTGATTATGGTGATATTGTGCACTCGGAATTCTTGTAAGAAAATAAGACGGTAAATAAAGAATATTATCTGGGCATTATGCGGCATTTGAGAGAGAATTCGTCGAAAAACGCCAATATTTCATATAAATATGGGGTTAATCAAATTACAATAATAAATCAAATCTAAATTTCCTTTGATGATATATAAGTATCAAGCTCTATGCAAATTGGCAGAAAAACTCCTGAGGTTGTTACATTTTTATCATAAATAACTTGAACAACTCACTCATTCGTTTGATTCTTAAATTAAATGTAGAAACTACCAGTTTGAATTTCATCTCAATTTTCTACTGACAAGTCATCCAAATAAAAACATCTGTTTGGAACCCTTCCGAAGCCACATTGCTGCAAGTAATTATATTTCAATGACCAGTTTAAGCTTACTTCTAATGCTGAAGCAGAATTTACATCGCATGAAATTGGTTTCTCATGTTAACTGCTCTAATGTTTTTTTTTTTTTTTTTTGTCTATATGTGAGAGACAACAATTATGTATACTAAAATATATGGATAGAGATATCGGCTTTGTGCACTTGGAAAAATTACATAGTTCGTATCGTCGTTTACTACCTAATATTTAATTCACCGTCTGTCTGCCCTGCCCGGCTCGTTGAGTTAAAATGTCTCGCACTGAACTTTTATTATTTTTTAATTACAAATAATAAGCATTGGAACCATAGATTTGTTTCTTGGAAGCAAAACTTGTTTATGTGTTTGCCTGGCCCCTCCCCCGTCACTAATTGCAGAATGTGGTTGGCTTCCTCGATCAATTGAAAAAATATAACTATAAAATCACATTTCATCACAAAGTTTCCATTTAAGTACTGGATCGATTACTTGAAACTTCATTTGCATTTCTAGCTAAGTGCATAAATTGTCGCTGCAATTCAGTTTTAATCGTTTATTACATATTTGAAAATGTTAAATATTTGTTTATTTAAATGGTTTATATGGCATTAAAAAACAGAATGGCAAAAACTATAAGACATTTTTCTGCTATAAAGTCTTGTTTGAACTTTGCGATGACGGGTTTACTTCATAGCGCAGTTGTACTGACAATAAAACAAAAGACTTAAGCAGCAGGCACGCATTCGCTGCACAACAGATCAATTTGAAATAAGTTTTCTGTGTTGTTGCTGTTCTTATTGTTGTGATGCATTCATATATTTCATTTCAAAATTGTTGCTGGCTGCGGTTGCTTATTAGTTTATTAATCACTAACGGTGTCTTGTGGGTTCTGCCTCTGTCTGTCTTTTGACTACAGTCTGAGGCTGCTGATGAGCTGTTGTGATTTTGATGGAGGCTGGACGATTTGTGAATTTGTTGTAATCTAACTAATCATCGATTTATTTTTAGAACTTGAGCTATTAATGTTGTAAGTACGATTAGTTTAAATATTTGCTGAAGCAGATGTTAAATGGCCGGAGTTTCACTTTGTTTATGCAAATTATTATTATTTTATGAAAATGTTGTTAACAAGAAAAAATCCCTTTAAGGAAAATGAATCTGACTGCAATCTAACCCAGATATTTGCTGAATTTGTTATAAATCTCCAACCAATTTTTAACAATTGTTTATGAGTAAAACCAACTCCAAGAAAATTGCGAAATTCCAAAAATAAATAAATGAAAATACTTGAAATTGTTTTTAACACATTATCAGCGGCTGCCAACGACTCACTTCAATGCCATAGCCAGGATTTATTTTCGATTGTGTTCTTCATTTTTCCTCCATTTAATCCTTATTGTGCTATTCCAATTTAAAACTCAAGGTCGGCAAACTTGGTCCATTTTTACAACAAATTTAAGAGACCGGAATTCTAACATTCCCATCTCCCAGCTTATGGTGCTATTCCAATTTAAAACTCAAGGTCGGCAAGCCCATTTTTTCAACAAATTATAGGAGACCGAAATTCTAAAATTCCCATCTCCCAGCTGTCAGTGTCAGAAGTGGACGAAATCTCTTCAAGAAATCTCTCAAAAAATATGAACATTCTTCTGCATTTTTTTAATGATTTTTTTTCCATTTTTCGGTTCATATAACTTCCAAAGATACTCCAAATTGTGGACATGATAATTGAAAAATACTGCGAAATACTAAAAGTGGAAAAATTAACAAATTGGATATATTATGCAAGAGATGAGAGCTTTTTTCAGGCGATAAGTTGGTACATCATCCAAGGCGCTAATGTTACAAATGGAAAATTATAGAAGGGCACTGTTTCCATTCTATATATACTTGTAAGAGCTGACTTTAATTGAGGACGCGGACGTTAAAACAATTTAAATATTTGCTGTAGAAAAATTGCCATTTTCTAATATATTTTTGATAGTTCGATCACGGCGCAGTAGAGGGAAATCTTTGCAGGCGAGTATATAAACTTCGGCCCGACCTAATCCTTGGTTTTTGTTAAATTGTTCATTCTTCGATCATATATATTCTTTGTGTTTCATGAGCAGGCCAAAAGAAAATTCCATAGATGAGTACTGTTTCATTTTTCATTATTCCAACGAGATCTTGAATAGCTTGATAAAAGTCAAAACTCTCCTTCCTGCTAATTGTACAATTTCATCGAAACCTTAAATCCAGCTATGCACTTTATACAAATATGTTGATTAAGTATTGCTTACTATCTGTTTGTCATAAAATTGAATTCCTTCCCTTTCAATATTCTTGTCTTGGATTTTAAAACTTCGCCGACATTTTCATACTCTAATTTTAAAGCGTGCATCGTATTGTTATTTCCCAAAATTCGTCAGTATTATCACACTATAATATTATATTGGCATTTTGTGATTTAATTTAATTAAGCACAAATTTCACACTGAAAATTTCAGTTCGGTATCAAATAATTGAGTGTGGCATTTTAAACTGTTTTTATGAATAACTTCCAGAAAAGTATTGTATTTTTACTGTATTTTCTTATCTATGAGTTATTCAATTTTATTTGTACTCTTTTTTTTCTCCATTAAAACTTATTTATATAAACTATTTAATGGAATTCATATCGTTTAGCAATTAGTTTAACAGTAAATTATCAACTATTTGTTATAATTCCGTGCCGTTTATGGTCACACCTAAACCCGTTGAGGTACTAATAATGGGTGATAAAATTGAATTGTACTTTCGTACAAACTTTTGATCAATCAATTCCAAAGCTGTTTCCGCAAAATGTGTAGTATGCAAGAATTCCACTTATTTCTGTTTTTCTGCTTTTGCCAAGATATTGATTTTACGTATTGTTCAAATATTGATGACTTTACTCCATTGACGCTGTCACGAATTACAAGATTTTCTAATTTAAATTCATTCAGTCATTTTAATAAATTATTCCTATTTCGGTGTTGAAACGTATTGAGAACTTTAAATGTTTATAGTCGCGGTGTCGCTGACGAACTAATGAATGAAAACTAAAATGCTAAATGTCTCTCTCCAGCCATAAGAAGAAAAGCGACTATAGCTCATCCACATATGGAACTGTTAGAAACCAGTTTCGCATTAATTAAATAAATTATTTTTCGAATCACATGGTTTTTCGTATTTTTTTTTTACTTTGAATAAAATTTCGTTTTGAAATTTGGAATTAACGAAAAAGCACTTAACCCTCCTTCAGTAGGATGGTACGGATCAATACACGCGACGCTCATAAGAATAACAAAAATAAAAAAAACGAAAACAAAAATCGCAGTAAATTCAAATAGAGGTAACGACAAAGTAATTGAATTAAATGCAAATTACTTAACTGATGCATTTGGCGACACAATAAAACAATAAACTATTCGACATCAGGCAACCACTCGAATTGTTGGGTGATTAGACGATTGCGCTGCTTTTAGAATGATGATCGCGGTCTGAAGGCGCTGATGGTGATGACGAAGCTGATGCTGAGTACGCATCAGTCCCACATTCCATCGAGCCAGCCAACCTTCATTTGTTTGTGGGGGCCCCAAGTGTTTTCCATGTTGCCATCTCTCTTCCGTTCAATGAGTTATCGTAATGATCTCATTGAAATGCTTTTACATTAAAAGCGTATAAATTTGCCAAAGTAATGAGTCTAAGCGCTATTATTTAACAATACTCAGTCAATGGCGCACTTTAAAAGCTGAGCATCGTAAGATTGCAGCGTGGGTGGAAACAGTTTCTTTTTCTTGCTGTTGTTGCTATTGTTTGCTTATTTGGATCTCGATATGGAGCGGCAAAAACAAAATCTTAGAGCTGGATACAAAAACATGTAAAGCGTGCTTAAGCTATGTGGTCGAAACGCCATCAATCAATAAATATATTATGCGTACTACGATTGTTTTCTACAATTATGGTTGCCACTATTTCAAGTATTTCAGCAAGCGCCATTAATAGTACTTAGCAGTTTTGTAACAATACACGTTGAGAGTGGCGAAACGGGGGTCGTATGATAGCTATTTAGCCTTGAAAAGAGACCACACTACAAATGTTTAAAATCACTAAACTATTGTAAATATGTGTATATATATATGTATATATATTCATTAGACTTTGACTGCCTCATTTGATTTTCGTGTATCCATTGAAAACTAACTTAGAATAGTTTGAAAAAATAAATTTGGTGAAAAGTGGTAACGTTATAAAACAATTGTTTTAAGTTTAAAGGCGCCACGTTATTTAGTACTTTTATTTGAGTCATCAAAACTAAACGGTGTGAGTGAATTTGTAAACATGGAAAAAATTGGTCACTGTTCTGTAATGCAATATTTCTATGTGAAAGGTCTCAATCCCACCAATTTTAAAACCAGAGTTAGGTTTTACTCTAGGGGTGTCTGCTTCTTCGTTTACGATTGTAAAATATTGGATAGCAGAGTTTAAACAAGGCCGTATGAGCTGACGAGAAGATGAATACCGTAGCGGTAGACCAATTGAGTTGTCCACGCGAGACACGGTTAGGAAAATCCACAAAATAGTGTTGGATGATCGACACCTGAAGGTGCGTGAGCTAGCTGAAATTATAGGCATTTCAAAAAGTGCTATACATCGTACATTGAACGCAGATTTGAAGATGAAAAAGCTGTTCGCAGGGTGGGTGCCGCGCTTGCTTTCAGGATATTCTAGTAGAGTGTTTAGCGTTGTTTTATCACAATAAATGCGAATTTTTGAGTTGAATTATAACCATGGGTTCACCACCCCACACTTGAGACAAAGGAGCAGTCAAAGCAGTGGACTGGAATGGGAGGATCGTGACCAAAAAAGGGGGAAAAGATTCCAACTGCAGGCAAGATAATGGGGTCTGTTTTTTGGGATGCGCATGTTATTATTTTTATTGATTATCTTCAGAAATGAAAAACCATGTTAATTTATTGCAGTGTTAAGGTGATGAAATTGCGGAAAAAGAACTACATTTGGTGGAAAAGAAAGTGTTGTTTCATCAAGATAATGCTCCAGTTCATATATCCAGTATTGCGATGGCCAAAACTAATGAATTAAAGTTTGAATTACTTCATCACGCACCTTATTCACCAGATTTAGCTCCCTCAGACTATTTTCGTTTTTGGTCAGATAGTTTTGGTTATTGAACCTTGGTCAACAGCAACGGAATATAGATAATAATAGATCGATAGATAGATAATAGACAGATAATCTGTCTGGACATATAAATAAGACCACAACAAAGACGGCTGAAACTTGTACATAAAACCGGTTATATAGAGAATATGAACACTATAAGTGAATTGTTGAAAGTTCCATATGTGCAGTATATATGTATATATACATATATGTATGTATGTGCCACAGAGAAAAAACAACTTAATTCAAAATTCGATTCCCATAAAGCGTTTATAGTGTGATACCACATTTTTGACACCAGTTTACTGTTTTATTTTGATCAATTTACTTCTAATTTTGGTCGAAAATTATCATGTGGTTTATTGGCACGAGCGATGATCAAATATCTACAAATGAAAGGTTTAACGCCAAAGGGAATCATAGTTTAATTGGATAATATTTTTAGAACATTTGCACCGCAACATTTGTACCTGCAACTGTGGGCAATAGGCTGACCGTTCGTCTACTTGTAATTCATTTCGTTCTGCGCGGTCAGTTAATACGGCAAGGCCAGAAAAAGCCGATAAAGTTCGACACTGTTATCGAAAATTGCAGCCTGGCCAGCTAGCGCCATAAGTTAGGAAAGTGGCAAATTTCTGCAAATTCGTGAAAAGTTCACATAAAATTTATGTATATTTCCTAGTTTGTAATAATTAGTTGTCCAATTAAAAAATAAGAAAGCAATTTCATATTCCGTTCTCATTGTGAGTCGCCCCAATTATCGACCGATAGCAATAAGCTCATAATCAGCCTGCATCGGTTCCTAAATATGATTTGGCTTAACGAGGCGTGTTCAAAAAATAAGGGCAATTTTAAAATTTCTCGGGCTACGTACATTCTACTTTCGATCTTTTTTTTTTTTAATTTAGTACACTCGTCTCGAAGTTGAATTAAATTTTGTATAAAAAAATGGAATTGTTGAATGACGTCAACTATGAACCACATTTGCTTAAAAGGGTTATAACTGGTGACGAATCATGGGTATATGGTTATGACATCGAAACCAAAGCCCAATCGTCCCAATGGAAGAGTTCAAGAGAGCGAAGACCAAAAAGTACGCCAAGTTCGATCGAATGCCAAGATTTTGCTCACTGTTTTCTTCGATTAGCATGGCATAGTGCATCAGGAATTCTTACTGCAAGGTCGTACGGTAAATAAGGAGTATTACCTTGAAGTTATGCGCCGTTTGCGTGAAGCAATACGAAAAAAAACGCCCGGAATGATGGTAAAAAAATTCATGGCTTTTTCATCATGATAATGCACCTCCTCACTCATCTTTGCTTGTGAGGGATTATTTGGCCAAAAACAACACCGTTATCATACCTCAGCCATCGTATCCACCAAGTTTGGCTCCCTGAGACTTTTTCCTGTTCCCAAGATTGAAGAAACCCATGAAAGGACAGCGTTTTGTGACGATTGAGGAGATAAAAACCTAATCGCTGAGAGAGCTCAAGGGCATACCAAAACCTGCATATCGGAACTGCTTCGAGGTTTGGAAAAAACGCTGGCATATCTGAGGAGGACTACTTTGAAGGAGAAATTGAGAAATTGATTAGAAATTGATTAATAAATAAATATTTTTTGAGAAAAATGAAAATTCACCTTATTTTTTAAACACACCTCGTGTATAGGTACTATGTCCCATCGAGGTACTGATTGTTTACCCACAATTTATAAGGTGCTGTCGGAGATGATAGATGAAGGACTTAGGCTTATTCTATTTGACATAATTGGACCTTATTAGTACAGCTTTAGACCTGATAAATTGCCTATGGAACAGGTATTCGCACAACGGAAAATCATTGAGAAGATCCAATAAAATTGATCGATATGTACGTTGTGTGAAGCCATGACCAAAATTTGTATTCCTGTCAAACTTATATGCTTTTGTTAGATAATGCTGGCAGACTCGAAGTCTGCAGCAAAGGTAAAAACTTACTATGCCCTATTACACAAAATGAGGATTTAGACTGGACAATACCCTGTCGTGCAACCACTTCAAAGTATCTTTGGAAATAATTATGAAAAAAGCTGTGTAAACACGACTGGGGTCATAAGCTTATCTTATG
Source organism: Philornis downsi (assembly GCA_019455685.1). Taxonomy (NCBI): domain Eukaryota; kingdom Metazoa; phylum Arthropoda; class Insecta; order Diptera; family Muscidae; genus Philornis; species Philornis downsi. The sequence continues at coordinate 161,586 of JAHXMU010000134.1, read as the reverse complement.
TTGAGAGATACTACAGAGGCTTTCTCAAGCAATGAGAAGAGACCAGCAAAAATGGTCTGTTAGTAAATGAGAACAAAACAATGTTGCTTGATTGGAAGACCAAAACACTTACTCATTTGGGATGCCGCGTCTCCTTCTCCATCAATGAAACTAATTATAAAACCTGGAAATTAGGAGAAGGGTATTGCCTGATGCTGCCATTAGCCGAGCATTAATGACGAAGCCCTCTTCCTAGATGAACATCGTTCTCGTGTTGTTATGAGCTCATGGAGTTCTAGAAGTATACGAGAGAAATGTGCTCTGTATGCTATAATCACCATTGTTAACGAGGAGTGTCGGCTATGTATAAATTGTGAGCTATATAAACCGCATGGTGACATCGACGTGGAATGAGACGAAACGCTACAGCACGACAAGACTTCGATGATGAATTCGATAGGTAAAACTGAAGTGGTCGATCAAAATTTCGTTGGAAAGATGCGGTTTTTGAAACAAATTTGGCGTGACTAATCGGGGATGGAACGCGGAAGACCGAAGTGCTTGATGTTTTTTCTGCATGCTGTGTATAACTGATAACAATTTCAATTTTGATCGTCATCTATGGAAGAAAATTCCTCAAAGGAAATAAGATCGTACTTAAAATAGACATATTGTTATAGAGATTATAAGTTTAGAATGAATTTGACAAAAAAAACTGGATTAAAAAACCTTTTAGAATAGAGGCAAGTGAATGCAGACCATTAAATATGAATTAAATAAATAAATTTTAAATTTTAAATATGAACTATATAAATTTTCTATACACCAGCATTACAATTTTGTAATTGTTAAATGCGACAGATGAATAATTGCCGCTAATCTGTTGCTTAAGAATGTTATAAAGTTCCAATATTAAGCTTTAGCGAAATATCCTTTAAATAAATCATGGAAAAGCCTGGAGCGCAGATAAATATTATAAAATGTTTTAAACGTTTGCACTGCCTTTACTAGCAATCTAATCTCTAAGTTATTACTTTAAGGAAATGTTAATAGTTAGTAAATTGATGTCAATATTTATTTTGATTGTAAATCAAATATTGACATTTTGGTTATAGAAGTCATTGTTGAAGCGGTATTAGTTATGGAGATATCGCGTACAGATGTTGAGCATACGTCTAACAACAACTCGTCGATGACATTATCGAAACTATAAACTAAAAAACTGGTTTTTAAAGTCAGAATTAATTTCAACAAAGGTGCCACATATCGTCTTAACACATACCAATAATTGTTGATAGAATGGTTAAATTCCAAAGTAGAATTTCTGCGAGTACTGTGAAGATTTGTTAGTTTTCATTACTGTATGTAGTCAAGTACAGAAACAGAAAAGTTTATTTGATACATTTCCCAAAAAGGCAAAAGAGCGGAATTACTCAGTTTTCAGCTCGTAATTTTGTCGCGTTGCTTAATCAATGAAGATGAATGCTAAATTATTAAGATATGCTATTAGGAGCGGATTCATGGGTTTCCTCCCATGACGCTGTTTGTTTAATTCAATATTTCACACTTGTAATTTTGGTTGTTCATTGCTTAAGAATGTGCAATAAGATAGGGAATGGCAATTAAAGTTTAAGAATTAAATTTAGCTTACGCATACTTTTATTGTTGCAAAATTCTATATATTCCTTCCATACCGATATAACGAAATTCATCTAATTATTCTCTATTCAAACTCGAAAAAATGTGCAACTAAAGGAAAACGAACAAAATTGTAAAAAATTGTATGCCGAAGTGCAGAGGCTTAGAAGAGATCTTAATAAGATGTTGTTTCTCGCATAAAATTCCGTTCGTTTGAAGCTCGGAAGTAACCACACGACGCTCTCTGTTTTTAGAAACAAAAATCGACGTTGTTTAATTCATGATAATGAGCTGTTTATTAAGTCACAGACAAGTTTTTAGATAATGAACGATTTTAGTCACAGTTTAATCCAACTGATTAATTAGCAGATAGAGAAAACAAATATTTCCTCCCACAAGATTTCATTAGTTGAACACAAATCAAAATAACCAGTTACTCGCATACCCAATTATTTCCCGCTGTCACATTTATAAGGAAATTATTTATTATATTTTATACGTCATCTTAATTGTTGATTCAGATTAGAAGGGTGATGTTGCGAATAGAGTTTGTTGTTATATTTGTTGTTAGCAGCTTCTTAATTTAAAATATTGCTTGACTAATTACGGCATCTGTACCGTTCATTTTAATATTAAATTGTGGACAAATAACTGCAATAAGTTATACGGCAAATATTTACATTTCTTTACATTTTATAAAAAATTAGTAGGTTTACTGCTTATCAGCCAGTTATTGGTGTCCGACAAATAGATTCTTTCAAGACCACACATAATGTTGCATTAAAATGTGATTATTTTTGTTGAAAGCAAAGACTCTGCAACAAAGTGGTTATAACTCAACCTCAATACAAAGATTTCGTGACAATTATTGTTCTGTTTTATAAAATCAATTATACAGTTAATTTTATATAGACATATATGGTGGATAACTTCGAAGCAAAAACGTAATTCGGGAAGAAAGGCCCGAGGAAAGGTAGGACCCAACATCAAAATAAATCAGTTCTCTGCAGGTGAAAGTGGATGAAATTTGTTAAGCGAAATACTAGGTTTTACCTGAAAATAATCAAAATATTAGAGCTGGATCTTTGCTTGCTTATTTAGTAAAATATTGCATATTCATTTAAGTTTTTGGCCAAACTGATCTCTTTTGGTACAGTAGTACAGTAGAGCTATCGTAGAATATATTTTTATGTATGTAAAATTTCTACGAAGGTTTTTTTCCGAAGCTTAAAAGGCTTACCTTGATTATCGACTGCATATCCTAACAAAAAAAGAACATATGCTGAAACTTTTAATGATGCTATCAATATGCTACGAACTCTACGATGTGTACTCTTATTTTCAGGGCGAAAGTAGTTGTCTTTATCGATGTATCAGGCAACAGAGAAATTCAGAAATGCTTTGGGATCCGATGTGATCCATTTTAATAAAATAAAATCACTCAATTATATAGTCAATGTATTGTATTGTCATCGCTCCAAAAACATTAATGGGGAATACAATCTCCAAAAATGGGTAAAAATACGTTTTTTTAACAAACTTTGCAACCAAAAATTGGGCTAATTAAAATTCTACCTCAAATCGCTTGCAAACAATTGTTTTGGATATAGATATAGATATAGAATTACTTTCAACTAATTTCTACTTCAGATCAACGTAAAAATAGCAATAAAGTGTATCATAATTAATATTGTATCCAAAATCTTATGTAAAGCTTTCATATACAAATTTGTGTGCTGCTAAACGTCTTAGCTTTTTATGAATTTTTTCGAAATAAAAATCAACCGTGCAGCAAAAATAATAATAACATAATCATGATTGAATTGCGTATGTGGTGTACTAGCATAGATCCTTCGTACAGCAAAAGCAAGTTCAAATAGGCGAACTTAGCCAAAAAGTGTCGAAACAGGTCTGCAGTGGGTATATAATTCAGAAATATAAAACAAATTAAATGCTTTAGGTATTTTTTACATTTTCTTACTTTCTTTTCTAAAAGCTCAAAGATCCATTTGAGTACAATTTTTGAAAAAAAAAATCGAAAAATCTGTTTCGACACTCTATTCAAAGACATTGATTTTTGTTATAACAAACAGTTGTACGGAACACGTATTTGATCAGGACATGGACTGTGTAGTTCATTTCAGAAAATTACGTAGATAGACCACTAAAGGGTGGAAAATATAGTGAATTTAGTGTGTGTTGGCTGCTATGCTATTTGTCCAATACACAACCATTTCTTCATGAATTCTAATCAACTTGAATCTGCTGTAATGAAGTTCCCCATAACACTGCAAAAAATATTTCGCAAAATTTAAAGTTTCCATCGTTATGTTTCCAATGTCTGAGTTCTAAAAAAAATTGTTTTATCATAAACAGTGAAAGTTACATCCATGCTCCATTTTAAAAGTGATTTTAGAAACCTAAAATCTTAACCTCAAAAATATGCATTTGTGAACACTCAAATCGGGAGTATTTTTGCGATAAATATATGTAGAAATCTTCATTTTTTACGCCAATCATTTTCCATCTTTATCCATATTATCAGTAAAAAATTGCAATTAAAAATATTTTAAAAAAAATTTAAAAAAATGTCCTTTTTATTTATTACATTACGTATTTTTCAAATTAAAATCAATTTTCACTTTTATATATTTTTTTTCAAATATTAAAATTTTGTATACTAAAATAAATTAACGATTTTACAGGCAAATGTTTCTAAAAGCTAACTTTTTTAAATATCCTTTTTTATGGAATATTTTTGTTGACTGCATTTTTAATTTTTTCCCATTTTTTGCCATTCTCTGGGAACAGTTTTATTAAAAACGTTTCGAATGTTAAATATAAACTTAATTAGACCCCGTTTTTAAACCAATATTCGTAAATGTTATATTGTAAATAGTTGTATTCACGGCTGGTCTAGGAGTTCTGTAATGACGCACAAAAATGTGTTTTTCTCCGTTTTAGACCACAGGAATAAAAAATTTGATATTTTTATAAGCAGATCTTTCTTTTGAACGCCGAAACAGTGATAAAAATATAGTAAACTGACCCTTTATAGTTCCCTAAAGCTAGTGGGTCCTGCGGCACAAATTTCCTTAATTTTCGCGCTTTGGTGTACATTTTGTAGGTTGTCGGTAGTAACATACTGATCCCTAATAGCTACGTTGTAGGAATTTTCGACTGTATTTCGAAAATTAATACTCCAATTGCAGACATTACAGGGTGGGACACCAATTGCACTACAAAAGAAATTCCTTTTTTTAATCATATTGTATATAAGTAATTGGTTTTGAAGATGATAGACCTGAAAATGGCCTCCATGCTCATTTACGCTTATGCGACAGCTGATTAGAAAATTATACATCGCGGGACCGCCCCAATTATTGTTTTAATAAACTGCTTCAATTCAGTCAAATTTCTTGATACCGTTTTGTACAAGTTTTGTACAAGTTGGTCAAGTGACCTTGGGGGCCAGTGGAAAATTTAGTTTCTGGATATTAATTTGTTTGGGATTTTTCGCTGGAGCTCCGCCATAACCGGTCTAACATGTATGTAATTGCTCCATCTTGCTGTTGAAATGTCTGAGGCGCAGTTCTGGGTAAAGAAAACTCCTCCTCCCTATATTCATTCGATTGATCGGTTGTTTACTAATGCATTTTGTAATATACAGGTAGCCAGAAATTATTTCTTCTCAAACTTTAACGCGACGGTCTTTTTTGAAAAAATTAAGTGTTTTCGAAACTACTCCAGATTTGGCACGTCTGAGGCCTAAAATATATTTTAAAGTAATTATGCCCTTTGTATATATTTCTTACCAAAAAATCCGTTTCCCCAAGACGCTCTACATCGTTCTAATTATAAACTCTTCCACAGCTAAAATTCCATTTCGTAATAAAAATTTAATGCAACTTTTTCCCTCAACAAAATCACAAATTGTAAAAATCGCCAAAATCCCTTTTCTCGTAGTACATTCACTGACGACATTTATGATGCGAAATTTGCATAAATGTCTGTCACAGTGGTAGAAACTTAAAAAAAATGTCGTGAGATTCAAAATACCTGCGCAATTCAAATTGGAAACTGTTCTTACTTTTTGGACGGAGTAACACGTCACAAATGTATGTCACAAACGTCATAGTTTACCGCCGACCATCTCTGGCTAATATCAAATCTGTACTATTCTTGGTGACTGTAGTGAGAAAATCATCAATTCGCATTGCTTCTTTCTCTACAATACAAAATTTACAAAATTTACAAACTTCCATGTAATGTCTTTGGTCAGCTTAGGTAGGGCTTTTTACAAATAAACCCTTTCAATCAGGGGTGAGTCAAGAAATTTTCTCCTGAAAATTTGAAGAATGAAACTTTACTAACAAGTCAATAAAATTCGTCAATATCGTAGCTTCATAATTTATAGTATAAATAAAATAAAATAAAATTATATAATAAAATGATCAGCCATCACCCGAAATACAAGAGAACAACAGAATAACAACATTATTAACAAGGCCAGATGCCTATAAAATGGCACTTAAGGAAGGTCAAGACAGCAACATCGCACAACAATTAATTTACAACGAAATCAACTGCAGCCCTGTTATTCCCCTACCGCTTGAACAGATGTTGAAAGAATTAAACTAGCCAATACTTTGCGGGTATGGCTATAAATGGCAACACCAAAAACAACAAGAAGAAATAAGAGGCTTCTTCATTTATTGTCAGTAACAATGTAGATAGCATTGATTACGTCGAGATGAAAACGCTCGTCATTAATAGCCAATATTTTGTTCGCTTATTTTTTTTTTTATTAACACTTTTGTAGCCTCAAGACGAATTGTTTGGATTGAAAATGTTGACGCATACAAGCGTTGTTTTTGGCGTTTTGATTATTTGCCTTAGTTTCGGTTCTAGTTTTATATTTTTTTTTTCAGCGACAACAACTACATATAATTTGGAAGACCGGAATAACAACAAAACGATTAGACCGGAATCTGCGCGTTGTCGTATTGAAAGAGATTTATAATGAAATCTAAAAACATACGTAGAGTTGAATAAATTTCGTGGGTTAACTTTCAATTTCATTTGAGAATGATCGTGTTGTGGTTTTGCATTAAATAACTAATCCTCTTTAAGAATCGTTCTGATTGATATCAGTTATTAACATTCGCGAAAAAAAACTTAAATTGAACTGGAATTTGTAATACCCATTGTGAAAAAACTGCATGCAATGTATCGGATTTTGTTGATTGACATAAATAAATTTGTTAGAGGTTGAAATTCATCTATTCCCCCTTTATCTTTTGTCAGTTATTAACTACAATAACAATTATAACTGAATGGATCATTCAGGTGGCAATTGACAAGCGGGATTGTCTCTTGTCAATATGAGATCTCACAAGTCGTTATTTCATTGATTTGCCAGCGTTTTTTTTTTTTCATTTTCAAATTTTGGGATTTACAGGTACTCATACGAATAGGTAGACGGACATCTCCGTTTTAGTGGTCTTTACCAATTACGCTTTGATACAAGCGGCAAGTATTGAAGTGTCAAATGTCGGCATATATGGACAAAAGATATGACATTCTACATATGTATGTACATACATACATATACGTACATATAACAACGTGAGAAATATATTTGTCATTAAGCTCATAAAATAATCCAGATATATTGCTAACGATACTCATACAAACATATCAACGCATGAGATCTGTCAGATCGGTGAAATCACTTCAAAGTTTACGAACTGTATCACGGCCATCCTCAAAGTGTAGATGAATATTCTGTTATTTGTTCGTTGTTTCACATAGCGATAATATAAATAATGAGCTTAAGGAAATAGCATTGTCAGGCAAAACGATCGGTTAGCTTGTGTGAAAATTTTCGAACAATTACATTTACGTATTAACAATACGTTATATGTCGAGATTTACGAAATTACATAAGAAACTGTGCTCGCCGGCTCCTTCGCATAACCGCTGACATATTTTCGCATATCAGTGTCGGTAACTGTGTCAAGTTAAATTAGCCTTCCACAGCTTTTAGACGCAGGAAGATATGCGATAAAAACCATGTTTTTTATGGAAATTTGTACAAAAGATAAATAATTTTATAAATAACGTTAACAAATCAAAAGAGACAGCGTTAGATGGGCGCCAATAGTTCTACCGGGCCGAAATTTATATACAGTCAACCATTTATATACAGTCGTGAGAGAAGCAGACATGGGTGACTAAAACTTCCTATTTTTTGCGTAGTACCTCGACCTATATTGCCTATCACCAGACTATTGCATTCTCTAACAAATGTATATAAATTAGATTCTTTCCCACATCTACCCACTTCCACCAAATACTACTTTTGATTTAATAGCAACTGGTGAAATGTTTTGTCTTATGGGACCTATTTCGCTCAATTCTGCCACAATAACGTGAGCGATGCCTCATCACCAGCAAGTGGGCTTGCCCCATTCACAATTTATCATAAAAAAGCATATTTTTAGCAATTTTTATAATCAAGTGCACGTTCAGAGCAGTCCTTATATGTGATCAAATGTTTGCTTTCTACCTATTAACTATTAACTATGGTAGAATACTGAATTTATATTTTGTATGAAATGAAGAACTTCTTGTAATTAATGTTCTAATCCCCACTTTTCACTTTTCATCATAAGGCAATTATTACAACTTTCGAATTTCACATATTTGAAAAAGAATCATTCTATTGCAAAAGATCTTACAGTTTAATGAATGGTGATTACATTTAATTAATTAAAAAAACTTCAAAAATAAAGCATTAAAAAATATAAAGCCACCATTAGGGTGAAGCAGATTTAAAGTAGTTTCAATGAATTCGCGATAAATTAAACTTTTTGTATAATTTCTTGTACAGAAATTATATATTTAAAATTGAAAACTAAATATGTTGAGATTCATTTATATCTTAACAATTCGTACATGCTAAAAGAAATAACAACGTTTCTCTACGTGTATTCATCTCACTTTCAAACAATATTTACGACACATACCGGCTTTTCGTCAACTATAAAGCTGTATTCGACAGTTCAATATGGTAAAAGTTGTATGATTTTGGTGTTTCCGCGAAAATTGTGCATTTACTTTGTAGGATTTCACTAACTGGAACAAAACACTTTTCATCAAACAATGAAATGAAAGGAACAGGACGATGGCTTGCCGTACGAACTCTTCAAATATAATATAAGAGATGATTATGAGGAAGCTGCTTGTACCGATAATATGGACATCATTGGCAGGAAACTATGAAATATTACTACAACCTTCTCAAGCATTGCAATTATTTTACTATTTGGTGACTTATATACTTATTTATTTCATACATGTACATTTCAATTTCAAACTTTCTGTAAACTATATTATGTTAAATTTTTTCTTCAACTTGTCGAACTTTATTATAAATAATGTACATTAATAAAACATTATATGCCAAAAATATAGAACCAAGAACCACAAACACTTTAAAAGCAATGGGTTTATATCCTCCCTTAATTACGTTGTACCGACATGCAGCAACAAAGCCCCGAATCAACTCTTAAAAGTTTTCAAAAGCCTTCTAAATTTAATCGAAACAGTGGCATTTTTGTTTACTTTCTCCGAAAACTATTTTTAACAAACGCTATAAATTGAGTCGGGATTACATTTTTATATACCGCTCCTTCTCATACATAATATATCGACTTTTATTATTTTTCCGGACGTGTCAAAAATTAACTTCTTTCCATATACATTATATCTACCTGCATTATTTCTCGGCTAAAAATGTTCATTTTTTGGCATTATTCAATAAGTTCACCCATAGCTAGCGCTGGGCCTTTCAGATGCTTATAAATTCCTTTCCGCAACCGTAAAATAACCTCGTATACTGCTTTTAATTAACGAATAGGTTGTAAAAATACTAGAACAATTTTGAAAACATATCATTTGTCAAAAGTTGGATTTAGTATAAACCAGTTTTTTCATACTGGACCAGTCCCATTTATGACATCAATGGGTTATAATGTCATGGGCGATGTACTGACTCACCGCCAAATGGTGAGCTTATCTTGGACATTATTTATTGACTTTGCCAATTTCCACGTATAGTATTTAAAGAATATCACCTTATATTGTCTTTTTTTTAACAAATAATTAATATTATTGTTGGGAAAATTCAAAAAGATTCAAATTTTGTTCACATTTTTCAAAAGTGGTTTCAGACCTTGTAAGGACTATTTCCACAATGCTTTTAACAGAAACTTAGCGGATGCACAGTCGGATGTCGAGTGAATCTTTCCTGTTTTTTCAAACGGAATGACAAAAATAGTATACCTTCATTCTATGGGAGATTGATAAAAAAGGCAAACAAGTTGTACATACAAAACGAATGATTAGTACTCACTTGCTTTTTACTATTGGTCATGTCCTTTATTTATGGCTTCATTCGGAATGTAGAACTATTTGTTACAATTATTTGTACGTGTGATGTCAGACGCAAAGTTTTTTCTTAGCAGCACAAAATAAACCTAATATAATAATACATTTTCGTAGGTGCTGTTCTGATTTTGCGTGCTAATTTATTTTACGATGAAATATACAATGCGGAAAACAAAGCTATGCGATCGATAGCGAAATCCTTGACATTGGTAAAACAGCCCGTGTTCATTGCACGTATCGTACTATAAAGACTTTTTTACGGCAATACGATTTTTTTATGCAATTCCAATTTCCTTTCTACTGAAGGATGTAATCATTCAAAGGTAAATCATAAATTTTTATTCAGAATATCCCTTCTTAGTCATTATTGTTCTGTGGCAACAAATGTAAGAATTTCTCAACAGTTAAAATTTAACGAAGATAGATTTTGATCATAACTTTCCAGACCACGTATCCATACGTATAGTCCCAATTAGTCATCATACATTTACGTAAGAGGAAAAATACATCTTCCTCATCTTAAATGTATATTTAATGAATTTAAGCTTGATTAAATATACACAGTGAGTACTCACTCAAATCATCTTCTTGTTCCAAGTACTTGTAGAAAACAACAACAAAATGTCTATTTCGATTTCAATTACATTTTAAAAACTCAGGCACGAATAAGTTATTGACTCATTGCAAAACAAACAGTATGCAAAGTTTGAACAAACGAAAAAATCATGATTATAAAACCAAATAGAACTCCTAAAAAATGGCAATAAATCCTCATTATTCCAGAAAATATTCTACAATTCAAATATGGGATATTCCTAACAAAATCCCAAATTAGTAATTGTTTTTTTTTTATTAAATGGGATTTTTTCAAATTATTAAAGGGGTAATAGTTCTCAAATTAAATACTTTTTTTATAGTTGTATAACTGTATAGTCTGTATAACTTTGTTCGGCTTGAGATCATAGAATTGCATTGAAAAACAGAGATGTTTGTATTGTTTCTGGTTATTTTATTTTCCAATAAGCAAAACGTCCTAACGATTTGCGCGCATTATGCCAACTAAATTTATGATTTTGAGCGTTCGTGTTCGTTAATTGAGTGTCTCTGTATCACTACGATAGTTCAGTTCTATTGAACGTCCTATTGACAAAAGACTGAACTATCGCAGTGATGCAGAGAAATTTGCTCAAATATACTGACACTCAATTAACAGGACATTCCTATTGACAAGAGAGTGAACTATCTCAAATAATAATAATAAGGGTGTCCCAATAAGAACGCCAGATTTAAATGACTGATGCAGCAATTGAATTGTTTCTCTGGCTGTATGACATGTGGTGCCGTCTTGTTGTAACCACATGCCCTCCACATTCATTTCTTCAATTCTAGGCACGAAAAAACTGGTTATCGTTTCACGATACCGAACACCATTGACTGTTTGCGCTTGACATGCCTCATTTTCATAAAAAAAAAGTCCAATGATTCCTCCAGCCCAAAATCCACATCACACAGTGACACGTTGAGGATGCATTTGCTTCTCGTGAATCACTCGAAGACTTTCCTCACCCCAAATGCGACAATTCTGCCTATTAACGAAGCCATCAAGATGGAAATGGGCCTCGTCACTGAAGATGATTTTATCGGCAAAATCAGCATTTTCATGTTGTCTCTTTAATATCCAATTAACGAACTCCCTTCGCTGTCCATCGTCAGCTGGCTTCAGTTCCTGAGTCAATTGAACTTTGTATGCATGAAGATGCAAATCTTTCGTCAAAATTCGCTGCATATTGGATTTGGAGACACCAATTTGCTGAGCTCGGTTTCGAATTGAGGTGGATGGAGTTTAAGCAACATCATCGCGTACAGCTGCGACATTTTCGGTCGATCGACCTGGTCGAAGGCGCGTTGTTGTCTTTACATCACTAACAGACCCAGTTTTGGCCAATTTATCCATCAATCTCTTTATAGTCTCTTTTGGAGCATTATTGTGACCTCAAACTGATCGCAATTTGCAAACTGTAGCCGCAAAACTTTCACCATTTTGGTAAAACAATTTCACAATGAGAATGCATTGTTCATTTGTAGCGCTCTATTTTTACTAACCTCGTACCTTCTACTAGCAAACAATAACAATTGTTCAAATGCAAACAATGACACTTCGAATGGCGCCAAATTTAAATCTTGCGTTCTTGTTGGGACACCCTTAATATAGACACTCAATTAAAAAACACGGACGCTCAAAATCATAATTTTAGTTGGCACATCACAGGCAAATCATTAGGACGTTTTATTGGCACTTGAATATAATTATTGTTGGTTGAATGTTTCGAATGGTGTCTACCAATTAATATTGCATATTGATTTTAATTAAAGAACCAATGGTAAAACTGATATGAATAAATGATAAAAAAAAAGATAAAACTGAAAAAGGCAAATTCAAAGGCAAAATAATAGTAATGACATTTTTTCCATTTTTTATTATTTAAATCAATCGTAATGAAATGTCCCCTAGCATTGACTTAATCCTTGTACAGGCAAGTTTTTTCCGACTGTAAGTTCTCATACTAAATATATTGACTTTGAAATTTTGTCCAGTAAAAATTGTATTTTTTAGCATTTTTCAATACCCAAGATACTGATTTGGGATGGCTTTTTACCGCACATATCAACCACTGTAATATAATACTATTAATTAACAAATAAATGGTGCAATTGTAAACAAATCCTTAAATATTCTCATTTTTACAAAGTCGGATTTAACCTGTTTAGGACTATTTAATGTTTTCGTGGTGTACGAACAGCCTGAAATTGGTGTTTATACTTGTTACTAACCGAATGACGAACTTAGTGCACGCTTCAGCCTATGGTGGCGGATATAGAAATGTACAAAGAGAATGTCCTTACCTTTGCAAATACTTTACAAATTGATATCCTTATTTTCCATCAAGGACAGATTTAATTTCTTTCAAGTTTTAACTACTAAAATATTTTTAAAAGCATAAAAAAGCAGTCTGACAGAGAAATTCTATACAAAATTCATGTTTTCAATTTCCAATTAATTATTCCAATTTTCAATTAATTATTAATTCCAGTTTGAAATTTTCGTTTGGTCGTAGAAATCATAAGCATTTCTTTGAAACCTTTTAGATCTTCACTCTAAAATTATGATAAAATTATGATAACGATTAAGGATAATTGTGAGTAAAATTTAGTGGAAACCAAATTAATTTTTTTTTAATATATGTACATCCTAAAGGATCGGTCTTATTTCCGGTGTTTGGTGAACTACATGAACTTTTGAATGATTCTAAAGCGTTATCCATACTACGGCATTGTTCCTATAACATATGAGATGTACTTGACATGAATGTATAAAATATTCCCAATTATTGCCTCAATATCTCGCAAACTGTATTAAATATCATCTTAATTAAAGCTTGACAATAATAATAACGGCCTGAAAAGACTGGGAAATTTTTATAATTTTAGCCATATTCCGAAAGAGTTTATAAGTCCATTTCTTTTTCTTATTTTGAGACATGAAGGAGTTGTATTAAATTTTGTAATTTGATTGCATAAAAGATTTTTAGACCATTTTTACTAAAATTATATAATGTTTCTAATTTTTGAATGGACTTAACCACTTTAGTAATTACTAGATAGCAGAAATGTTTAGATTTTAACAAAATGTATTGTGTTTTACTATTCACGAAAGAAGTATTTTTTTTTTGACTTATTTTGTCTATACAAAAATACATTTTTCTACAGTCCATTAGAGGTTGCTTCAAATCTAGGTAAACACATTTTAAATTGTGTGTTATATTCGTCAATTAAACGAGAAAATACTTAAAATTTATTGCAAAAATTCTTCATCTTTTTCAATCTCTTGCTTGATCCAAATTCTCAAAATGCTTCCAAATCATATTCGTGACAACTCCTCTAATATGAATTTATTTTTTATGTCATAATTCACATACGACAATAAGCCCTGCAGTTTTTTCATATTTCGTCTTATGGTGTCCTTCAAGCTCGTCCCCAATTCCAGAACTGAGTTGTTGTTTTATGGGGGCATAAATTTACTAAACCTACCTTTATTCACAGCTTCACTATTGTCTTCAGCATCGTAATACTCCTCTTCCTCACCCTCCTCTAAATCATAATCTAAAACAGCATGAACCCCCGTCCTGGAGCCTTGACCCGCTTGAACTCTTGTAAATCCAGGTGGTTTCTCGGGATATGGATCATTTGAACTAGATTCATTTGAACTATCAGACTTGATGCCCGGTATGCCCGCAGGGCCGTAAGTAGATGCTGGAGTTTCCACTGTGCGGGTTGGAAGACCATAATTTTGTGAGGATGGTGGTGGTGGTGGCTGTTGTGACAGCGAAGGGTTCGGCGCCGATGAAGAAGATGATGTTACCAATGAGGATCCTGCAGTTATACGAGTTTGTTGTTGTTTATTGGATGTAAATGAATTATAAAACTGGTGTTGTTGCTGTTGTTGGTGTTGTTCTTTATGAATGTTATTATTATTGTTACTGGCTAGAGTTTGAGGGAATCTCGTGTAGGTACCATCGCCAAATGTACGTGTGTTGGTGTTACTAGATGTTAGTGCTGAAGCTACAGATGTGGCCGTAGATGATGCTGAAGCCGTTGCCAACGAAGATGAGGTTGCAGTTTTGTAAACCACATTGTTATTTTGAGTTAAATGCTGTTGCTGATGGTTAATGTGACTAAATTGCTGTTGTTGTTGTTGCTGTTGATGATGAAATTGTTGCTGTTGTTGTTGTTGCTGTTGGTGATGATACTGTGTATTTCGGGCACCCGGTGGTGGTATCGGTGGTAAATAAGTATTTTTGCGCCTACCATTGTTGTTGTTATTGCTGTTGTACTGATATGACGTCTGCTGTGGTGGTGCATAAGGATTATTTTTGTAAAAATCTGATCCAGGTGGGGGCGCCGCGCCGTCGTCAGGTCGCTGTTGATGATCAGCTGGCGAGTACAATAGACTATTTGTGTTGGCTGCTAATTGCTGATGCACGGGGTGCAAAGGTGATACGGTAGGACTCCAAGGATTGCCCGATTGTGCCAAAGCACCAAAGGGCAAAGAAAAGTTTGACAATGCCATTTTTCTTCAACAATTTTTTCGATACATTCAATTAAGCACTCATATTTAATAATGAAAAACACTTGTAATTCCTTCGTGTTGTGAAAACAAAGAACTTAGAACACAAACTTTTTTCTACATTTAATTCCTTCTACAACAATTTCCGATCCAATTCCGAATATTCCAAATATATTTTAAACTTTTTTGTGCAATTTTATGAAAATTTTATTATGCATTAAAAGTAAACAAACTTATCATTCTTTAACCGCTTGAAAGCGATTCAAAACACTTCTGGTTTTGTTGTTTAAATATTTTTTTTTAATTTATTCAGATTACGAGAAAACGAACGTTTACGCGCGCGTCTCTTACGATTAAGTGCACACTTGCTGAATACATCTGCTGGGGAGCTGCTTATAATACACAATCTCCTATGAGAACGCTTCAAAGTTTTCTGCCTCACCGTCGAAATTGCCGCCGTCACGTCATGCGAAAAATTAAGCGCTTACACAACCGTCTTAAGCGAGCAATCGCCAACGACTAAAATATTAAAGGGTTTGCGCTTTTAAAGCTTAACTTTTTGCCTCAATGGCAGCTCAGTGAACGTACGAAACGCTGGATTACAAAGCGTTAAACTAACCGACCACCAACTACTCTCGGCCGGTATGGTAGCTCACGTAACCACTATGTATTAACGTAGTTGTTGTTTTCCCAGCTCAGCCACATAAATCCTATTGTTCTTGACGCGAGCGTGAGAGCTTTTTGCGTATATCCAATATGGTTTTTGTTGCGTTAGGCTCTCCGCAACAATTAACCGATTTCCGTATATTGATCTCTGGTGATGGGTGATTTTCGGTTTATTGCACTTGCTCATGCTTGCACGATTACATACATTCTATTTCGTATTTCAGTAACGGTTCATTGTTACTCTTTTCGCTCAGCTGGAATTGAAAATGAGACCAGATAATGGACTGCCGCTCTTCACCTTAGTTGAAAGTGGTGAGTTTCTGAAGCAGAAGCTGGGGATTTTTGATATCATGAACTTGTCTAAAGGAAAATAATTGCTGTAAGGTAGAATAATTACGGTAAGCCTATTATTGTCTTTAACAAAAGTTTTGAGATTTTTCTGTGGAGTAAATTGCATTCATTGCTCTATGTTTTATAAATATATAACTAAGTTGGATTTAGTTCCGTTTTTTTAGTTTAGTTTAGTTTCAGCATTTCGGTAGGGGTAAAACGATTTTTTGAAGCCGTCAATACAATTAATTTAAATTTTTGGTGTTGTTTGTAATATTTAGAAGTATGGAACTTAAATCTATCATGTTAAGGTAAGCCCACTTTCAATAGAGTGCTTCCTTGACTTAAACAAAGTTTATGCGCCATGTGAAATTGTTGAAATCGTTTAATCAATGCGACTATAAGAATACATTGACATGAACAGACAGCCGTTCGGTATATATTTTGTGTGGTGCAACTCCAATATTCCTGGGTGGTACAATCACCAACACATACTTAATATCCACTGAACAACTGTATAAAAATACTAGGGGCGACAGAAAAAAAGAAGCGTCATAGGCCAGAAAACACCTCATCAGTATTCAGTAAGGATTTGTAATATTGTGGATTATGGTTTATTTAACTTCTGCTGATGTTTGTTGTTAGACATTAATAGATTTATTCTAATTTCAGTTTCTGGACTTGCATTTTTATATTCTACGGCATTTTTATGCCGATACGAAGTAACAATCCTAATCCTAACAAATAAACAGGGGCATAGTTAGACAACCGATCATGACCAACAGAAAGCTCCATTCCCATAGTTATGTATTTTGTACATGAAATAAATTTTATAATTTAATAGCACAGAATGAATTTTAAAGCGAGGCGCTTAAAAATTAAATGTATCAAAACCTCAAAACTTTCTGTTGGTTTGAATAATGAATCGTGTAGTATTCGAAAGATATAACCTCAGCTGGTACATTAGTATCAGTGCTTTATCAAAGCATGGACCCGTATAGCCTGTTTGCATGTTTCCTGGCCCAATTAAATCTCTTGTTGGAAATAAAATTGAATTCCAACGAATACTGGGTCTTATGAAAACGATAAACCAATCTTGGGTGGATCATTTATACGAAACATTTCATGGACTGATCTTGTCGTATTTAATTGTCAATGAAAACTATATGTTGGAGCCACAGTTAAAAGATGTAATTAAAGGAGGGATAAATCGAAATTTAAAATGACGCCACCCCTTTTGGAAGAGTTCGTACGCGACACTGTCTACGAATATACAGAAAATATGCTTAATTTTGAACGCAAAGTATGTTTTATGGAATCAACAAAATTGATTTTAGCAATTTTATTTGTATTGGATCTGCATCAAAACACGTAGAGAGATGTGGTTTTCTTAACGGTTTGTTCCTAATCCAACTAACGATTCATATTGAATACACCTATTATTTATTAATTCAAATTTAAATTATTATTTAATTCAAATTGATCGATATTGACCATTATCTGCATTGTTTGCCACAGGCTCAACTAAATAATATGTAATAAATATAACCAAATTTGAACGAAACGTATGCTCTTTCGAAGACTGAAGCACAATTTTTTTTTTTTTTTTCAAATCAAAAATTAAATTGCAACCAAAATTTTGGATTCGACCAATTTATATGGGCCTGTGTTTAAACAAAGGGCGATATAGCCCACTTTCAATATATGTGTGTTGAAATTGGATTATAATTGCGATCTGTGGTGTGAGCAGACAGATAAGAATACGTTGGCAGACGTACGGACGCTAAATCATACCTGAAATTTATTCTCAGTCAAGCAGAATAAACCAATATGCCATGGCATCATACGAGCAGAGTATAAAAAGAATTCGCTGCTTCATGGAGTTGATTGAATGAGTTTTCGAAGCTGTTATACTTTGTATTTGGTACTGTTTACGGATGCATTTTATTAAGAGTTTGGTAGATTCTGCAACTATAAATTAGTTACCATAGCTTTGCATCAGAAAAAGCTCATAAATATATGACCAATTCGAAAAATTCTAAACAATTTCAAATTAACAGGAAAACTGTTCAGAAAACTTTCTACGTAGATATAATTTTTAGATTCTATTTATATCCACTACCATATTGGTAAAAAGATAGAACGCCCACTTGTGGGCCTAGTTAAGAAATAACATTTTCAATATTTTCCAATCTATTGTCTCATTTATTCAATACAGGGTGGTGTTTAATGGACGTGGCGAGAAACTACTCCAATTTATATATAATTATAAGCGGCTATCGTACTTGTAATCGCGGTTATTAAACAATATCAAACAAATACGAATTTCTATTGGAAAAATTAAATATATTATGTATGATCCATCCATAGAAACGAGTTGCAGGCGCCTGTTTCTAAATTGCATGATTTTTTCATTTCAGGTTCAAAAGGGGTGTTAATTGAATGCTGTTTCTCTTTCTTGTTAAACTTTCCAAGTTTCTTGCCCGATAAACTCTGTGGTGATTTTTTCTATTTGTTTGACCATTCTAGTTGTTTGATCATTAACAAATTATTTCTAACATAAGCAAAGGATTAAAAAAAAATACCTAGAATATACATATATACTCGAATACTCACTGGTAAGTTATTGAGTTTTTGTTGTCCTAGCATGCAATGTTAAAGCAACAGCATCTTCAATTTCAAACAATTTTAAGCAGTGGACAGTAAAGTGTCTGCAATGAAGTCAGCATAACTGTTCTATTCCTTGTACAGAAGCATAAACTAATAAAGTTGTGAAAGAAATTAAAGGCAAATTAAAATGAAAATATACTTGAAGTCGTCAAAATCTGGCGGAATATTCCTATATAGGACTGAATGCCAATAGCGTATTTTATAAAATATTAGTTAAGAATTTGCTGGGAAGAGCTAGAGAATCACTCTCAGTATTTTTAATTAGAGAAAATTTGCAAAAATGGATGACAAGTTGAAGTACTTTAAAAAGGGCTATCGAATTTGGCTCCAGCATTATCAAGTGTTTCTTGACTACGCAAATAAGGCGCAAGTATAATCGTTAAGCGACGCAATACCAAGTTGTTTCAAGGTTTTTTTTTTTTTTTTTTTTTTTTTTTGATAGAAATTGATATGCAGTTTACACCATACCGGAGTTGCAAAATTTGTATTATCATAAGACACGGGGAAATGTGTGTGTGTGTTTACAGAAATATAATAAAATACACTGTTACTTTTCCTACTATACATTATACTGTTGTTGGGTATACCAAACACGTCCCTTCATGTAATTCCCATAATTTAGAATTGTTATGCCCGATTCATCTAAAATGTGACCAATCAAAATACGTTGAGTCGAACTGTCCCCCTACAATTTACTTCAAATCCCAATATATCGTATTGTATTTACAATATCATAATTGTTGAAACCATTGTCGAAGGTTGTAGTTAGACGAGATAACAACGTCATTTCCTGTTTCATATGCAAACCGATTAAATTAAAATTAGATTAGTTCTGACTACATAGCATAAGCGAATTTGTAAACCACTTCAATCAAATGTAATTTCAGTACTGATTTTATCATTATATGACTGCCAATTATACAACACATTTTCTCCAGCTTTTCGTCAAATTAATGCCTTATATCCCCAAAAACTTCTATTCCATTCACTATATGTATATTAGTTGTAAATATCTTAACATGGCTAAAAAGCTTAGTAATGTAACCAGGATTACCAATATGCCACTAAAAAGTAAATTTTTCAGATTTTTGCACCGCTGATCCGTTTTAAATATTTGTAAATATGATATTTTTTTTAATTTTGAACTAATTTTTGCGCAAAGGATTGCTCAGTATGGATCTTTAAGCATATTTGCAAATAATAAAAAAGTAATTTCCTGGGACGTATTTAATGTTTTTGTCGGATTGTTGCTAAGAAACATTAAATTAAAATAGGAATTTAAATGAAAACCTGAAATATTAAAAGCCAATATAAATTCAAGTCTGATGTACATGGATCACTACTGATCACTGTGGTCACTACGAATAAATAAAATGTTGAATATTTAATGATAGTTTACATAATATTTCACCTTTTAATCAGGTTTTTCGTGAGCTAAACACTTTCGAAGTCAACCTTACAGTTCATGTTTTTTGAGACTAACTTTCTTTCTGTGTTGCGTTTTTTTCCAAAATTACTTTTCCTGTTAATACGCCTAGAGTGCGTTTGTTTTTTTTTTGAAATTCTATTATATTGGGTGAATAATTAGACTTCTATAGTACCGTTTTCTATATTAATACTTTTCTAAGCTATTGTCATTACAATTAATTGAATTCCGATAAAATTTTGACAGCTGTTTTTATTTCAACATGATTTTAGACATTATTTTGACTTTTACCTTAACAAATTTATAGCCGAACAGCCGATTTCAACGAAATATTTTGTAAGTCACCTTCAAGCAATCCAAATGTTATTTCTGGAAATGCATGCGTCAAGAAAGTACATTTTCTAATAAAAAAAATACATTTGATCTAATGTATCAAGTGGAATACCTACAACACTGACACATAAGTCGCAAATTGTGATTATAAATTATGAAGCTACTAATTATTCATTCTCTTTTTAAGTTCGCCTCTTGTCAAGTTCATCTTTGTGAATTCATTATTACTCATACGTCACTGGTTTGGTTTTAATAAAGTCTTATTAAGCACAAATAAATTTAAAATTTAAATATTAATTAAACTCAAAACCGTTTAGGAAATTCATGCAATCATAGACAAAATAATAACGTTAATTGAAAATAAAATATAATTACAAGGCATTCGCCATAAAATTGTTCTTTCGTTAGTTGGTCATTTTCCAGTAATTAAGGAATTCGAATTCATTTAATATTTGAGTTATGAGCATAAGAACAAAAAGCACAAAAAGTAAATTTCAGCATTGCAAGTGTCAGCAAATGTGTTAATGCGATAAATTCAATCACTAACGTTTATTACAAATGACGCTAACGATTCTTATTAAATGTGAATGATTAACGTTCAAGAGCTGAGTTATGGTTAATGAAAAATAAAATGCCGTGCGAGGAACGTGAGTACTTGTAATAAATATACAAATATCTTTTTTCTCTTTTAGAGTAGATCAGATAATTGAATATTCATAGCTTTAGACAGAATATGACGTTCACCTGGTGTTAAATAAATAATTAATGAGCCAGGGAAATAAGTAATGAATGAATGGGATTTGGGAAAACAAAATGAACTAATTCCGAAACATTGTTGGAATTTCACTAGAAATGGGGGAATTTTCTAGTTCCTTTAGCAGTTTCCAGATGTGTTTATAATGAGTCAATTGAATAAAGTAAATATAGATTGTTGTTTATTTTTCGCGTCGTGTTAATCAGTTCGAAGGGGGAAATTTATAGGATTTACAATATCAGTAAACTGAGATTTTTTCAATTGTACAACATGCCGGATTTTTTTATAATTGTTGTAAGATTTTTCTTTTGACAAAATCATTTACTTTTGTAGTGCAAATAATGACAAGCAAAGACTGTTTTTTGAATTTACAAAAAAAAATTTACAAAAGCTGCGATGTTTATTTTCAAAATCATTAATCAGTGAAGACAGTTTATATGGTTTTTTATAATAGGTTAATATTATTTCGGTATTTTAGCGCAGTACCATTATATCACCTAAAATTAGGAAGGCCACAATGTTATCGTCCATAGGGTGCTCTTAGTGAAACAATCGAAACAGAATCGTGGAAGAGTATTTGAAGTCATTGCGACCATCTTTGCAAGCTATAATGCATTTGCATATTACCAACATTTGGTAGGTGGCCAACTACCACTTTTCCAAGAACACAAGCCAACTTTTTACAAGTAATTGTAAAAACACAGAAAAATTTCTGCGTCTAATTTATTACAGCGATTTTATGCAGTAAAAGAAGAAAGAACAAAGCCAAATAAAAGCCCTGGCTGATAAAGGAAAATGCTTTTATATTAGCTAGTACTTTCAGTAAAAAGATTTTGAAATAGCTTATGTTAAATAATATTGTTTTGTGATCCCCATTGTTCATGTTTGCATTGCATCTAGCACTTGGTTGTATACAGTATATATATCAAATCAACGAAATATCATTTTGTCTTTCTAACGTCTAGAAATACTCATCTGCGACTCCTTAAAAAATATATGTATCAAATCAATGAAATATCGTATTATAGTAATTGTCGATCTAAGAAAGTCCTTCCGTCCATAATCGTGCCTATAGAAAGCACAATGGAACGCACTGCTTGAACTAGGAGACTAAAATTTGGCATACACGAATATTGTATGATCTTAAGCATTTACTATTTATCAGAAACTGCAAAGAACTACCTCCCAATTTGTAGACGTGATTGTTAAAAAAATGCTCAAAGCTGCCCATTTTCGCTAAAAAATCGAACAAAGTCGTTATATGGTTTCTGCCACGCCATCTTATTTTGCAAAGGTCGATGCAGATGGGCGAAATCGGTCCATTAGGACAAAAATCGATTATACAAGGACTTAGGCCTGCTTTAAAGTAATAAACATCTTCAACATTTTTTAACAATTGTACCATTTATTTTTAATTAGAAGCTGTATGTAATGGTAGTTAATAGATATTGGAAAGGGGCTCCCCGCTCATAAAATTGTTAGGGTACCGCGCCATCTATTGGCGTCGTTATTGATAAATGCTATAAGCGCGACAATTCTAACTGGAAAATGAACCAATTCTTTTCATTATGTATGGGAAGGTGACGTTTTTGACACTCCCACTTACAAAGTAAATTTTATTCGGGATAAATTTGTTCAGCAAGAAAAAACTATTTCATAAAATAACAAAATCCAACTTTTGAAGCTGGAAAGAGCAGCTCCAAGAAATAATTTCTTTTACAATAATAAAAACAAGCGGGTTACTTACTAAATATCGACTAACCTATTCCCATGCTAAAAATTCCACTGCAGCAGAAAATGGAAAATGTATATTTATTTTGTGATTTTTTATGGCAACGGAATAAACATTTTAATGGGAGTTCCAAAGACATGATCCTTCTGTCGGAGTTTTGCCCGACTTTTTCTTTGAACGTACGTTTCTTGTGAGCATTCATATAATATATACGAGTAGTTGGTATTATCGTAGTTTCTTTTATTTATAAAGGTGAAATTTTGATCACTCTTTTTTTCAGTAAAAACTAAACACAATTTCTCTTGGAACGATTTCGTTCTTTGAACGCATTTGCAGTTATTTTTTATACATATTGTGATGTTCTTATTTACTTAGATGGCTATTACAATGGAAATTGAATTGAATTCCTTTTTCCCATTACAGGAGATTTAATTCCACATGTGCGCAGCCAAATAATACCAAATAACAGGTCTTTTTCCAAAAGAACTGTAAGAAATGTATCATTTTGTGATAAATTGAAAAAGGATGAATTGTTAACAAGTAACGTTTAGTGTCGAGAATGAGATTGTTTCGTCGTTTTGTTACTTGACTTTTTATTTTAGATATTACAAAGTGTGGTTCCACATTGCTGGTATCAATCAATGGATGCACATATTTTGCAATGCGAATATATCAGAAGCAACCTGAAATCGTATAGAAACGGATTTTTTTAATAACGCAAAATCCACATGTGCCGAATATTCTAACATCGTTTTGTAACACGACTTTCCACTTCACATCCTGCGAATTGTGGTTCAATATTTCTAGTGTCAACCAATGTATGCAATCGAGAAAAAAACTGCAAAAGTGTTAATAGAGTTATTTGAAGTAACACCTAATTTTTTTGCACAACGTGTTAACAATTATTATTAACAGCAACTTTTGCCATTAATTTGTTTTCTGTTCTTAACAATAATTTGCACGTAAGGCCATTGGGGAGCGGCCTACAAAGTTACACTTCATTTAGATATTTCTGGCCCCATACTGACCATTACAGAATAAATATGGTTACTTTTGAATCGTAGAGTTTTTCGAAAGTTCAACCAGTGGTTGTTATAGATTTATGGAATGCATGCAGCCACATAATGATGGTGGTCAGGGCTGAAAGGCGTTACACTCATAACGAAATATGTGATTTTTATGCCATGTAATGACACTTCGACAAATTCACTTCCTTACCCCTAACCACCCGTCAGCAAGTGTCATTTTTTAAGTCACTGAACAATGGAATCATATCTCAATTTACGACGTATTAACGACTGTCTGGCTCTATTTGTTGAACGCAAAATATTCAGCGATCATTGACTTTTCAAAATTGACATTTTAATTTTTTTCTTCGCTAGTTTCAAAGTAGAATTGAATACAAACCAGAAATTGTGAAATACTTGCGATGATGATAAAACATAGCAGTCAGTCTTGCGGTTGGCATATAATAGAACTGACTACTACACCTTGTTTAAGGTTAACCGAGGTATGTGAACTCTAATTGTTATTAACATATTTAGATCATTAATTGGTTTTTACCTTTCAATGATATTGGTCTATTACTGAAAGGAGAGGAAATACCAATCACATTATGTATAACTTTTCATCCCAAAGCATTAGCCAGTAATTGAAATATCTAAAATGTAGTAAATTTCAAAAATAATTAATTTTTGTGTCTTGGTTCAATTCAATTTATGATGGTTACCATTGCGAGTTCTTCAGAATTTTGTATGATTCCATCGATTGAAGTCTTAGTACTGATCATAACATGTGCGAGTGGCCTTCAATTTCAAGTCATAAAATAATTTTTCTTCATGAAAATAAAATCTTAAAAGTCAGACGTACACAAGTCATAGTCATGCGCACACACAAAGTTGTGATTTCCATGGCAGATTAATGAGAATTTTTTGACACTTGAAATGATTAGTAATCTCTTTGGCTTGATTCTACAGCGTGCATGTGGCCGTCAGTTTTATGTGAACCAGTTATTGATATTCAATTGAATGGCGATTTTGCTAGTGGACATTAGTTGGTATGAATTTCGGATCAACATATTCTAATGCTGAGTCACTTTTTTGTCCTCGGAAAATATCGTGGGGAAGCGAAATGTTTGTTGCTTAAGTCTTTTGTTTGTGGGAGATTTGTGTGGCACATAAGCTCCAACATCAATTTCAATATTCACTTGTTCTCTGACAATTTGAACACTAAGTAAGAATTTTAACTTGATCTGGTTTGAATGATTCGATTAAAAGGAGGTTAATGCATGCTAACTGGTGTTCATAGCCTTCGGAAGGGAATAATTTAGAGAATTGTAAATTACACTGCAATTTAATGCCGAAAGTAGAATAACACATATCTAATTAAACTACAGAATAATTATTCTCCTTTTACATATATAAGAGCCTACGAACCTCCACCATTTTTGTCTGAGTTATCAATCAATTATGTATGTATGATTCAATAGCAGAAGGCAATGGACGTCATTGCAATGCACAGTGGTTCGTTTTATAGACGGAAAATGAGGGAATATAAAAGAGGGCTTCTAAAAAAATTGCAATAATTTTCAACATAATATCTTTCTAAATAAAAAGTACAACTCGAAAGATAAAATGTATGTTTCAAAAAAAGAAGGTTTTTACTTTGTCCTCTCTGTCTATTGTAAACTTGACCTAGATCAAGTATACCTTGGCAAGTTTTTGCCTTTATAAAAATATCGAGAGAATGAAGATATAGAATGCTGCAGAGGCAGCCAAATGTGGAAATCTGTCATATGGAGAGAAAACTTTTACAATTTGCTAGTTTCAGAAGGACGCACTAGTAAATAGTGGTATTTATTTACTAGTGCGTCCTTCTGAAAATTGGTCGGAATATCAATAGCTTGTCCGCATGGCTATTTAATGACGCATGACATATGTTTAAAAAATGAGATCCAAGCATGGGCATCAACTACTGCAATTTATGTTATATCGAGTGCTTTTTGTATTAGACTAAAACCTATATTATCTAGTCTGATTGAAGTCTATCAATCCGGTTTCAGACCTGGTAAATCGACAATGGACCAGATATTACACGGCGACAAATCTCGGAGGAGATTCAAGAAAAAGAGATCAATACATATCATATTTTCGTCAACTACAAAAAGCTGCTCTCGATAATCGGATTGAATCCTTCACTTAGAAATTGACATGTCTTTGTAAAATGGCACTGTCCGACATAAAGTCTTCGGATAAAATAAGCAAAACCTTTCTGAGCGATAATCTATCAGACCGTCCTTTCAACGTGCTTATGGAGGTAATAATGAGGAAGATTGCTGTGAACACAACTGGAGAAAGTTGATTGGGCAATAAACGAAAACGAAACAATTATTGGTTACATTTGGAATGCTTCGAGAGCTTTTACAACCACAGTGGATAGTTTTATTTGCCATAAATGAAGTCCGCCAATGAATTACGAGATAATTATTGAAAAATAGATGCAAATTTCAATCTTTATTCAACGAGATTTGAAGCAAAATTTTGGTAATAACTACGGCCTCATTTTGGTAATAATTACATTCCGCTGTATTTGGACAGAGGTTTTACCAAAATATCAAAATGCTGTTTGAACTCGACTTCCCTTTTCATGTGTCAGACGGAATGTAATAATGATATCGTAATGAATCTTTTAGGAGAATTTACCATCCTGGTTTAATAAGAATACTCCTCTTGGGCGGCACATTGGAAAATAAATTCTGTGGCCAATATGGTAGATAAAAAATGTCATTAAAAACTTTATAGGACATGTTTTAAATTTTCAGCTGTGCTTAGTGACTGTCACCTTTGGAACGGATTTACATACGTTAAACTTCGAGCTCATAGTTTCTCAACTCTACTTCATCTGAATATGCTTAAATTTGTCGATAAGCCGAAGTCTTTTTGAACTAATAAACAGAAGACTTCAATTTTATTTAGACCAGAAATTCAATAATTGTTCACTACTCTATAATTGCTAACAGAACATAATAATATAATAAAGAATTTCAAATTTTTTTCGGATCGTAAAATAATTATCTGAGCCTTTATACATCACTGTTGGAATATTTTCAAGTTAGGTATCCCTTTCAGATAGATGGTTTCAGTACAGAAATTTAAACTCTAATCATAACAAATATTTGAGATCAGATATCACAGCATGAAATGACCACGTTAGATAATGCGTTAACATATGGATCACAATTTACTTTGACGCAAAGACCTTACTATTATTTTCAAGTTGTTTTAGCGTATATGCCAACATTGGAGTTCGGACTTTATTACTTTTTCAAAACAGAAGGTTTTTCAGACTTACGGCTTTTAAAATGCCTGCAAAATTTTTTCAGATAGTTTCACCTCGCTCTGTTGTTGGAAGAAAACTTCAACCAACTTCCAAATGTTATTTCAATAGTTTTTTGGACAAAAGTTTTGGAACAAATCCATTTTCTCCACTCCATTATCATCAACACATCAGCCGATAACTTCATTAACAAAATGTTATTGTTAACAAACATTTTTCTCAGCAAAATCTCCTTGAACTCGTTGACAAATCCTCATAATCGTTTACTTAAGTATTAAATAAACAACGCTTCAAGTGTTTGTTAATTTTAAAGCCAAATAACGACAACATTTTAAAATGTAGTTTAACACGGAAAAAAATCTATAACAATAACAAGTACTTACTGTTACAATTAAAAAAAATAACAATTGCGAGGGTGCCACCGTGAAATAATATTGTTTTAGTAAACAACTTAACACGGTTATAACAGAGGTTTAACACAACAACAAAATATAACAACTTATAAATAAAAAAAAGTAAAATCAGAGGCAATAAATTTTGCTTTATCATCAAGCTAAAGCTTCATTTCAGAAGAACGGCAGAAAAGAGCGGACGCAAGAAATAAACAAGAAAAGGAACTAAATATTGGCGCTGCTTATTAAGTCATTTTCAATGAAGTTACATTAAATAGTTTAAGACTCATTTGCGTCACTAAGAAAAAAGAACTCGTCTCCGCTGCCAACCTTGCACCATTAATATCGTCATTTCAACACGAGCATAACCATATAAATCATTTGCTATAACGTTTGTATTGGCCACAAGTAATCATGGTCATCTGTTCGGCCCAACATTCAATGATCTATTTTTAATGTTTTAATTATGCAAAAATGGTTTAGGAACAATTGAAGTTAATAAAACAAATGTCTCATTTACCGATTGTGTGAAATAAATCATATCGTAATCAATATCAATATCTCTCTCTCAAACACAAATTCAATTCAATAGATTCGAGTGCTTCACAATAAAACATTATAGCCAATATCACAAATAGCAAACGATCAATCAATTTTGCATTAAATGAAATGATACAAAAGCAGCACAATTAATAATCTCGTGATACAATAAACGTTTATTTCTCCAGCTTATAGAATACCAGTAGGAATCGTATATTTAACTTTGGGTTTTATTTCTAAATCCGCCACAATTGACCCAACAAAACATGTAAACTGAAAAATCGTTTACGTTTAATATAAGAACCTTTTTTCAGAATCATGTGAAGCTGAGGAAAAAAAAAACGTGTTGTCTATTTGTAAATGGTATTCACTGCCACTGAATGACCAATATCAAGTGGCGGAATTTTTGAAATATTTACTATGTGACTGAACCAGTTTTATCACTTGGCCAACATTTCAATCCGCTGTGCGAAACGGATTTATGTTTAGAACTCGTGCGATTTTTAAGAATCACTACACATGTTAAGTGCTTACAAACGATTGTGTAAACACTCCGAAACTGAGACGGTGGACAAATAGACTAGGCCTGGCCGGTCGCCTGACCATCTTATTGTGGCACTACATGATACCGGCAAAAGTAAATAATAAATAATAACTGCTATGGAATTAGCGCTAATCATTAATGAAAACAATGCCAGCACTTGTTTTAAAAATGTCGCCATCTTTGGGTGCACTTAACTACTTTGGAGGCGATAAAATTGTCATTTTAAAAATCTCGCCATAATTCATTTTTTATGTAGTCCATACACAGTGACAGAAACTTCTTTAAGGCTGTACATGTACGGACAGTCACAGAAGTCGAAACAAAATCAAACCTGGAAACAATTTTATTTATCTCGTTTTCTGGCATCCGAATCAATATTATATCAAATTTTGATTCCGATTTCGACATCCGATTCAAATTAAATATTGTTTGGAAATTTACTATTTTTAAGTGATTAAAGAAAGGAATTGCCAAAATTCTTCTCGCTGCTAAGTCGACGGAATTATCCTCTATACTGACGCGGAGTTTTTGTGGGAAATATCAGTTAGTTTCTTCACATTGCTCGATTGTGTGTTCAAGTGCATTTTGCAATGTTTACAAAAGGTAAAAATATCAAACAAAGAATTCCAAATTTTGTTTTTTTTCAAATGCATATACGAGTAAATGGTAAAGTGCAATCAAAAGCGATCGAAATGTAATGGAAGATTTATCTCCCTCGCTTTTAACCGAAGTTAACAGAAATAAAGTGAACAAAATGCTGACTGAAAATCGTTATTTAAGTTTGAGAATGATACTTGATAAAGACATGTTAGATCCAGCCAATTCCGGCCCTGCATTCATAAAATGCTGAAACATGAGCCTAACGTGCAAACCAGTCAACAAACTTCGGGATGGCGTATTCCAACTCAATCGAAATCGACAAGTTTTGATAAGTTTAATATTTCGGAAAAGATCCTACTTTGAAGGCGATACATTAAATGTTAATGAAAACACAAATATATTGCGTTTTATTGACCGATTTCCGTTTCTATGTCGACAGAGTTCGTATACGGCTACAATCTTATTCAGTTCGCGTCTGCTTTTACTGCCGTTAGTAATTTGGCTAGGCGAAAACTGCAAAAAGATATTAAATTCATTGAAACAAGCACATGGGATGTAGAATTAAATATGGCTGGCGTATGCGTCGTTTAATATGTAAGTTCTGAAGCAATGACTGATAACGTTAAGAAATAAATCGCCATATACTGTTTGTGGTCCGACTTTTAAGCTTGAAGGCAAAAATCCATAACGATACCTGAACTGGATGAACTAAACCATGAAATATAACTAAACCGTGAAACTATATAAATGGAGTGTAAACGAAAGGGAGGGTCCATAGCGGTTTTTCCGATTTTTACGGTTTTAAATATTAGATGGTATACGGAAAAACGCAATAATTTGTTATTGCAACTCTTGCGGAAAATTACCCAAAAAAATATAGATTCAATCGTAATATCAACTTATTGAAAAAACTATGAAGTATGGGAAAAAGCATAAGTGCTTCCCCTCACTCACGTTAGGCCATCCCCATGACGCTTCATTATTCAGAATATGAAATAAGCGAAATATTCTACCAAACTCCCTATGAGAGACTAACATGAAATTAGCGGTCAGCAGTAGCAAAACAAAATAAATACAAACCCGGAATAAGCCATAATAATTTAAGTAATATATTATCAAGGTTGTCTAAAGTTTAAGCAATACCGTTTAGGTTTGAACATATGTATATTTAGATTTGTTTCTATTATGTAATTTTTTCCATCTAAATAGTAACGGACTTCCACCCACTGTGCGTGCGTTTGTTTCATTGTAATGCGATAAATCACAACTCTTAATTGTTGCACTGCCTGCGGGCTTTTATACGTTTTCCCATTTGCATAAACCTCTCTTTTGTTGCACAACAAATCTTTGCACTGTTCTTCATCGTTTTATTAATAATTGTATTGAAAACCAAAAACCATGAATAGAATTCATGTATGAGAGAATTAATTAAAAACATAAATAGATTACCTTATTTAAATCGAGGCATTAAAGCGGTGTTAATTTGTTAAATATAACTGAATACCAACAATGCAGATTTTACATATCAGTGGTCTACATTCAGTCAGTGGTGTGACTCTGCCGTGATACTTATTTCACATCAAATAGGTCCGGTATAGAATTCCCCACACGTACAAATTGTTGCTGTTGCTGCTGTTGTCGCTGTTGCTATTGCTGTTGCTGTTGGTGACCACTGATCAATGGTAATGAGGCTTATCTATGGATACAGTTTGCTATAATTACACTGACAGAGGGCGTTGTTTGCCGTTTAAAATGGAGCAGAGGACAAAAACTGTGCAACAGTTCTGCGAAATTCTTTAGTTCCAGCCATAACAAAACAGTACAGAAACAAACGTGTTTTCTTTTGCCATTCATTGCCAATAATTAATTTATTATGACAAAGATCTAAGCATGACGAATTGTTAAAGAGGATCTTAACAATTCAGTTAGGGTTTCTATTAAATATTAGATAATCTAAATGTTGATTTCAATTTCAATACGTTTCAATGCCAAATATTCATAAATAGATTCAAATATTTTAAATAAGAAAATATCAACAATATTGAAAATGGTGTAAATGTCGAAAATATTAATAATATCGAAAATATTGAAAAGCTTTGAAAAGTTGGAAAGCATGACGAATTGTTAAAGAGGATCTTAACAATTCAGTTAGGGTTTGCTATTAAATATTAGATAATCTAAATGTTGATTTCAATTTCAATTCGTTTCAATGCCAAATATTCATAAACAGATTCAATTATTTTAAATAAGGAAAATATCAACAATATTGAAAATGTTGTAAATGTCGAAAATATTGATAATGTTGAAATATTCAAAATATTGGATATAATACAAATATTCAATATATTGAAAATATTAGAAAAATTAAAAGTGTAAGTATAGTGGAATACATTTGAAGCTGTGAAAATATTTACAAGTGGACAGGAGTCAGATTGAACAGCCAACCTCCACAATGGAAGCGGTTCACAGTGTCGTAGGTGTAACTTAAACCATATTTTCTCATACAAAATATATCGGCTTAGATCGTCTTTTCAATGAAACGCAAGAAAGAAACATTTTAAGTACTTCGTATGGAATTACCTTTTCATTATTTGCTCAATAAGTAATAAAAATATGTTTATATTCGAATTTTTCAGAATTATTAGCATTGTTTTGTCAACTGTGGAAATTCTTTAACATATGTAACTTCTAAATGATTAAAAAATATTTGGAAATGAATTTAAATTTTTTTGCTGAGAGTATCTACTGAAAAATACTTTTGGTATTTTTTTTTATGAATAACCATGCCTACCATTAAGGCAATGTCACTAAACGGTCTATTAACTGGAATTATTCCTTTTTCTCGTATCTATCAACTACTTTTAAATTTAATGAAATATCCATCTGTCTTAAGGCGCTTTTAGACATTATAGGCTTATTTGTAGCTCCTGCGATGCATTTCATCATGAACGATGTACTGGCTCCTCGGCATATAAGTGGCAGTGTCAATGACTCTCTTTTTCCATCACAAAATAAATCGAGAATGCCCATTTTTCCACTACAAAATCCTATTTTTTATTATTTTTCAAAATTGCGAGATCACTATAAATAGTGTATGAAATGACGATCATGAACATATTGAAAATAGTAAAAAATTTAAAAAAAACCAGAATACTAAAAAACTAAAGTATTCGATATATTAAATTTATTAAAAATATCCAAAATATTCGTAGCATTCAAAATATTAAAAATATTTTTTAAGGAACAAATTTAAATTTTTCACTTCTTCAGCATAGCATAGCAAGTCATCATCGCTGTTATGTTAGCCAGTGTTCATACAATAAGTTTGTATGTAGCACTAATACCTTTTCAATGACAGGCATGACTATGATAGCATTTCATAGTTTTGGGCGATGAAGTCCATATCGCCCAAGATCACTTTTCCATCCTCGTTTTGGCTTGCTTGGCATTATATGTCACCACATGTCAGCTTCATTCACAAAACACCCAGAAGCTAGCAGCTCACCAAAAAAAAAAAAAAAAATGATGAAAGCACTTTATATATTTACTTTGAACACACTTTGAATAGATTCTAATTCTTATCCTAAAAGGCAGAAAGCCATTGTTAACAGTTTTCGGTATAACTATCTGCTCGGTTTTGCTGCTGATGATCACAATTTTTTCCTACATGTCTAAAAAACTTCATCATCCTTTTATTTTTAACAAATTATTATTCTGAATAGCAATATTTGAATATATTGCACCTCTTTCATTGTTCCACAAAATTATCAAATTTAGCATACAAAAAAATTACAGGGAAAACCCAACAGGACCGAAGTGACAAATCAAATTTAAAAAATTTATTTGTTTTGATCGTTGACAACCTCCCGACAGAAACGACATCGAGACCAATATGCAAAATTTTCACAATTTAAATTACAAAAATAAAATTTAAGTCCCCAAGAGCGTGATATTATGGTATCACCTATAATAATACCACAACTCCTAAAATTACTAGCGAATTCGCAATAGATTTGACCCCACAATGGGAATTATGGCTAGAATTCTTGGAAAGAAGGCTATTTTAGATGACGATTATGTCCGAAAAATGTGCGATTTTAAGGACTTTGATTAAAAGCTTTTTCAACATATTGGTCAGAATTCGAATGGAGGTTACGACTGCGAAATTTATGTCATGTTATGCTATATACAGCACATTTTTGTTATTCAGCTTGAAGTATTTGATCATTACATCATTTGTAAACGATGAGACCCCATCATATTTTCACATATCATACTTGCCAACCTGTCTAATGTATTTTATGTGTACACTACCCTTCAAACGTTATCACTCTAGTTTTATTCTTTTGTTTATAATCCCATATATTAACCATGCTTTATATTTCAACTGCAATTAGAAATTTGAATAAACCATTCTTGACAGGCCTGTATATTCTAAAAGGCACTTTCGCGCCAAATTTCATGATTCTAGCTTAATGCCTTTTGACAGAGCTCTAATGAATGAGTCAGTTAGTCAATCAATCACACAACCCTCCCCACATATATGTAAATTACAAATATTATTTAACGTTTATTTACTGATAGGTCTTTTACATCCGTTGGATTTTCCTATTGAAAGGCATTACATGCTTGTGTCTTAAGTCTTTTAAATGAAATTAATTCATTCATCGTTGATATCTTTTGACATTCGCACCATATGTGAAATTAATCATAACAGATATATAATAACACATTTGATTGATTCGTAATTGTATGATTGCAGTTCTATTCTATACAGATATTTGAGCTTTTTTTTGCAAATGTGTTATGTTGTATGATTATAAGTATCATTTTCAATAAAGTTTCTGAATAATTTATAAACTTCCTATCAGTCGAGAATCAATCATACAATTTTTTTTTTTGTTACAAACAACGTCCAACAGTATTCACTGACATTTAACACTAACACCCACTTGAAGTGGCTGTTTTATGTAAGAAGCCAAGTACATTCTCGGCAAGAAGTCAATTTAAATTATAACAAAATTTGTTTAGATCCGAGTATTAACAGAGATACAGACATCAACGAGAAACTCTACAGGTATTGTCAACACGTCAATTTGTATTCCTCCCTAGCGGCGTTAACTAGCATGTAATGCTACTCAACAAGTTGGAAAAAAGGTTAGACCTCTGGCAGATATAGTTTTTGAATGAGACTCATACACTTACATGTACAAAATGCCATACGGAACTACTCCGTGGTACAATTGTGTGTGTGGCTTTACGTCTCGTTCAGTCAACACTTTTCGGAAAACTGTTCGCACTGGCAATATTTGTCAACTGAAATCGCTTAATTTGCTTTCTTGGGAACTGGGATTGTTTGGTTTTGCTCAGCCACTTCACTGACTTGGTGTTGAGTCATGGCGATATTTCTGAGAATGGGAGTTTCATGTTTTCCAAAAAGGCAGTCTGACGGTTTAAATCGAATGTTTGACAAGGCGCCTTTGATCCCCGAGCGTGTAATGGCTTTTGGTATATTTTTTGTCATAAATAGATCAATGCTCCACGTATGTGTGGAAATAGGCGGCGTTGGCGTTGTAATTCGTACTTAATTTAAATATGATTAACGTAAACATACTGCTCGTTGACCGGCTGTATATTATTGGCCTTTAATTATGTTAATATGGTTATGTATGTATATGTGTGTATGTGTATGCCTACAACTCTTGTAAGTTATGACGACTTGATTGTTGTTGTCATAAATTACAAAATTAACATTTATTGCAAGTTTATTTGATTGTTTTGATATTACTTTGTCATTCGAAATTGCTACGTTAACAATTTAATAACAATTTATAAAAAATACAAATTACAGTGATATCACAACAAAGTAGTGTTAATGCAAATATCCTCAGTGCATTTCATTAAGAATAATTATTAATCATTAGTGATGTATTAAAATGAATGGATTAGTTCATGGACGCAAAATGATAATGAATGATAATCTTGCAAAACATCCAAAGCATTTTCCTGATATTGTCGACTTTATTGATTTTGGGAAAAATCTACAAAAAATTAGGTAATTTCCTTCTCGATTCTCTGATTAGCTTATCTGTTTACGAATTAGCATCACAAAATGGACACACAGCAATGTTATCGCCCAAAATGATGTTAAGCTGGATACTATGTTCTTTCTTGCGCTTTTCTTGCGTTAATCTCCAATACCGAGATCGAAACAGCTGATGTTTTTACGTCAAAATATGTTCGATAATATATTTTTAAAATTGTTAAATTGCGTCTTTTTTATTACTATTTCATTTTCAAGTATACAAATGTAACATCGAACATATTGCGACGTAAAAGTGTATACAGTTTCGACTTTAGTGTTGGAAACCAACAAAAAAGAGATTGACGTTGCCACATAAGAAAATGTTCGTCATGAAAACACAGTACTGTCTGATGCAATTTCGGTTCAGTTGGAAGACACTATTGCGAAGTATACCCCGTATCTCATCAGCAGTTATAATATGAATATAGGGTCGGAAGTGACCTTTTTAGCATGTTTTCAGCGACCCTTAAGTGATTGAGTGTATAAAGAAAATGTAGGTTTTTCGGAACTAGTGGAGCAGCCACGGGTTTCATATCCAAACTAAAATGGTACAAATTGATTCGTGAGCCACAAAAAGTTCAGTGGCTTTCTATCTCTAACTCAAATGAAGATTTTCAGTCACCATTTCCTTGACTTTATCGATGTTAGCTTCGATCTTCCACATCTCACATACGAGTATTTTTGATAAAGTCGATTCTCTGTAAGTTTTACAATATATAATTTTCAGCGACTTGGCAGACGAATTTCCAATATATATTCTAAATCGCAAAATACACTTTTGAGATGAACTGACAAAATCGAGCACTGTAAACAAACTAAACAGTAGATCGTGCTCAAACTCCACGTCAGCATAGAGGACAGTTGTGCCAACTTAGCAACAAAAAGAATTCTGACAACCGGTTTCAGCTTGCTTTTTAAATAATCAGAAGACGTCAGAAGACGTCGACAGAAGACGTCACAAATTGACTTTCTGAATGGTTGTTATATAGTATGTCCTCTTCAGGGAAACTAAATATAGAATGCTTGTGAGGTTCGGTTTTTTATATCTCATGTATTATTGGGAGATAACAAGTGGGATAACATTGTTTTTCATAATTTTTGCATTTTCACAACAGAGATATTCATATCAACTCAAACAACAAATAAACACATCTTACTTGCTTTAAATTTAATGAAATTTTATTACACTATTTAAAACATAATAGTTTTGAAAATGATTTTTTTGTTACTGCTCGTCATAAGGGTTGTCAATTATATATTTCTGATTGATATTTTGATAACTCAACTACAGTGACGACGTTTTGCGAAGTTGGCTTTTGTTTTCGAGATAGCAAGTTTCAAAATAAGAAAATGGCTGTACATGCTATATAATCTTTTTTTTTCGAGGTATACTGTAATATATATAACAATTTTTATGCAGACTCGAAGTATTCACCAGCTTTTCAAAGTGTTCATTCAAGGAAAGAAAGATGGCTGTATCATTAGCGGATTGCATCATTATAAAGTGCGTTTCATATTTATAAGGCCATCCATAATTTTGCTTTATTTGTGTAACGGTAAATTTTTTGTTGTCATTATGTTCTATCAAAATACTTGTTTGGACGAAACAACCATGTACACAAACTTTGGGATTTGTTTTTGCGATAATTCTGTTTCTGGCGTGTTTCACAATTTTAATGCCAAGTTATATTAGTGAGTTTATAAAGCTGCAAGCGATAATATCATTATTATTTTCGTGAAAAAGTGGTAAAATTTAGTAATAAAAAAGACGTGCAGTGAGAAAAAGTTTGTCAGTACGCGAAATATGTAAAATAATCGCTTACAAAGAAGAAGGGTGCAGTGGAAAAGAAATGGGGCGCAAACTGAACAGGAGCCATAGTCTCAATCAAAATCTTTTACGAGATCCTAACGCTTATGGATCTAATGAGCACTGGCGAGTTCATAACATTGATTCTTTTAGAGAAAAATCAGAATTTTTGTCCCTCTGCTGACGTGAATTGCGGCGTTATCTTGTTGGAAAATCCAGTCTCTGTCCTCATTTTCATCCGGAAATGGGATAAGACTGTTTATCAAAATTCGGGTGTAATCTGCACTTTTCATTTTTGAGGATATAAACTCCAGCTTTACACATCCTGCTGTAGAAAATGTTGCTCATGCTATGCTATGCTAAAAGCAATAGACGATTTCTCTTTACTCCAAGAAAATAATAAGTTTAGGCCCCAAATTAAAAAGACCAGTATAGTCACCAAATGCTAAAAACCAATGTCAACGTTAATGAAACACATGAAAGTACACAAAAGTATTCTCACGATGATTTCAAACATGGTTCCTGTGACAAATCTCTACTACACAAGGTCGTTTTTTACTTTTCTGTACATTTTTGTACAATTGAAGTGTCCCTCACTTTAGTTTTATTATGCTTTAACAGGCATTGGCGGAATCCAAAAACCCCGAGCTTCAACTAATTACATTATTGTTTACGTAGAGAGCCTATAGAATACTTGTAGTTTTAAATACTTCCAATTTCTTTTCCAATCTACTATTTTCATAATAAGAACATATTGGTATTTTTGGTGGTTATTTCGTGTACGCTTCTGTTTATCCATACATTTGCTTCAGATGTATAAGAAAAATGGATAGATTCGAACAGTATTAATTTTGCAGTTTATCCACCTTTGCGTATTTTAATCTAGAGATATTATTACATTGTTTTCTACAATGTTACTGTAATAAATATTGGCTTTCCGATTGTTGTTGCTCAAATATATTGTCCTTAAAAGAAGGCAGATGAGATACCTCTCTTCATAGATTACAAATATCTTGATCGATATGGTAACGACTGTTAAAAAACCATTAAAATATATCCGCATTAAAATCGGAAATATTTTCATAAACCAATAAAAAAGAAAAAACGCTTTTCTTTCATCTTAACCGTCCTTTTTGACAAAATAAATACGCAATGACGATTGGACACATAAATTCCTAACTAAAATGACAATTTGTTGAGTCTACTTTTGAGCTCTACGAGTTCTTGGGTAAAATTGTTTCACTCAAATGACCTTCTGATCTTGTTACGTTGTCATAAATCTGTGAACAAAAATGCTATTGAAATAGCAGAAACGTTCATTTTTATCTGTTTTTTGTTCCATTGATTGACAAACACTTGATCTACTTCATACTTTTTTTTCTCTTCATACAATTTAA
The DNA here is from genome assembly GCA_019455685.1 of Philornis downsi. NCBI lineage: Eukaryota > Metazoa > Arthropoda > Insecta > Diptera > Muscidae > Philornis > Philornis downsi. Next base: position 122,779 of record JAHXMU010000134.1, on the reverse strand, counting down.
TCATGCGAAATTAGGTCACAATAATTTATAATGAAGATGATCAAACATCCCAAGAGGGGCACTTGAAAGCCCCCCACGATCAATAATTACAGTAACACAGAAACTCAGACAACTATTTGTAATAAAGCAATAAAATGCTCCATTGTATTTGTTATTTACACTTTGTAAAAAATTAACGATTGCAATATAAAAAAAAGAAAGAAAGAAAACCATGTAAGATCACATCTTTCAGATTTGACAAACAAATGTAATTTTTTGAGTATTTTGCGCATGCAGGTGATATAGAGATCAGTTGATTGGCATTTTCTGTTCACTTTTGTTTTGTTTATTTGTAAATATAAGGGGTGATGTTACTTACATCTACCTAAAATCAATTTTATCGTATATAGAAAAAATTAATTTCGTTGAATGTCGAAATCTGGGCATAACTTTTAATGCAGGAATTTTATGTCAATGTCCACTTATTATTATTATTATTTTTTTTTCTTTATGAAAATATTAGGCCATTGTTAGCCATAAAGTCTGAAGAAGTCTTGTGCATTACTTCATAGATGAGCAGTGCTCATCATTTATGCTTAAAGATCACAAGAAACTTAAAGTTCCCAATCGGTTATCTACTGTTTACGACCCATATGCGGCCCCGCATTGGGCAGAGCACCTGAATTTCAATATTTGTCATTGTGAGCGATATCATAACAACATTAAATATTATTTACCATTTCAAATATGCGTACGTGGTTATAACTATGGCAAATTATTGATTGGTTTGTGAGTCATTCTACACACCAAATTCAGCGTTAGGACACGGTATGTTCTGTGTCATTCCCTTTGTTAACTTTGTTTGTTTGTAAAGATTGTTTTTTAAGTTTAGTGTTATGGAAATTAAATTTCATTGCTATTTTGGAGTCTGCAATTTGCTTACATTTTTGTTTCCAATCACATTTTTTATTTATTGGTTTTGTAATCACAATCGATTGTTATTTTTAATTAGATTTCAAATGTGGATATATGTTAGTCCTAAAAAACACCAAACGTTTATGAGGGTTAAAATTTTGCTGTCGTTTAGGACTGAGAAAAGTCCAATCCGGTACTAAACATCAAAATGTTGTAAATATTGCAAATATATTGAAAATATTTGAGATACTGAAATCTGAATAGGTTGAATATATTGAAATTATATTTCGAGTATTGGAAATACTATGATTGTTAAAAAATTAAAATTTCAAACAAATTGAGGAGATTCGATTAAAGTATTCCAAATATTTGCAATAATCAAAATACGCAAATCATCAATATAAAAAGCCTCTCAAAATTCGAATAGTAAAAACACTTTAATTTTCGAAATATTCAAAAAATTCAAATAAAACATTCAAAATATGCACAAAGTATTCAAAATATTCACTATATTCAGAATATTTTAAATACAGAATATATTAAAATATTCAGAAAGTTACAAAATAGATAAAAAATGTTCATCGATTTAAGTATTCAAGAATATATAGTGAATATTCAAAATATCCATGAGATTTCGACTCTAAAAACTTATTATAAATGGTACGATTACTACAACGCTGAACATCATGTGAATAATTTTTATGGATTATTTGTGAAATGATCACACAATCTGAGGACTTTCACAGATATATACTAAGAACTCATTTATTATCCGCTTATTTCACGTCCCTCTTATCGGTCCTTATTCTGTTTGTTCCTCTTCTTCAATTCTTTTTGAAGTGAATAGAATTAAAACTCATATCACGTGTTGTCAAACGCTCTTTAAATGGTATTTTCACACCTCCCCATTTTTGAAAATTAAAGAAAAAAAGCATAATTAACTTATTATTGATGGTCGCTATCATTAATATTATATCGCAAAGACAAACACAAACATAAAATTAAAACTCAATACTCTGGATCTTGAACCTAAGTGGCGCCCTGATAAGTATTGCATAAATAGGAATGTTTATATGTATATTAAGGTGACACCTAATTCTCCATATTTAAAAAGGCTTCCCTTTCCTAATCCAAATTTTCAAAACAGATATAAAGTATGTTAAAATATTTATTTAACAAATATAAAATATGTTCTTTCTTGATAAGCAGTGCAGTACAATATGAATAAAGTACGATATGCTCCGTCGAATCATTTCAATAAAAGTGATTTACTTATGAGTTATAAATAATTTTATAACATAAAGTGTGCGCTTTAAATCTTGCGAATATAGCTGAATATTATAAAGTTTATATATATGAGTATTAGAAAGTATATGCATAAAAAATTATACAAAAATACAAAAGTGTTAGAAAAGAAAACAAATGCTGTCGTCCCATTTTGTTTTTTTTTTTTTTAGCTCATCACCGGATATGGTCATTCAAGTCGAACAATTTAAATTCTGACACCGCTTTGGCTAGGTGATGAGAAACAAATGCCTTTGATTGGCAAGATTTCCTCGCAGGTGTTTTATTCCAGATCTAATGACTTAAGAAAGTGCCATATTCGCATTTCCAACATACTCTGCTTATCCTTGACTATATATATTATCCTTTTTTACTCTAAATAGGTGGCTCATCTTCCTTTCGGTTATTATAACATTGCCCTACAATGCGCATTATTATTCGCTGCAGTGTTGACATAGATGCAACATCCATGACCTTCTGTTGGCAAATGTCACTGTATTTTTATCGTATACATCCCTGTTATATCCATTTCATTTCCTCGATGGTTGTACCGACAGCTTTACATTTCTCCAACACATCCGCCAATGGAATACGAGTATGCAGATTTCGGTTATTCCAGGTCGCTATATCTAGATCATTCTACTTATTTCTAAGAACATTCCTTGCATATGTACATATATTGCATATTTTTCATAGAAAAGAAAGGTTTACTAAATCTAAACCCGGCTGGGGCAAGCAATAGTGTGTTATACATTATAAATTTTCGGGACCCAAGAAATCATTTGTGAGCGATGTACCAGAAATCGTAACATTATTCTGCCTACTTACTATGAAATATCCAGTAGATTCCTGTGCTATGATTGATTTTCCAGTCTTATATGTTGGTCTGTCTCACATTGAGTGAGTTTCCATGCTTTCTATTTTTATGCTCACTGAAAGGGATCTGCTGTTTAATGACGATTTCGACTGCCAATTTAAGTGGTTCTTACTAGGCTCATTGATTACTACACTATTCAATGTATTCGCCAGCACATCAAAGTGACTGCGGCCCAAAGAAAGATAGGTTGCTGCATCAGATACAGATCACTAAATATGGTGCCATGATTGAATATATATATACCATGATCAATTTTTGGGTCACAAAGGTTTTATATTTGTAGTCGGATTTTGTTCAAATTTCACTTTCTACTATAGATAATCTTAGAAATTTGTCGTTACCGAAGGTTTCCAGTGCATGTTCTCTATATATTGTGTAGATGGCGTTGGAAATTTCGCGAATAATTTATCCTTAATTTTAATGCCACCGTAATGACCGAACCTAGTAACAGTACGGCTAACATCAGCTTGTGATCCATTTTACAACTTCATTTTAATAAATTATAATTTAAAATGTAAAATATGTTTATTTATTTATGTATGGGTATATTGATAAGGTAAATTAGCCGATACGAAGAACAATGTAATTGTACATACGAGTATTCCCACTCAATTTGTAGTGAAAATTAGCTAAAAAATCATTGAGCTTTATCAATAAAGTTACATTTATGCATATTACTTCTTATGTTCCTAAATATACTTACAGTCAAACCTATCAGCGATGAATAAACCGATTGGCATTCTATACCTATACTTTATACATATCTGCGCTTCACATTTGACAAGCGTATTTAGTTTTCTTTGGAAATATAAAGGAACAAGAAGGAATGGAATGGATAGTTAAACATAACAATTGATTTTGATATTTCTGGATCGAAAATTATGCATGGGATGATTAGATGAAATTAGGTGGGAATTAAATTTTTTGAGAAAACAACAAATCTATAGCATCGCGTTTCCACAGTACTTTTCTATATGAAATGGTTTCGTGACACTTTTCTATGTAAATGTTGTTTATGACCATTTTCTACATAAAAAACATCTTCCATTACACCTTTCTGTATAAAGTTTACTTTCCCTGTTTGCACTTTTGTACCCGCCAAGTTTGTCATTCCGTTTGTAATTACTAGTAATACTCATCTGAGACCTAATAACCTGTGTATATTCTTGATTGTCGTAAAAATTTTTGACGAGTTAATCACGCCCGCGCATCCACGCTAGGGCGGCATAAAATCCGCATTTTAATTTTATTAATTATTTGTCAATTAAAAACAATATATCTCACTACTGGAAAACCCGCCTCAGCACATATACATATCTTAAGAGGCCGGCCTAGTTGTGGGCGTAAACCAATGTGTGTAAACAAGTATCAAACAATTTGCCCATACGAGGACGAATTTAGATCTTGAAAAAATTTTACTTTTTTCTATATTTTTTCTGAAATTTATTTGTTAATTAAATATATGGTTAATAGATTAAATCCAGTTCATGCAAATTTTGAACCCCATTCTATCTGTAGTTGTGGCTAGTGGAGCATTCTAAAAATATATTATGGCGAATTTTTCGTTACAAAAACCAGTCACCTACATATTAAGCATGAAAAGGAGACGTTTTCGCCTACGCTACTTATCTCGCAATTAACCAGTAAATTCATGGCTCTGTGAACCGCTATTCATGATTATATGGGGCCAAACTTTTGGCAACCTTTTCTACTTTTCGTCAACCCTATTTTCTTTTACCAGCAATGTTTTTAATAACCAGTGCAGAGTTTGATGAAAGGGGCGTGGTAAATCGATACGTTCTTCTTGTGTTAATGCATAATAATAGATTTAGTATAATTAAATAAAAGAACTGAATCCAAGGGTTAAATTAGGTAATTTGTATAGGAGGTAGCAGAAATGGCGGGGTTGCTAATTTTTCACATTTTACCAAACATTATTTTTATAAAATTAAATTAACAATCCAAGCATTTTTACAGAGGGAAAATTAAATTTCACTAAATCGGTTAATTTGTGTGGAAGGTATCCCAATGGGCATTAAGGGATTAAGTTTATGAAAATCATTATGTGTACCAAATTTGGCAGAATTCAATGCAATTAATTTGAATTTGCAACAGACAAGGCAAAGGATAAGAATTTAAATCAGTCGCTTGGATGGAAGGTACCAAAATATCTGTCGATTTTTTCAAATTTTGACAGACACTATGAAGTAATGCAATAAACAACTATTCATGTACCTGCAATCTGCGAGGTGACCTTTGACCTTTTATTCTCTGAGCCATTCTGTCAACGCCGTATAATTTCTGTTCTTGTCCCAGCGTTTTTCTTTCAGTTGAGCACAACCGTAGTGACTTTTAATTATTTTCTAAATAATTTCAAGTTTAACCAAAAAAAAAATCGAAATAAAATTATGGCAAAATCGGTAACACTAATTAGAGGTCCCGGAAGAGGAATGGTAAACGATCGATTTTTTTCGAATTTTACTAACAATTATAGACCAAAACACTTGTCGTTCAGGTCGTTAAAGTCTACAAATTAGGAGTTATCGGTCAAATTGTGTGATAGGTACCAGAAGGGGTTGGCCCATTTACAGTCTCCGAATAAGATCTGGCATAATATTACTTTTATGAAGTTTCATAAAGATTTACGGCAGTTGTCGTGTCTACCAATGGATTAAAAAAGTCGTGAAAGACTTTTTAGTTGGCCCCTCTTAGGTGTTCAACTTAGCTTGTTTGCAAATGATATGTAACTTCCTTCCTCCGAGTGAAGGCGTAACGACAATGGTGTGCTTTTTATTATTTTTAAAATAATTGTATAAGTTATGGCAATGTATGCCTGTATCATGAGGTATTGCAGAGCAGGAAATGCACCAAGAAATAAGCGAATTAAAAACAAGCTGAGAAATTGCCAAAAACACACAATATTTTGGACACTGTTGGTTATTTATGACCAGCATATGAAAGTTTTGATGCTGTCTAAACGAACGAAAAAACGCTCTACTTATTTATTAATTTAATGAATAATAAATTATTTTTGTTTTCGTGTATTTCCTAGCAAAGGATAACATCGTACAATAATTGGACCATTTAAATGCTTTAAACGCTTTACTTTTTTCTAAACTGAAGTCAGTGGCTGCGTACTGAAAGTCCTTGTTAGAGTTGGAGTGCAAATTGAGAACCCTAAAATTGTCAAGTTAAAATCGAAATTGGAGTGTTCTCACTTCGGTTACAGTTCAATAAGCTCTTTATGAACATATTGATTTGTGGAAGTTGTTCATTTGAAACAGTGACCACCATTCAAAGGTTCCACTGTATATTTGTTGCATGTACCTTTCTATTAATGTACAATAATAACATCATAAAACTGTCTATAAACAGAAATAAGCCAACACCCTCAGTAACAAAGCCAATATTAACAAGACACCACCACTTTATTACGTCTTGATGTTTTGTTTAGAATTTAAGACCCCACAGCTAACAGTGGAAATTGTTATTTTACTCCAAATACAACAGTTTATACAAATCTGTCTTCAAACAAATCTATATAAAGTCAAAAAGACAATACTGATATTTAACGGCAAGTGGTCAATATCATAGTAATTCGTTCAGTTTAGCTGTGCTGGCTACTATAAGAACGCATGTTCCTGTGCATGTTAGTGTGTGTGAGGGTCTTAACAATATTCCTTATTAATCGCTTGGGATTGTGAACTATTGATTGGAACATTTCCATATAAGTTAATTAAACGACAAATGTCTTCAAAACATCGCGAAGTCCCCTTCAGCGAATCCCTCCCCCACCATTAACGTTTGCACACCTTCAAATTATTTAAAAATGTATACAAAATTTTTATCCGAAAATCATTTGAAATCTGATTGATCATTTGTTGCCATTGTTAACAATTGTTTGAATTGTTAACACTTTTTTGACAGTTGAATAATACATTCTGACGTAGTACTACTTTATCTGCTTTTATTGTTATTACTGTTGGTGTTTCTTAATTATTTTTGTTAAACTGTAGCATTTTTGGGGTATTTAGTGGAGTACTTCCTGAAAATTATTTGTTCTTTTTTTACAGTGAATCGAAAATAATACGATTCGTTCCGCTTAGTAGGATTCCATTCGACGCGGAATATAAATTAAATTGAAGTTAAAGGGTGTGGTCGATAATGAATTGGTTAGCGTTGAGGTTTTTTTAACTAAATAAAATAATAAGATCGAATGGGACTGGATTTGTCTACTCAAAAAACCGACAATGAAAGTTCACAATTACAAGCACAGAATTTACTTCGTGGACACCTGTTGATATCCTCCGCTGGTTTATTACATATTTATTAAGACGGCAGTTACTCTGTGCAACAAAATTGAGGTCTTTGTGGCTAAATAATTCCTTTACCGAATGATTACCCTAGGTAAATGGAGTCGAACCCCAAAAACGCATCGCACTGTGCAGTTGTCAAAAATCAAATAGTGTGCCATATTCATTTGATATAATAGTGCATGAACGGTTCTATGCAGTAGTAAATATTTTTTATATCTCAATCATAATAACTAGAAATAGACATCAGAGGTCCCTCAAAGTATGCATTCTTTGGCAATTTGTGTTATGGAAAGAAAAAGGTTAACCGGAACCATAACAAGTGAATAAGTTATCGAATACGTTGCTCTCTCAAACACCCAGATAACACTCTTCATTTACCGTCTAGATTTCTGGTAAAAATTCCGAGTGCACAATACTATGATAATTAAAAAAAAACGATCAATATAACATCGACTTTTGATCAACTTTTACGTGGCTTTTTCGGTTTTGGCTCATTTCAAACCCTTTTCAAAACTTGTTGAGTGATTTGCTCCTAAACCCATGTCTCATCGCCAAATATAATGTGTTTTGTGAATGTGGAATTCACTTACTTTAGTTTGTCCTCAGCGACCTTTACGCGATTGTGTTTTTGAAGATAATACAGGTTTCGGAACCAGTGGATCTGCAACGCGTTTCATACACAAATATTCCTGTGAAATGGTACGACTCGATTCGTTAGATACAGAAAGTTATCGGCTGTCTTTTTCAAGCTTAAATGGCGATTCTCAATCATAATTTTCTTTACTTTGTCGATCTTAAATTTTAAGACAAATTCTTTGTTCGATAATTTTATCCATTACAAAAATCGCAAAATACACTTGAGATGAACTAACAAAATCTAGCACTGTAAATAAACTAAATGACAGCACGCGCTCAAAATCCGCATTAATATTGAGGACAGTTTCAGTTCTGATTCATTAAATTCATTAAAAAACTAAACTTCATAAAATTATAGTTTAGTTTCGTCTCCAAGAATCAAAATATCAGCTTCATTACGTTTTGATATATACGTTACGGTTACGGGTTTAGTCGTCTGCTCTCATTAAGCATATAAAATAGCAAAAAATTTGTCATACGTATCTTCCTTTGAGGATTACTTTGCTTTTGAAAAAATCGTTGTCATAGCCGGGATAATTAATATTCAGCAGACATCTTGTAATGTGGCACGCAAATGATCTTTAAGAATACGTCAACGAACTGATTTAAAGAAAATTATAGGACTGCTTTATTAAATGCCCTCGGACTGTAAAATCATTTCTCATTTCTGAAAATTACCCAAAATGTACAGGGTGACTGTCGGGATGGTATACTACTTTGTTTTGCCATGATGGTATACTACTTTTTGCTAATCATTAGTCTTGACAGCTCATATTTGGCAGTCGTTAAGTAAAGACGTGTCAAATTCATTAAAAAATTCATTAAAACATTTTATTAAAATCAATCATCGACTACTGTGACAATGAGAAAGTTACGTGAAATTTTTGGGAGAAACAACGCGCCAACAAGATGTACTATTTATCGTGTAGTGAATGATTTTGAAGAAAGAGGGTCTGTAGCTGATAGAGCCAAGCATGGACCACAACGTACTGCAAGATCGGCTGAAAATATTACTGCTGCTCAAGAAAGTGTTCAAAACAATTCATCAACCTTAATTCGACGCCGTCCTCATGAGCTCGTAGCCAAAGTTTGCATAAGGATTTGCATTTGTTTCCATTTAAGATTCAGTTGACACAAGAGCTTCTTCCACAACAGCATTTACGCCGCCATGCATATGCCAGTAGGATGCTACAGCTCGCTCATGACAACCCCGATTTTCATGAAAAAATTATAATGAGTGACGAGGCACATTTTCATTGGAATGGCTATGTGAATAAACAGAATAGTCGGTTCTGGGCAGTGAAAACCCCTCAAATTTTTCATCAGTCACCTTTGCATCCATTAAAAGTGACAGTCTGGTGTGCAATTTGGTCAGGAGAAATCATTGGAAACTGAAAAACGGCGTATCGGTAACTGTCAATGGGGAGCGATATCGTGATATGATTGAAAACTTTCTAACGCCACAACTGCATGCTTTGGGCTTGATTAACATGTGGTATCAACAATCGCAAATCAACATTGCATACAGCTAGGATTACATTGGAATTACTGCGAGACCTCTTTCCACAACAAGTTATTTCAAGAAATGATGATGTTGATTGGATTCCACGGTCGCCTGATTTGACTGCTCCGGACTTCTTTTTGTGGGGATATTTAAAAAGCAAGGTTTATGCAAACAAACAAGAAAAGCTTAAGCAACTAAAACAAAATATTTTTGATGAAATTAATGAAATACCGCGTGAAATTTGCGAGAATGTAATGAAAAATTTGCTCAAAAGGTCTCGCATTTGTAAGGCTAACAGAGGCGGACATTTATCTGATATTGTATTCCATACATAATTGCCGACATTAAATAAAACATTTATCAATACAAGATCCATTCTCTTTCGTTTAATCAAAAATTATAAACAAACAAAGTAGTATACCTTCCCGACGGACACCCTGTATTTAAGTTTTCAATTAATTTACTGCATTTTGGGCGGAGAAGCTTAATCTTATAATTCTAATTCGAAAAACCTCATCAAGATTTAAAATTTCATCATTCTAAAATAATTTGTTTGTTTTTTTAGAAGCAAAGAATCAACCTGTATTTAAAATTAACATTTGTAAACGTACCCTATAAAATACATATAAAAAAATCGTAAGGATTTTTCCATTTGACATGAGAATACAAATTCCGTCGAATCCAGCAAATGGGAGATGTGTTTTCCCACATTAAGTTAACTCAAACGCATTCTATTTTTACACTCATTGAAAGGAATCTCTTTAGTAATAACAATTGTGAACGCTAGTTTGAGAAGCTTTCACTATATTTGTCGATTACTCGACTACTGCAAATGTTCGTCAGCACATCAAGGTGATAGCTACTCAAAAAAAGGTTGGTTGTATCGAAGCTTCAACACACGATCATAAGCACGAAAGTCATGGGTATTAAACTATTGTGCGACTAAAGTCATCTTCTATCCTTTTAATATTGCAAATGTAAAAAGTCGTACGAAAATGTTTTTTTTGTTTTTTTGGTCGAAATGTAGTTAGTAGAAACAATGACATTTCAATCAGACAAAAGACTTCTTTGCGCCACTTCCGTGACAAGTCCTGTTTTGACAGTACCTATAAGGTTTCCCGTATAGATCGATTACGACTTTTGCTATCGAAGTTGCTACAGTTGTTAGTCATGGATTCTTGTAAATGCCGCCAAAAATGAGTCAAATTCATGCAGTTTTTATTGAAATGCGAAAAAAAACAATACTTGTTATCTGATGCAGGCTGAAAATGCGCAAATTTATAATTAAATTCTCTATGTATGTCTCTTTATAACAATTTATTCCGAATGTAAATTTCTTCTGTTTGCTGTAGTAGGCCATATAATTACATCCCCTTCAATGCTTTGGATAATACATTTAAAATTCGATTACACAAGGATTTAACTGAAAGCATTAAAAAACAAATTCCAAATCTCAAAGGAATTTCCGATCTTTATCATTGTCACCATAGCAATTTTGCAAAATTCGTTTACAATGGCTGTCAGTATTAATACAATAGTTTTATTATTAAATACCAATAAAATTGCCATAAATTACCCTGATTGAGACTGAGCGACCGACAATACCCGGGTAGTGAATTGAACTACTTTATTACTGCCGACCAATCGTTGTTTGTTTATTTGTCTTTTCGCATTTTATGAATCGCATAAAGATTTGTGCCACATAAAAATTAGTAGTGTCTTAATTATTAATATTAAAATTGTTAAATAATACAAACAACAGCGTTTATTACCAATACTTGCGTCCAGTAATTGCTGTTCCCAACCTCACAACCATACCACACACACACACACACACAAACTGGAAATGAAAGTAAAGTCAAGGTGTCCTATGCGATTTAGGTGTGGCCCCTACCAGGCAGACACTCAATAAAAAGCGGACAAAAAGTAGTCATAGTTCATGTAACGCTCAATTACAGAGATAAATATTTCCACGTTGTGATTGTGGTCAACTGGGCTGCACTTGAAAGGCGTCACTAGAGCAAAATGAGTGTTGGTTTGGTGCTTTTGTTCTAACCACTAGCAGCAGCACTAATCTACTGCCCAGCCATAACAAACAAAAATGCTAATGACATCAAAAGCGTGTGGAGTGCAGCTGTGGCCACCAGCGAACGTTCGACCATATCCCCCCAAAGCTTTGGAAAGGGAGTTTGAAAAGTTGAAAAATAGCTATCAATATTTGTTTTTGTTTTTGCATAAACAAAAAATATGAACAAATTATATAAAATTAATATTAATTAACCGTAAAAAGAATTGGAACACAACATCTTGACATAAGCGATGATGGAGATTGAAGGGATTGGTGTGAATGATCACTTGTTTTATTGGCAGTAAATCAATAATTTGATTTCAAAATAGTTATTGAAGGGGAAAATGGGTGTGTTCCCGGTGATTTCGAGATAAGAATGTTCGCTGTCGTCGATTTTCCATAGTAATTCATATCAGTTAGTGACAAACATTCATATTCATTCAATCGTCCATACGAGGAGGGCAACAGAAGTATTATTAAAGATTTGTTTTCTTATAAAAAATTGCATAAATCTGCGCATTTCATAAGATAATTATTAATGGATGCTAATAATAAGAATAAGTATTTGACTCACTATAAAGCCTGCTACTAAATTCTCTAACATTGAAAAGCTTATTTAGGTATTACTTTTTCCACACTGCTATACAGATTGTTTGCATCATAACTGCTTCCTCACACTGTTAGTGGCATATTGTGTCCAAGAAATAGGTTAGAATGAACTTAGAAAGAAAGAAAAATAAAGGAAATCAATTGTTTTTCAAATAAACCGTGGTAGTAATCTATATTTTGCGTTGTATAAGTGCGATCAGTTTACACTAGATGGCGTTAGATAGGATAAGATAAAATTTCAAATTAAAAAAAAATTATATGACAGTTTTTGATCGCTTGACTCAATATTGTTTGAGCGCGCGTCAAAGATGGACTTCAGTAAAGAGAACAAATGCCGTGTTTCACAGTTTGTCTTCGAGCATTTCTGTTTTTGTCAATTCCGGTAATTCTAATGTCATAAAGCAATACTCTCTCGAAGACCTATTGTTGAAAATATCGATCGAATAATGGAAGCTGACAAGTTCGACCGTCATGTAAGTTGTGTTTCGATTACCCAAAACAACGTTTGGAACCTCTTGAATAAGGCTGAATATAAAAGAAGCTCGTTCCTGAATTGAATCCTCTGATGGAAGCAATCGCTCAAGATGTAGACAGTTTTGGCCAAAAGAAGAATTATGGCTTATCAGAGCAATGACAGCCCACACTGTCCGGGAACTTGATTGGAGGTTCTTATGTATCCACTTCATAGTCCGGACCTGGCACCAAATGATTACCACCTGTTCCTGTCTATGGGGAATAGTTTTGCCATTTTTTACCATTACGGACGAAAGTTTCTATTAGAGAGGCATAATGGAATTATCTTCAATATTGCAATAAGTTGTCAAACGAAAGATGGATATTTAACCTAAATCTGGTCTTTTTATATATACTGAAGCCTTAGAATTACGATGATGAGAAGAAAAGATACAAACAGCTTTCCTATAGGAGTATCCATACAAGAAAGTACATCCTTTCCGCATGAAAGCCTGCACTTGAGTATATTTTCTATATAAATATTTCGTAAGCAGAACTCCGCACATAGAAAACTAATTTCACAATAAAGTGACTCTGAATAGTCTTTTTGTATAAAAAAGTAAAAGTAATTTCAGCATAGAAAAACTCATGTTCTCAAATAAAAATACATCTCCAAACTTGGTAGCGTCTCGAGAAACATTTTTCCCCGAAAGGCGTTTACAAGACTTCCTATAGAAAATGCCTGGTATAGAGCAGGTAACCGAACGTAGCAAGGAGCTAATCCTTTTCTCTAGACTATCTAGTTTATAGTTGAAAGTGCTTTATTCCAAACCGTTTTTATTCCACATGACACTTAATTACAGTTGCGTCGACTGTCCATTTACAATCCACCATCGCCGGCACTATCCTAACAGGTAATATTTGGTTATTTTTTTTTTTTTTTTTTATTTCGAATTTATTCGTACCATTTCTTGATAACTAGATAATGGAAAAATCACTTCTAAATTGGCAACACAAATAGGTCTTTTCTATATAAATGGAAAGGATACAGAACTTTAAACTAATTAGACAATGTATTTCTAGGACTTAAGTCTCGCTATTAGCCTAAGTGCAATAGGAAAAGTAGCTACTTTTTTGTATTCACGATTAGCTCATGATTTCATAGATTAGGAATTTGAACTAGTTTAACAAGGCCTTAGATCTTAATGTTTAGCTCGTTAAGATGGAATTTTTCCGCGTGCATCAAAACCATGCCTTAAACGATATAACACTAAATTCTAAAGTTCCCTTTAAATAAATAAATTTCAAGGACATACGAGTATAAGTCCTTTCTAATGTGACCAGTTCCAAAGCTAAAATTTGTAGCGCTTTGGTTCCTCAACAAATTAGTATTCCACTTTATCTTGTAACCCTCGTATGAGTCAGTGATAATCTCAAAACCAGATCACTTGTGTTTATGTAAAAATTTTCCTCCTGTTATTATAATTTTAATTATACCTATAAATGAACTTAATGCTGTAGGCTATACTGTATGTCAAAGCTTTTCGTAAACAGCTGACAATGATTATAGCAGTCAGTTTCGAACTTGGCAGATCTTTCAGATCGGGGAGGAGTTCTATTAAAACCACCCGAGAGACTACTTGTGTGCTGCCAATTTAAAAGAGACACCATTTTGTACAAAAAAATTATACCCGAAACTGAAGGTGAAAAATAAAATTAAATTTGTGAATTGTACTCTGAAACCCCCGTATATTTTTCTCTTAATTAAATAATTGCTATTCCGAACCCCCATCTCAACAACTTGTATAATATGTCATTTGTACTATTGTACACACAGTTATTAAGACCATTACAAATTCATCTGTTTAATGTTATTTTTTATTGTTTTATCATATAAAAAGAATAAATTGAGACTAAATATAAATGAACTTCGTTTACCATTAATTTGATTGCTACACCGAATCAAGTGGAAGAAAAGAAAATTAAAAAATAATTTCGGAAATCAGTACAAAACTCATTTTGTTTTGCATAAAGTATTAGAAGCGAATTATTTCTTTTGCGGAAAACAATAAATACAAATAGTGTTGACAATAAAAAAAATCTCCTACAAAAATTAAATCATTCACTAACAAAGATCTAAACTATGAAATAAACTCGAAATCATCATCGGAACCCTCATGGTCATCACAGCAATTATGTCTCGGCTCAAGTGAAGAATGATTAACTTTTTCGAAATCTGAAATAGAAAAAACTGGCATTACATTCTCTTCGTTGTTTTGAACGAACGAAAAAAAAAATATTTTCAACAACAAAACAACAAATTATACATAAAACTTATAAACTAGAAAAAATCATAAAACCTTCTGTATCTCCACAACTCATAGTTCGCAATGAACTATAACTTGACAAATCATCGGAAATGGTAGTAGTACCAGTACATAGAGTTTGATAGGAGGAAGAATTTAAATCACTGCTAACAACTTCTTCGTATGAATTGTGACAACTATCGCTTGTTTGACGTCGTTTACAGTTGTTACTTGGCGTGGTTGTCGTAGGTATAGAAGGATAGTAGTAATACGTACTAGGAGTAGTAGTGGTAGTGGAAGGCATAATACCTGACATGCTCGACACCCATTCGGGTGATCTCGTTTTAGTTATTTCGAATAGGGGCTGAGTACTTGCTGTTAGCACTTGTATTTTCATATTTTCCATTAAAATGTCGAAGGACATGCGAGATTTACAAAGGAAACACTGAAACGAAAAGAAAAACAACGTTAGGAGAAATCTACACAAATATGCGTGCATTTATAAACATTGAAAAGTTTGTACATGATGGATACTTCAGGTACACAAATATCTGGGTGTTAGATAACAGGTTTAGCATAAAGTTTAAGCAGAACAGACTCCTGCCATTCAAAAATAAAATTTTCTAACAAATAAAAGAAAGCAACAAAACACACAGGGTTTAATCCCGAAGGTATTATTTTGCAACAAATAAGGTAGGTACTTCATCATCACATGGAGTTTTACAATACTGGTGAAGTTATTAATAACGCTCTGCTTTGGCTCCAATTTTGCCGACGATGCGACTGAAATAATAACGATTGAATAAAAAATATCATTTAAACGAAAGCTTAATTAATTAAATCACGTGAGCCAACACCAGTTTTTGCATATGGTATAAATTCGAATTTTTAATAACTCAGTCGCTAACTAAGTACTGCCTAATTTGATGATGATTTGCAGAATTTGAGGATAGAAGGATCAAATGTTGTCATTCAAGAAGCTCAAGGTGTTAAATCTTTGTCACATTCCTACGCAATTTATTATTATTTTTCCCTATTTCATGGGCAAAAATAAAGTATCAGCTTTTAACAAACAATTTAAGTTGGCTTCGCAAAGACGTTTGGTATAAAAAGAGCTCATAACTTCTTCCATTTTACGAAATAATTCTAAAAAATTCCTTACCATAGAAATGTTTAACAAAAACATAAATATCGTCACTCCTTACAGAAGGAATTTTCGCAGAACATTCTTTATTTTGTGCCATGTGATGCCTAGGACTTGCCATAAACTTTCACGGAGAAAGTCACATGTCACATGCCAATGTATTAAATAATAATTTTAGTGTTTTAGTTGATGGTAATATAATTAATGAAACCCATGAAGTTAAATACTTAGGGATTACTTTGCAAAGTAATCTCTGTTGGGATTCACATATAACTGAAGTTAAATCAAAAATAGCACCGGCTATTGGTATATTATACAAAATGAAATTCAAATTGAACGTGGAAACTAAAACATTAATTTATCAAGCACTTATTCAAAGTCACCTAAATTACATGGCGTTAATATATGGCTACAAAAGGACAAATGTTATGAAATCATTACAAACTATGCAGAATAAAGCACTGAAAATAATTTACAATTTACCAAATTTTCATTCAACTATGTCTTTGTATGTTAATGTTTGCAAATCCATATTGCCGATTTATGGACTTTATAAATATCAATTACTCTTGTATGTTTTTAAGAGTTTGAACAATTTTGGCTATCGTACCATTAGTTTTTCCCAGAACCAATCGTTTATGTGTACAAGACATCAACAAAATCTAAGAACACCTAGATGCAGATTAGAAACTACTAAACAACGCATTGAATACATGGGTAGTTTAGAGTACAACAATTTGCTTGCAAATATGAAAAGAATAAATAAAATATCACACTTCAAACGTGAACTAAAAAGTTTCCTTTTACAAACGCTTCTTATGTAATTGCGGATTAATCGTAAAGAGTATTTTTCGGATTCAAAACATGCATGTTTTGACATAATTTTTTATACACTACATGTTTTTTTTATCTCTTCTTTCATACATAATTATAATTTTAATAATATTTAAATTTGTAATTACTTTGTACATGTTTTTTTTTTTTTGCCAACTTGCCTCTAACATGCCTTAAGGGCGCTGAGGCCATTTTTGTAATCTGATATATATTTGCACATGAATTAATAAACACAATTATAAAATAAAAAAAAAATCTCATGAGAGGTCAAAATTTCCACTCCAAACATATTCAAAACACAAATCTTCCAACCTTCCAGTGAAGGAATTCTAGCAAGCGAGCTGATTTCAGAGAAGTGCCACATTGGATTAATACAGAGCGGATTCAAATTTATTAGATGAAGGGCGCATTATAACTTTTCAATATAAAAGTTATTTTTTTCGAAACTTCGATCATGAACAATGGATAATTTCAGTAATATTCGAATTGACATTTTTAGGTTGTACCGGACATTAGGTTGCACCACACCTACTATTCTTTGGATAACCTCTTTTAAATACATCTCATAATGCGCTGTAGTTCCAATCAGCTGACATATTTCTGTGAATCACCACCTCCCACCATAGCATCAGCAACCGCTGCTTTATTGTGTTTTGAGTCCTGGTATATATTTGTTAATGATATATCCAAATATATCATTCATATAATTACGCATAGAACCGAAACCCCCACAAACCTTGTGAAAATCTTTAGTTAGTTTTTCATATAAATCCACAACTGATGTTAAATTGTGGAAAACTCAATTACGATCACCTACATTCCATTAAGACTTTTAGACCGAGAAATATTCTAATCATAAATAAACTTGATATACCGGTTTCATCTTCAGTTTTGTCGAAGCTAGGAAACAGATGTGGGGTTTTATTTCAGATTCATTTTGAGATGACCTAATTGCGGAACTATACTTTAAAGGCTGGGTTCCTGCAAATAAAAAGAAATTGTGTCAAACGAAAATCTTTGAGGGATCTTCAAAAACTCAAAATAAATAAACTTTCTAAAAAGTTTCATCGTCGAATTTGTAGAATATTGATATCCAAATATACAGGAATCAGATGCAACATTTCTTAAAAACAATGTTTACAACAGAGATACGATCAGAGTTTTGAGCATACGTACGCATTCCAATCTCTATCCAAATATTGTAAATACCCAAATTTCAGGTAAACGCCAGAAGTCATATTTTATTGGGCTTCTAGTTAACATTTAATCCCAATAAAAAGTTAATAACGCATTTTTGACTATATAACATGAATTTGAAAAATGCAATTTTCTAAAAAAAAAAATAGCTGATTTTTAATATCCTGTTCATAATAATGTCATTCACCAAAGCAAAATGGAAAAATCGGGAACCAATTTTAAATTCCACAGATCGAATTTATTTAAAATCGAGCCTTATTTGCTTATATTACTGAACAAGTACCTTTTTCTGATTTTAAGCGAATTATGTACCAAACAAGTCGGGTTCTAATTAGACATATGTTTTAAGTTGAATCATTATATCCGGATTCATTAATAAACTCTGCTTCCACAGAGCTCAATGTCTTCGTTCTTGTCCTCCGTTGAAACATGTGCGCAGGTTGAAGTATTCGAATTTCTGTTTAGTATTATGAAAGCATGACGCCCAGTCATGTTTCGATAACGACAACCCTGTATTTTGTAAGCAAATCCTTTAGTCTGAAATTAGCATCTGTTCATAGTATGTGGATTTCAAGCGCATGTTCTTAAATCGTAACCTATATATAGCCTCTGCGAGGGTTATCTACATCTACATACTTTTTTAATCTTTTTATGTGCTTCGGTAATATTTGTTATTCTTGTCTGAGATTACAGTTCCCGAAAATTCATTGGTCATTTATACCATTTGTAAGTCTGGATCATCTCTTGCTTTAGAAGAGCCAATCCGAGCTTAGATAATCGCATATTTTTACAACAAACTTCAAGCGCAAAAAACAACGGCAATTCTAAAACTCCTAAAGACTTGTGCAGCAATCTTAACTTGAAAAAAAAACATAAGGAATATCTTCGCTGATAAATGGCTTAACTAAAAAATTCCGGTAACTGCAGTGTGGATAATCAGTAATAAAATCTGTTGTATTTATCAAAATAGCCGATATAGTTTTTCCCGGCATATACCGTTCTTCAACTTCGCCAAATTTTAGGTTTTATTTACATGTTGAGTAATAGACGTTATATGAGCACTTAATGGCATTAATCGATGCCCCATATATATATGGCCAAGAAAACCGTAGTGCAACTTACCACTGCCAATGAAGGATCCATCTGTGTGAATTGAATACGACCAGCATATCGCTGGTGAAATGTTTCATCAAAATCTATTTCATCCTGTGATGTCTTTTGGCCAACCGATCCCGAACGCTGAGTTGTATGAGGATCCAAAAACAGAACTTCGTCATCCACATATCCCATGAAGTATAAGGCCTGATTGGGTCTGCCGCCAATCATGCCACAGTTGCCCACTAACTGAAAACATTTCTTTAATGCTGGAATATAAATGGGATTAATATCGCTTAAGCCTAAACGAAGGGGCACAATAAGCAATAGAGGTTTCCAGGTCTCATCATTTTTAGAATTCTCCAAACAAAGGGACACTGTTGTAATTACAAAAATAAAATGAAATATTGCCATAAATATTAGCAACAATGAGTCCAACTTACTTATATCATCAGTGACAATTGTATTGTCCATGGCCACATGAATATTTATACTACACCAGTCATCGTAGCGCACTAATTTCCTTAAAGATCGAAAAGTTGTTGCATCTTATCTCAGTTTACTTTCTGCAATCTAAAGGTGTCACTTACTTTAGTACTTGAGCCACTGTATTGGGGCCAAACCACTGACCAACTTTTTTGTCCTCCGAATCTCCCATTAAGGCAATTTGATGTATGGAAAAGTAACTTTTCCTAGAGTCTTCGAATCGATTAACTATTTTCAAATATGTAGAATCTCTGGTCTCAGGCGTCCAAAACCATTCGCGACCCAAGTGTAGGTCAATCAGCGCCTGAGCCAACACCATTTGGCCGCATCTTAACATACAACCCCAACCCTTGTCGGTAGTCAGTTGTGGTTCTCCTAGTGGTACAAATCCGCGGCGATAAGTGCACCACAGGCGTGACTGAACATCGCGCCGTATCAGTTCTAATTCCTGTATGGCATTGTAGGATTTTCCCAAAATCCAGACGGTGGTATTAACCTTTGGTATGTCATCGGGTTCCCCTGCTGCGCCAACCACCGCACCAACAACCGCCCCGGCCAAGACACCGTCCGGACCTAAGTATGCCTCAAAAACGCTGTCCATCTTACGCGACACATTTGTATACAAATCGACAAAGCGATCGATATTGGCTATGCACTGTAGCCTAAGGTAGTAAAGTCGGGGTCTCTGGTGATGTTGATTGAGCCAAGGTAAGTAAGCCAGTATGCAAACTGTTGACACCACCAACAATAGAGATGACAGCAGGAGAACGCAGCAGCTGTTATTGTTGAAGAACAATAAACAGCTGGACCAAAACTCAGCCACTTGAGCAATATCGAAATTTTTAACTGCTATAAAGAAATCTATTGGAGTCACGAAAATTTTACGATCATGAAAGATAGGTTAATTTATTATTGTTTTCTACTTGGTCAAGAAGTAGGGCAGCAAAAAATTTGTTTACCTTCGAATTTGAAGAGCCAGTTTGACTCTCTCTCTTACACTATGACTTGGCGCTCTCTAATGTTTCCAACGCCTCTTTTTATCTTCTCTGGTTCTGCATTGGTGTTGTTTATGATTTAGGACAATGTCATCATCACGACCACCATTAGTTTGTAAACCACGAATGCCCTTTTTTGCTATTCGTATTTACCACTTCTCACTACGTTAAACGCATTAATTCGGTGGTCCAACAAATGCTTAGTATTCTGGCAGTGTTTTAGCACTATTCTTACGGAATTCTGCCTTATTTTGCACGAAAAATCCTCTGGGAAAATCTCCGTCGTAGAGCAAAACAAAGAACTCAATATTTTTTCCACGGCAACCTAACGTCAAGCAAAAGAGCTGCCAGACATATAAAATAGACCAATATTTGCAAAGTTTGTGGGAATTGCCAGGTTAAAGCGAAACATTTGAATTTCTGTTAACTGTTCTGTTTCTGTTAGCAATCATATGCCGAAATATTTAAGAAGAATTTTAAAATAATAATAACGTTAAAGATTTTCATTCAAAATATTGTATGAAAATATTTTGAAATTATACACTTCTTTGTGATTTACAAGTCAATTATACGATATGCTTAAGAGAGCAAAAATAATTTTTCAACCGACGCGAGGAAAGGAAATACAACAATTGACAGTGAGTGGCCATAAAAACTACGAAAACCAAAAGCCAGCTTCTACTGGCTTGAAGTACTCAACAGTTGGGAGAATTTCTAACAATTGGTTCGTCACAGGAGGGAAATGTTCCAAATATATATAATATGTAATACGCTGAGAAGCGAAATCTTCTACTTGGGAACTTTTTTCACCAACAGATTAAAGAAAAGCAAGAAACTTTCCATAAAGGAAAATGTCCTGGAGGACTCTTTTCATACACTTTTCTCGAACGTTTTCTTTTATATTAAATGTCTAGAACACGCTTCTCACATAGAAAACTACTTTGAAGATACTATTACTGTAGGAAGGTGGTTTTCTAAATGAATATTGTGGAAAATGTTTCTTCCAAAACAAGATTTGTCTTTCAAAGCAATTCTTCACATGAAAAATGTTTCGCTGGATACTTTCTTTTGACATTCTGCAATAATGACCCATCAGCTCGATTATTAAACAAGTAATTAAGTAAGTAAAATTTTAGATTATATGATCATTTAACTTAAAAAATCTGCTCTGAATTTGAAAATATTTGATATTTGTTTTCACAAGATCAAATTTTTAAATAACAACAAACTTTGTTTGCAATTTTAACAAGGCCGCTAAACGTTATTCACATATGTATAAATATCGCCTTAAGTTATGAAAATGTGCTTCATTTGCAGTAGAACAAATAAAACTATATGTCGATGTTCGAATACTATATACTAACGTTTTCGCCATATAAGCTTGAAAGCATACGTTTTGTTTTAGTAATGACGATATATTTCACATCTGCTGGTATAAAATTCATGATATTAAAAGACAGTTAATAATAGAACCTATTTTAATATTTAGTCAAACACACGACCTGGTTTATGATTCAAAGGTTGCTAGAGGTAGCACATATATCCATGCATGTTAGTTTGCACTATTTTCCAGTTAACATATATATTGTGTAACATATATACATTTGCTAGTCTACAAATAAAATATTTCGCTAGAATTCACCTAAGTTTTACAACGTTACAAAACTTATTATTCAAATCCACGAATTCATCTCCGCCGCTGCCGCTCAACATGTCCGCATTAGGATCTCCGACTTCATTAGTTGTTTCCTCTGTCTCCTTCCTTTTGGCTTTCTGACGTTTCTTTTTTAACAGTTTCTTATTTATGGCAGATGCCACATCTTTACCACTTGTGCGTTTCCATGAGGGTATAAATTGCTCACACCAATGCCATAAAAATTCATAGAAATCAAACATCAATTGCGAATGTTTAAAAATAAAATTCTTCACATAATATTCCACGTCTACGCGGCATTTCATTAGGTCATAGAGATTGTAAATAAAAACCCCACAATACAATTGACCCATATGTGGTGCTTCGTAAGGGAAATCGAGTAGCGCATTGAGAGAATGCAACTGGAAGACAACAGCTTGGAATTCTGCCAAGGCATGTAGGACGGTACTTGAATACAAGTCGTATTTCTTTTTGAATATCTCCTGCATGTGGAAATGTTTCAAGAGTTCATTTTGCACCAAGTAGCAATCGGATTTAGGCACATACGGCATGCGCTCTGCTATGGGCAGTGATTTCAATTCGTCTTTAATCGAACGCTTCACACCATCGGCAATTTCTTTATCTCGAACTTGTTTTTCTTTTTTGATAATTCTACCAAACCTTTTATTAAAGGCACTGATATCCCTTTCCGCAGGTATTTTCGCATCGATCGTTCTTAGAACCACCGCACACACAATAAGAGCGCGCACATGAATGAGATCACAATGCTGAGATCTGTGTAGCCAATAAACCACAGCCATAAAATATAATTTCAGATCACCCGGTATTTTTCCAATCTCAGAGAATAGCAAATTCGCCTGTAGTTCGGGCATTCTTTCCTCAAATATGTGACGAATAAACTCCGCAGATGGCTGTTGTGGGTCAAAGGTACATCTGGGCTTCTCTTTGATTTCTATACTAACATATTGCACATTCGTTACTCTGGTCGTTCTAGTGAGGTAGGTGAAAAATAGTTGCCTATTGGTACCATCTTCATTCACTTTCTCCATAATCTCTTGCCCTTCAACGTTATTTAACAAAGAATAAATCAGGCTAAGGATCGGTATAGCTATCTCATTGCATTCATTATAAGGAAAGTGCTCCACCTGGGGATTGTTAATGTATTTCCGCAGATGCACAAGATCAACAAAAAATCGTGGTAAGTTAGCGGGATAAAGTTTATCGAGAAACCATTTCGGAAATTTAGAAATGTCTTCGTCATTGTCTTCTTGCACTGAATTGCTTGATTTTTCGCTTTCAGATTCAGTTACATTTTCGTCCTGCTGTGTATCATTTTTGTAGCAATCACCTTCTTCCTCTTCTAACTCTAAGATTTCCTTATCATCGTCATCTTGCTCTTCACCAGATATGCTCTCTTCTTCTTCGCAAGATTCGTCTTGTTCCTCTGCCTCCAGTTCCATTTCCTCGCCGTCAAATTCTTCATCGCATCCATTATCTTCCTCATTCTCATCTTCACTTTGCGTAATATGTTCAAACGCGTTTGGGTAGTTGCTTTTCAAGAAATTATATGAATGACATACTTCGTTGGAGTAACCACTTGTTGCAGCCTCCACTTGAGCCAATAATGAATTCCTTTGTTGCTAGGAAAATGAATGGTCACTATGAATTAAATAGCTTGCTTGAGAACAGCTGAAATATTCATTACCTTCTGTAGCCTGGTTAAGATCTTCTTCAATGCCGTCTCTGCTGTTTCGTTCTTTAACCATTCAAGTATCAGTTTAATGCGCCGCTGTTGGTGACTTGCTTTGCGACTTCTTCCAATCTTGCCCATGCCCGAAAGAAAAAAATTCCTGAAGCAGGAACGGGAAATATAGTCATTGCCTAACATGGCTGCGAATAGGGGCAACTTTTCTTTGCTCAGTGAACCACAAGCTATCAAGTTCTCAATGCGGTATATACAACAGTCTAAATACTTGTAAGTTTTACCCTTACGAGGCTTCTCCTGATTGTCCACCACTATGGCATCCATGATACGGCTACCTTTGGTGCGTTTGTCAAGCTTTTTCGCTTCATTTCTTCTTAAGCTCCTAGTGGAGGCATCCTCAGGATCTTTTGCATTCTTAAACGATTTTGTGTGAGCCTTCACTGTTAGGGTAATCAGAGGTATATAACACACGTTATGTATGTAGAAATCGGAATCATAACTCAACACCGGACAGTTTAGTTTGCGTCCTAAAGCTGCCAATTCATCGTCCGCTTCAAAGACGCACCGCATGACGGGAACGCTGCAATCTTTCACAGCATCCACGAACACTTCCTTTAACATTAAGGGAAATACCGGTATGGAGCCGCTGGGATTTATGCGCTTAATTACAGATATTTTTCCCCTCATGCGTCTGTCAACCGTGCGTAGTTTACGCTGTTCGTAGCCACCATCCATGAGGACGTAAGCACTGATGTTACACTCGGCCAAGACTACGAAAAAGTTCACTACAGCTCGATAGAAATCATCGTAGTCTCCTCCGAAAGCAGAGCATGTACCTGTAACATCCTTGTAGAGATTGCAGGCCAGGTTGTCACCATCGATGACTAAATTACAGTCATGCAGTTCATAGGGAGTTAAGTACTTCTCCGCATTTCTGGCTATGAATCCTGTTAAACCCCGAACACCCATTTTTCCGGCTGTTTACTGCAAATAGCGTCAAGAACAATTAACATGTGCTAAACGCAACAGCATCTACCATTATTTTTGTTATGAATATAAATGACAAAGAGTAATGTCAGGCAAATGACACAAACGAACACGACATTGTGTCAGGGATGAAATAAATATCATAGGCAAAGAGGGCACATAGGCGACTTAACCCTCTTTGGACAAAAGTCTGAGATAATTGGTTACTGGTCGCGCTAAAATCGTTCTTCGGATAAAAATTATTACTCAAATTTGGAGTGAAATTAAAATGGAGATATGAATTATGCAAAGTATTTGTTTTAATTTTAACATATGGTAACGGCAATGTTTTGATTTGTATAAACTTTTTCTTTCGCTTTGTTTACGATGCTGAAATTTTCTGATTGTATAAAACGCCGTGGCAAAAGTCAAAATCTCAAAATTGATAGCACGAAAGAGCAAAAAAAAAACAATATATTTTGTTGCAACTGCTGCAACGGTCACAAGTTCGTGTATAGGTAGCTGTGTTGCACCAATTAAACTTTTTTAAAGTGAATTCGTATTTTGTTTATCAAGGTTACCTGTACAGAGCCAATCCACATTCATATAAGTTAGATTACCGGAAAAACAGTTCGATGTTTTATATAACTGATTTGTAAAGGGTATGGTACATTAGCAAATTAATCCGAAAGACTTGAAGCATTTTGGGAAAAATCATAAATATTTAAAATTAAAAATTAATAGATAAATATTTTTACTTATTTTTTATATTCAATATTGCACTGAAAAATACTTCGTTTTGATTGTGATGCTTCATGTATGAAAAAAATGAAATACAAAATTAAAGTGTCAATTTGTAACAGAAAATAAATAATGTTCTATTTTAAAAATGAAGACATTTGTGAAATATTTCATGTAGAAATTTCAGTGAAGTCAGGATTTGCTGGAATTTTATGTTATGAAATTTCAAAACAGCATATAAAATTTGTCTACATTTTAATTTTTAATATAACGTAATATTTAAATTTGTTTTGTAATTGGTTGTTTCTAGATGACATAAACTTAATAAATATTGTACATTTTTTGAATTTTTTGTTTTATTCTTTCCAAAAATCTAGGTAAGCGACAAGTTTTTATGGAAAATATTTGAACATTTCATCTTATTTCTCAAATCATCTAGTTTTATAATCGCAAAAATCATAAACAGGTCATCAAAAATTCATGTGTCATCATCACTAATCAAATTATTATTTCCTGAAAATATCCCACCCTATATGGCAAGCACTTTATTGCCATTCGAAAATGGCCGAAATAATGATTATACAAGTTTTATGTCCAACCTTAAATGTTTTTTTTTAAGTTTTTGGAAGAAGATGAGACATAAATGCATCCTAAGCTGTCGTGAATTTCAGCATTTCTTTAGTTTACCACAATCCTGCTGAGGGAGAATGCAGCCAACATCCTTGATTAGGATGTATGAATATATGATCTGCACTTCAAGGCACCTTCTGATAGACGGAGTATCAGTTATTAGTCTATGCGTATTAGGCATGTGCACTTATTTTTTGAGAAACGAAAGTAAAATTATAAGGCTTGATACATAATTAATCCTATTTATGGATAATGTGGTTACATTATCATTTTCCAACTTCTGTGAATCAGATTAAACCAACAACTCATCTCCTTTAATTTTGAAAATAGCCTCGATCACATAGACGACAATTTAATTTTTTTGGCCGTTTTTTCTCACTCAAGGCATTCCATACAAAGATCTGTCCGCGCAAGAATAGAATTTGCTCGAATTTTAACCGTATTTTTATTCGAAAGAAAATAATATAAATGAGTGCTAAACAGCACTTTTTCGAATATGTTTTAATACTTTAATTGCAGATATTTCATACATTTCAGTAAATTATTAACATCAAAATTCACTGCCGTGTGTTGTATTTGAAAAAACCATCTGTTAAAATGTGAAGAATCCCTTTTTTGGATTATTGCAAACGAAAAGAAACGCTCATAATTTTGCTTTTGTTGCTCACATTGGCTCATTGGTAGCTTACGGAGTCGGGGCGCAACGTAAACAATCAATCAGCTGTTTGTTTGAATGTTTCCAAATAATTTGCAGTACACCTGTCGAAAGTGTCGCTATATGGCAAGACGCAGCTAAATACCAAAAAATCATGTACACAGATTCCTATTAGAACATTTGCATTGGACCGACAGAAATCGCAAGAGACAACAGCTCTAATGCAGTATCTTTTGTTGTTTGTTTTATCCAAGTGTGATAATTTTTCGTATCAATTTAGACGTTTAAAGACAAGCTATATCGAGAGCCGTCTGCTGATTGGATGGATCGATTCTTAGGGCTGAAGCGTTTTATCGTGTAGCGTAGGTATAAACGTTTATGCTTTCTTTTTTCTTGTATGCAAGATTCGAATAAAATAGATTCTAGAATCGCGGATGATGAACATTTTGGATATTTCGAAATATTTTAATTTATTTTGATTACCTTTTGTTTACAAGGACTTAAAAAAAATCATTTATATTATTTCGATTTGAAGAATGGAAAATAGAATAACCAAAGAAAAAACTGCTGTTTAAATTATGTTTATTAAATTTAGAAATCAAATAATATCAGTCACTGTTGATCAAATTGAATTCATGTTTCTGTTTTTAATTTTCGCAACACAAGCGTGAGCACACAAAAGTTGCATATTTCACGAGCATTTTAATTACGAGTTTGGCGATAAACAAAAGATTACTCACATAAAAAACAATTTAGACCGTTATTCGTCAGAAATAACTACATGGTAAAATTTTGCTTATTTTCTTTTATGTTTATTATTCTGTGATTTCTTTCATTTATGATTATTTACAAAACGCGGTCAGTAATCAGCTGATTCGATATAGCGACATATCTACATATGACTATCAAAGTATTCTTGTAACCACGCTACAGATCACAATTATGAAACAACTTCAAGAAAAGTGCAATTATTTTGATGCTATTCCAATTTTTCTGCCAGTTGCAAAAACTAACTATAATGGAATATCCTGAGCTTAATAGGTCCAAGTCTGTTCAGGATCACTATCCCTATTTTTAGAACAACTCAACCAGTAGCAGAGAAAATAATTGTACAAATTGTAACAAACTTACACGATCAGTGCGTGTCTTACTGAGGTTTTTTTTTGTTACTGTATGTTGAATGTATTGAGGGATAACGATTTATTTACAGTTACTGTTCTACAGACTTACTTTCTTCTAAATTTCACTTGATTCCTAGATAAACTTTCTTGCTATTCACGTTTTCACACATTTCGGATTTTCTTCTGGAATTTCAATGATTCCCAACCAAATTTTCCTTAATAATTGCTTTCTTAAATCCATCTTCTATATTTTTGAAGGAAATGAACTTATATAATGTATGTGAAATATATAAAAAAATATATTTATAAAATTACCAAAACATACTGCAATGTCATCGTTAGTTAATACGTGATTTGCGATTAAAGCTACACACAAAAAAGAAAAGGTAATATTACCTAGAATTATAGTGTGATGCTATCAAATTATTAACGCAAAATAAAGTATAATAAGTTTTACTGCATTTTTAACAATACCAATACAGTTAAATTCCATGTTCGAAAATGTAACTAATTCTCTAAACGAATGTATTCGAAATTCATTTAGCTAAAATATTAAGGGCAATATAAAAAAGTATTTTAGCTACTCTATCAGATTCGTTTTTTTACAATTTCACAAACATTACACTTATAACTGCCAGTAATTTGAGAATTAAAAGGCCATTATTCGCTTACTTTTATTAAATACTAATGCAGTTTAATAATATGATATTTAGTATAATAATAACAAATTGAAAATTTTGCACAAAAAAATACTCGTACCAAAAATATTCATTTTCTATTTAAAAAATATCTATTAACTCTATATCTCGTATAAACGTATATAGTATATTGTGTAGACACTTACTTAAACTGTACATCTAGTATCACATTTTCCATATGAAAATTATAAAAAGTATATGAAATGTTTATGGAGCCCCTTTTCTTATAAAACGTGTCTATAAAAAAACAATTTATATAAAAATGTCTATTAGGCCATTCCTCTAAGGTCTGAGATACACTTTACACATAAAGATAATTTTCTGTACTTTTGGTGTCTATGAAGATACTCTTCCATTTTTACATAAAGACACTGTTCCATGAATATATGAGAATTATCTACAGGGGCAATTTTCTGTATGAAAAGTGCCTACGAAGACAGTATATATAATATATATTTTTTAATATATGAAAGGTATTGTCTTCTTGTTGTTGTCAATCGTTCGGCACCGATAAAGCCAATAACTTTTAAGGAATTACGTATATGATAAATGATTAAAATCCCGAGCTGTCTCACTTACCTGAAAATAACTTTATTTCTTCCCCCATAGACACCCTGATTCTCCTTCCTATAAAGAAAATTGCAAATTGAACTATTTAAGTGTGTATTTGTTATACATAACTACTACATACTTACTCTCAATGTCGTATTTGCTAAATATTTTTTCTTCAATAAAAATTCGAAATCAAAAAAAAATCAAAAATTTTGAAGAGTTATCTATACTTGATAATATAATTTAAATTTTTTACAAAAGTGTGAAATACTCATTGGCTTTGGTAATAGTGCTTGTATTTAATAGATCCACATAAAATTAAGGTAACTAAACCAATTTAGGTAATGTAATCTCGCAAATTTTTTTCTGCATAGATAAAAAGAACTTCGCAGCATTGCCAGTTTTTTTTAGTCTTGATTTCCGACACTGAAATCGGAAAAACTTATGATTTTACATCATAATATGTTCGATAAGGTATTTGCAAAATTGTACAATCATGTTTTTTTTTATTATTATTTCATTTCACAAGTTTACAAATGTATAAATATATTTATATTATGACGTATAAATATAAGCTGTTCTGATTTCAGTGTTGGAAATCAACAAAAAAGGTTGGTGTTGCCAGTTAACAGAATTTTCCTAACAAAACAAATTTTGCTTTAAATCTCACGACCATTTCTTTATATGGAGTTTTACCGCTAAAAGTCCATATAGTACCTGCTTTAATCGGTTAATCGTTATTTTGATTATTCAAAAATTACGTTTGGTTCATCTCACAGCGCCAGTTCTGCTTACTAAAAGTGACCCACTGGTCACATTATATCACAACCACAACATTCATACCAAGAAAGGTGAGGTTCTTAGCTGTTGAAAGTTTGAGAATAGGTTAAGGTCGTTTCGACCCTTGAATAACAAAAATTCAAGTAATCGAATAATGTATATTTCATATGTTATATTGTGTTACAACAAAAATACCCCGCTATAACTTCTTTGCATATTAAAAATCAGTTTCTTGTATTACTTCCTTATACAAACTATTTGTATTTGGATTAAATTATTCAAATGTGGTTAGCCCAGATTCAAATCAAGTTAAAGTTCTATTAATTGCACATCCCAGTATTGATACTACTAAAGAAACTATCGACAACATAACCATCACAGCGGTTTTTAGACCATACCAATCCATTAGAATCCTGATCCTTCAACTGCTTCAAACTTTGTAAGAAAATTTTATGGTTACAACAAAAAAACACAAAATGTGTCTAGTCGCTTTAGGAGGCCGGTGTGTGCTGGATATGTTGGATTATAGGATATAAGCGATGACTGTGAAATGACCCTGAAGTGTCAAACTATTTCTGAAGGCTTTTTATAAGATCTTTGCATGTTTTACAATTGTTGAGAGACTGATGATTTGCACGATGACATTGCGTGATATTATATTAAATTGCAAAACTTTCACTCTGCTCCAAAACTGAGTAACAGTTTTTATTTGAAGAAGATTTTCAGTGCCATATGTAAACAATTAATAACTTGCTTTTTATGCAGAGAGCCTTAGTTATTCTGTATATCCCTCTTGCTCTATGTATCAACAAAGCATTAGTCATTTGTCATGCCCAGTATATTAAGTAGTACCCTTTTAGACTGTTTTTCCCACACCTATTTCGCATTTCCCGTTAATGCTTGCTGAAGTTGCCATATCGGCGAAAGTAGTCGTTTCTGTGGCTACTCGCTACCTTATCATCACTATTGCGTTGACATACACGACTACTTCATTCGACGTTTAGAAATTACAGAAAACGCATCGTGTGTGCGGAAAGTTGAATGAGTTCTTATACATTTTTCAACTTGTGAAAATAAAACAACAACAATAGTAATAAAAGTTAGGAAAACACGAAATAATTAATAAAAACAATAAAAGTGCCTTGAAAATGTGTCAGTGAATTGGAAAATATGAATCTAAAGCAAAGGAATTTCTGAAGAAAAAAGCAAAAGAAAAAAATACTTTTACGGTCTAAAACGAAACGAAAAAAGCACAAGTGTAGAAGAAGAAAATGAAAGAAAAATTCACGAAATATTTGATGTGAAACAAGTGAAGAATGTTATTAAAAATAAACACACACAGAAACGAAGAACAACTATTTTTTTATTACCGTGGAAATTTACTTTTCAAACAGCTGGTAGAGATGAGATTTTTTGATATAATGAAATATTTAGAATATCAAATATAATTTGTACATATCTGTTGTTTCGTTTACTTCAATTGCTTCATTTCTTTGCCGTTTTCTATTGTTGCCTTCTACAAACATTCTTCATTCATACAAAGCGTGCGACAACAACAATCGCAGCAAGCAAAGACAACACCAAAACACCAGCCGACCATCCATCCATCGAACAAACTCAACGAACAACAACCAACCAGCGAACCCAACAAAGCCAATTTCAGTGTTCCGTATTATAAAATATGTGTTTGCCTGCGTGCGTGTGAGTGATAATATAGAAAATACATGTAAAATAGGAAAACGAGATGATAAAAAGAAAAGAAATGAGAGAAGAAAAAAATCAAAGAATAAGCAATAAAGTTGGTAACAAAATTATTGGTTTAGCAAGGAATCAAACTAATGAATGATATAAAAACGAAACTAACGAGCACAGACACATTTTCGTGGCGATTATCCTATAGAATATTTTGGAATTTGTAGCAAACTTTGTATTTGGTGTGCTTTCCCGTCGAACGGCAAAGGAATAAATATACAGCGAATTAAAGGCAGTAGAGGAGGACGATGATAAATTGTGTGTAAACTTTGTTGTGTTTATTTATGTTCCCAACAATCCATTGAAAAAAGCGAACAGAGGTGAAGAAGAAAAAACATACGCATAAAACTGCGATATCAACAGCACGAACATCAACCTAAATGCAGCAGCAGAAATCACAATATAGTGTAGCGCTGCTGCGTCTGTCATTTACCATTTTTGCTAGTTCGTACTTTCTTTCTAATTCAGTCACATCTTGGTCATCCATCCAGCCACGGCGACTGTAACGACTTTCCCCCAACCCCTGCCAGAAAAACCGAAATAAACATCGTGTTTTGTTGTTCTGGTGCTCGGTTATTTGGTCTCACTAATCTCGGAATATCGTTATTCGGAATGAACATACAGAGGATTTCGCGAGCTTTCCTCTCTTTTTTTTACGGGTTGTGCCAAAAAGCCGGTCACGTTTTATAATCGCGTTCAGTTGTTTGCAGTCGTTGTTGGTTATCCTTAGCAGGTGCTTGGTGCAATTCCTTTGCTGCTGCTGGCCCTCGATTTTTTATTTGCGCTCTGAGGGCGAAAGAGAAACGACGTACAAAGAAGTTTTTGCACTAGAAAAATTGCACCATTTATATTGGGGTTATAAGAACGGAAGAAAATTTAGTGGTACCCTTTGTCTGGATTGGATTTAGATTGAAGCAGCAAAGGATTATTTTCTACAATATAACGAACAAGGTGAGTGCTTTTGGCTTATATCTATGGGAAGAAATGTGTAATTCGCGAATGGGTAAGAAGTGCTTCGTATATTGTGGGAGCCCGGAAATAAAAAAGTAAAGTTGCGGGAGAAGATCTTAATGCACTCGGCAAAATTGCGGTATATCCGTGGAGATAAGTCACTGTTGCATCATAAGGCATGCAATGCATGTCATTAGCTCTCCTGCATTTCTCTAAGGAAAAGAGACACATTTTTATTCTGGCTACTAAGGTATTGTTAAAGTTTCAGCCTTTCTTAGAGATTTTTATAGTGATTACAGTAACGACTTTATTATTCGTCTGTTACTCATGCTTCAGGCGATATTTCGTTCCAAAGCTGGGTACATGCGTAACGATAAAGTAAAATATGACGATTCCTTTTATAAAATCAATTTGAGTCCGTTTGGATGATTCCCATTTTGAACCTACCGGGGTCTGGTTTTCTTGGCCCTGTGTGGCTTCAAAAGCATTCAAGAGGGGTTTCTACAAAGCTTCGCTTACGAGTACGACGCGTTTGAGCACCCTGATTATCAAAGGTTTTAGAGCCTCCGTTAATCGAGGTTGAATATGTGCAGCGCTGTGCATTTCCACTCGGAATGGCTAGATAAGCAGTCACTTTATATGAGCTACTCCCATTGGTTTACCGCTGTGCGCACTGAAATTAAGGCGCGTCTTCTTTGTGATGACTTGGGGGACTTAAATATCGTTATTTCGTTGTGCTGAAAGTAAATATCTTTTTATGTACCACATTGAAAAAGAAATTAAGCAAAATTTTATGAACAAGATTTTATGCAGCAGTACTTAAAAGAAATGTCCTTTCAATACAAGTGTTCATTGTTAATGAGCCAAAGCAAACCTCTGAAAATGCCAGGAGTAACACTTGTAAACGACATAACGGATATTCGGGAACAAAGCTTATTTTGGGAAGCTCGACTTAGTTAACAATGTTGTTCATCTAAACAAAGTGACATTTCGATTCCTTTTTTTTATAGAGATTTGCAGAGCCTCTCGAAATACGTTTCAGTTTCCGCCTGCATCAGTTTTACCTTATCCAAATGCTTAAGGTTTTGCTTCGGGACCAATGGGGCAGTGGGAAAACAACTGGAACTTCATTCCGTCCAAATAATAATTTCAGATTGTCCAAGATTACAAGTACACTGTACAAATTTTTATGTGAAATTGTGCACACACTACTTCTTTTAATACCTTCGGTATGCCAGCTACATATTTCTCCCTACTTCATTTTCGTTTTTTCATTTTTTTGTTTAGAATCGTGAGAAAAAGAATCGAGTATTTTGTACAGCATCGCTTTCTTAGCAACAAAATTTGGTACATCAGTTTTCAAAAAATACGGCGCATGATAAATCGTACTTATCGCCACAAGTTATTTTTTGTCGTTCAATACATGATTTAGCATATTCCGAACTTATTATTATGGTCCCAATGACGTTAACTGGAAAGTTTATTGCAAGGCCTGAAATCGTTGCTAAAGTGTCAGTAGAAAACTGAAAATTGAGGCACAGGCTGCATTTTTCGAATATACCGAAAACCGAAAAACGGCTTAATAGGTGACATTTGCAACCAGGGTAATTTTGATATTGATGTTGAGCAACTGAATACGTATTTCGTCGGCAACCAACTGAACGTAGCTATGTATCCCAAGCCCCAATCGGTGGATAATGTATTCTCCTTTCAGTGGATTACCTTCAATGAATGTGCTCTGCGTTTTCTTCTTTTAAGTCTAATGATCCATCTGATAAATTTTCCACTAATTTGTTTGCCATGGTTTGCATATGTGTAACACGATCATAATCACATCTTCTTTTCCAGTTCATTGGAAGAAAAGAAGATGATTCCATTAATTTCGAAAATTTGAGACCAATTTCTTAAGCTCAACTCCCACATTGTCAAAGATTTTGGAACACATTTTAAAGTATTGCTGAACGTCTGTCAATGTGGATTTCAAAATTATAGGAGTACCGCTGGAATACTTATTGGTCTTACTGACACCATATAAGAAAAGAAGTGTATGGTCAAAAGATTTGTGTGTTATTGTCCTTGGATTTAGAGAAGGCATTTGATCGCGTTGACTTTGGTGTTTTGTTAGATAAGTTGTGCACCAATTTCAATTTGGACGCTAATACTAGTCGATAATTTCATCACACACATCACACCTAGCATATTATAGGAGGCAATATGTTGTCAATGGTTCGTCGTCTTCTGTTTTACTTGTCCTAAGTGGTGTTCTTCAAGGTGTAATACTTTTTACTTTGTACTTGAATGACCTGTTTAGTACAATTGGTGACACATGCAACCCCCATTCATTTGCAGATGATGTACTTCGTTTAAGTTTTGATATTCTACTCGTAATAAACAGTTTCTTATTCCCGAAATAGCCCACTCCTGAGTCGTGCTTTTGTAGCAAGAGTGTCATGAGTTTACAATTTACTACCAAGCCATTTAAAATGTTTTAATTTTTAAATTTAATTTTTAATTAATTTAATTTTTTTGAGGTTTTTTTTGGATGTTGTAATTAACATCCTATTAGCTGTAAGGATTTAAATTACAAGTCAAATAAATTAAAGTATATTATTTTGAAAAAAGGATAATATTATTTTGAAGAAATATCACAATTTTAATTCTATACATAGAAGAAAGTTTTTAAAGCTGTTCCTTTTCTACAGTAGATATTTGATTGAAGTAAAATGAAAAAAAAAATCAACTTCCGATTCCTTATTGAAACCTAATTTTAGAGACGTAATTTTCTTATGGATGGAATTCGCCCCGATT
Organism: Philornis downsi; assembly: GCA_019455685.1. Classification (NCBI taxonomy): domain Eukaryota; kingdom Metazoa; phylum Arthropoda; class Insecta; order Diptera; family Muscidae; genus Philornis; species Philornis downsi. The sequence goes on along the minus strand of JAHXMU010000134.1, from coordinate 87,068 downwards.
TATTTAAAAAAGTTAACAAATTGCACATGGAGGAGGACGGCTGGAAGTTTTCAGGAGCACCATAAAAATTAAAATGTTACGCATTTAGCATCGGCAGGAGAAGATCTTTAATTTAATCAACAAAGAATTGTAAGGTATGCGCCAACATAATTTCGTTAAGTCGGTCTTCAAACGTCTTTAAGAAGATCTATCGGAAGAGCTGGTATCCAAGACTTACACTTGCTAAGAAACTATAAGGTCGCTACGCTCCAGAAAGCGCAATTTTTTCGCTTCATTTCGCCCTAAAATAGATGTCTCATTAACTAAGATCTGGAGTTTCTAACTTTAAAAACGAAAAATGCGATTCATAAGCTTCCAAAAAATGTTTACCTTGTGTAGAGATAAGTGAATAACAAGCAAAGTATCACAGAGTTTGGAGGAAACTAAAAGCCTGCAATTTTGATGACCAAAAATTTGCTAAGTTACGCGCCTCCGAACAACTTATTTTTTCTCCGATCTGGACACTACCTCTATTGCTCTACAAATCATATTAAATTTATTAGGGGATCGATATTTAAGGAGATATGTTATTGTACATTCACCACTTACATGAAATTTATTCCTTACCCAAAAACAGTAAATTGTGGCTGTTGTCAAGTTCGGTAATGATTTGTAAGGAATCGCCGTAATTGCGTTCGTGGTTATTGAAAAGTATGAATACAATATTAGCCGATATATTACATGTGAAGAGACGGCATTTTTGTTTCGATAAATGTTCCTACATTAACAAAATGAAATTAAATATTTTTTATTTCGCGTACATTATTTCTTATTTATTCATTTGAAAAATAATGCATTTCTATGGAATCTCGATGATCATATGTGACATCAAAGACATCATTATCGCCTTTGGTGGTTCGAAAGCCTCTTCGTTGAAAGGGTTGATCGCATCCCCTTGAAATTGCGACCAAATTCACAATTGGAAGTACAAAACTCCAATTTCTCTCATGATCATTCTCCCAAGTGTGTTAGTCTTGTCTGACCAACTTTTTGTTTGAAATAACGCCTCGAATAGTCATATGCAGTAGCCTTAATGTGGAAAATGTGGAGATTCTTATGGCAGAATAAACCGATTGTCTGCCAAAGGAAGCCCAGCTATGTGACAATTTGCACCACCTTCTGCAAAGGAAACTCGTATCAACAACTTTAAGCAACATCTAGAAAGCAACATTCATCAGTTACGCTATATTAATTACCTCGAATATAATATCTAATTGTACTAGAACTATTGTGAATACTAGCGTATCAGTTATTTTGCAATGAATTAATATATCAATGATCCCCAAAAACGACTGCTGGGAATGTAACCAAACATCGATTTTCTCATTCGATGTACATTTAGAACTGCAATCTAATCACATCGACAAACTCACTTGTTGTGAAATACAAGCATTGGAGTCTCTTACATTCTTTGCGGTTTTGCGGAAGAGCTGAAATTAAATTATTAAATCCAAGCCAAAACCACAAATGCACAACAGAAGATACCCTAAAAGGGCTCTAACTAAAAATAAAGATATGTTTGAAAACAAAGGAACGTCTTAATCTCAACCCCCTTCGAGAAACCCTAGTCACTTGCCATCACCACCCACCTAAGCCAAAATGGCAAAAGGGATAATTCCCTCATATCTTTAGATTAATATGACTTGCAAAATATTTCTGATATTAAAACCAACACCAAGGAAAAATAGCCAAATCATGTTAGGAACTGTTGTAGTGGCAGAAAAAACAAATAGCACTTGCTGGGCGAGGAAGCAAAGCGAACAAATTTACAACAAATGAAGTTCAATTGTTACGTGACCAAGCATGAAAAACTAGCAAAAGAGATATCGACCGACCGACCGACCAACCTTTGTAATGTAATGACCGAAAAAGGGGCGTTGAGAAGGTAAACATTATCAAAGTCAAAGCTGTTCATGTGGTTCGTAAACGAAAATGTTCCGAGGGTCATTTTTGTGATTTAAATTATAATTATGGTTTTGAAAAGAAAAAAAAAAGGAAACAAAACAAATACTCGTAGTTTTTGATTATCATTTGCAAAAGTACAAGTAAACTCTGCTCGTAATAATAACACGACAACCCCATTAGTGTTGTGGGTAGCTGGAACCCAACATTACAAAGTTTAAATCTCAATCCTTGAGCGTCCAAAGCGTTTTGTTGTGACAGCATCAGTTGTATTGTTGTAGTTTTCTGCTCCATTTAAAGAATTGAACTTTTAGCCCCATTTCGGAGGCACCGCATTGAATGTTTTTTTTTTTTTCACAAGTAAACAGCCAGCAAGAGTGGATAACCAAAAACAAATTTGGCAACAATCCGTAGCTGTTTCCTCTAGATTTCATCTTCTCAACCGTCCCGTGTCTCCGTCTTCTCATTGGTTAATGGCATACGAAAAGAGATCAAACTCCACAGGAAATGGTTTTGTTCGTTACAAAATTCGCAACGCAACAAAACCCCACAATAAATTGCTAAAACGCAGCAATTTTCCCAACATTTACCACTGTTTGTTACCAATGACAATAGTGAGTAAAGAGGAATTGTCTGGGCCAATTTGTCATAATTTAGCAGAAGATAATAATGAGCACAGCGGAACGATACCAACAAGATTATTGCACTTTACAATAAATGAACTAAGGGTATTTTTCCCATATCTTCCAATTTCCATAGAAAGTATCCGACAACTGAAGAAATCCCTAGCTAGAACCAGCAGCAGGAATCGGTGTTCGTGCACAATAAAGAAGTACGGTACGTTTCAAATGTCGATACAACATAAAATGATGAGGAGAACTCATTCAGTTCTCATGGTTACAGGTCGAGTCGACCCATTAAGGGTAGCATACCACGTACACAATGTCGCTGCTTGCCCTGGAAAATTTTATAACTTGCCACTGAGTTTGTAGTACTGCCACTAACCACCACCTTCGGTGTTGGTGGTGCTGTCGGGGCCTCATAAATATTTGTTGTTTATGTATCATTTTTCGGTTTCAACAACAACAAAAGTTGGATTTTTCTTGTGATTCCCACTTCTTTTTTTTTTTTTTGGGAAACACTTTGCTGCTGCTGCTGTCAACGTTGATAGTTTATCTATTTAGCAAATCTATGCAGTTTAGAAACCCCTACAACAATTACCTGTTCACCTACGTGTGCGTATGTGTGTTCTTCTACGATTTCATGTGTGTGCACAGACTTACATTTTGTTAGTGCTCTCCTTGCTAATGCACCGGAAAATGCGCCAAAAATTTCCATTTTCGGTGCATAGGCAAGCATTGCATACAATTGCAATATTCGTGTGTGGGAAACAGGAAGTTGGCAAAGTTGAAATATTTTTTGCTGGTACTCACTGTAGGAAAAGGTCGAGAAATTTGTGTTTTCTTAGAAACTGTTGTGGCTGTTGTCTCCTTTAAAGTGTAGCTTAGACGTGATATCGTCAATTTGAAAATCTCAACCAAGGTGAGATTACCTAGTTTAAAAAAAATTAGATAATATTTCAATTCCATCTCTAGGAAACAGATCAGCAAATAAGCAGCCATTTTTGTTATATTCTACGAAGAATTATATGCAAGAATTCTTGCATATTTTATGATAGAGTTTGTGGACATTTTGGAGTTTCAAGTATGAGTTTGGAGTTGACATTTTATATTACATTTTATATCATATTTTGAATATGAGCATATTGAATATTTTAATATTTTGAATATTTTGTATGTATATCTTGAATGTATTGAATATTTTAATGTTTTGGATATTTTGGATATTTTATATTTTGAATATTTTAAATATTTTGAATATTTGGAATGTTTGGAATATTTTGAATATTTGGAATACTTCGAATATTTGGAATATTTTGAACATTTGGAATATTTTAAACATTTTGAATATTTTAAATATCTGAATATTTTGAATATCTGAATATTTTGAATACCTGGAATGTTTGGAATATTTTGAATATTTATTTTCAATATTTTGAACGTATAAATATTCAATATTCAATAATATTTTGGATATTTCAGATATTTTGAATATTTTGAATATTTGAATATTTTGAATATTTGGAATACTTCGAATATTTTGAATTGTTTGAATATTTGGAATACTTCGAATATTTGAAATATTTTGAATATTTTCAACATATTGAACATTTTGAATATTTTGAATATTTGGAATATTTTTTATTTTGAATATTTCAATATTTTGAATATTTGGAATACTTCGAATATTTTGAATATTTGAAATACTTCGAATATTTTGAATATTTTGAACATTTTGAGTGTTATTAATCTTTTCAGGGTTTAGAATTTTTTGCGTATTTTGCTCCAAATTTGGGATCTATATTCCAACATATCAGAAATAGCGTTTTCTGCGACTTCAACTGCTGTTATCTAAAAATGTGATTTTGGAAAAGTTTTTCACTTCGAATTGGATTGTGGAGTGCAGAACTTTTGTATTTGCGCTCGATCCTGAAGAGTACCAGTCACCCTTAATTTGTATACCATATAATTTTAACCTTTGTATATTTTGAATAGTTTGTAATCTTTTAAAATGTCTCGAAAATTTTAGATATTTTTGAAAGTTTTTAATATTGTATTTTGAATATATGAAATAAATTATGAAATATAACATTTTATTGAGTATTTTAAAAAATTTGAATATTTGAAATAGTATATGGACTATTTGAAAAGCTTGGAACATTTAGAATATTCTGAGTGTTTGAATCCTAGAACATTGAGTATATTCTGAATTTTGCGTGTATTCTGGGCATTTTTAATACCCTGATTTCAAAAACATTGAAAATGTTTAACACATTTCCTTTCTTGAATGTTTTGCAAACTTAAATATCTGGAATATTTGGTGTAACATATGAAAATTTGGAATATCTAGAACATGTTGAATGTGTGCAATATTTGCAGTATTTGGGTCAGTATTTTTTGATACGTGGAATGTTTAGAATGTATAGAATATTTGGAATTATTATTACATAATAAATAACAACATGAGTTTTGAATAACTAAAATGTTTATAAAATTCTATAAATTACTTTTGCAAATTTTGAATATCTGAATTTATTATTGATCTTTAACAAAATATGATTCCAGTTCTTAATATGCTAGTAGAACATAATTCAAAAACTTGCACAAATAGCTAAGGACGCTGAAGTCGCTATTTTGGCGAATACCGAAATAGCTGTCCGTCTAGCCAGCTGTGTCAATGTATTCAATTTCGCTGGTTTTTGAGTTATATTTCATTAGCAAACTATTCTGAACCGGATCAAGAACTACAATCATTTTTTTTTTTCAAATTTCTGTATCAGCTATTTATAGGTAAGGTTACCCACCATCCCGGTTACCATTTTTGACCTGTGAATTTATTGATTTCTGCTTTTGTCGAAAATTCTGCCGTTAAACTAATAACTATTGCCAAATGTTTTGAAATATTTCTTTTTCTTTGGCCGTATCTGTGACAAACTGGTAACAAATGTTTAGTGGTAATTTGTTGCTTTTAGGTGGGAAGTTTTTAGAAATTAGTCATTAACCGCCATAAGAATACAGTCAAATCGACGCTAAACTACTGTAATAATTCTACACAAAGACAACAATTGACGATTGGCTGACGATTGGCATTGTTTGCGCTGACTATCTCGCTGTATTTGATTTACCGGTATTCAAAACCAAGCGAATATGACACATTCGACGGAGAATGGAGACTAAACTGGTCCAACACCCGCAGTAATTTGGAATGACGTCAGATGTGTCGCACTGCCCTACTCGTGCGGCAATAGTTGTGGTTGCAAAATGGGGGGGAAAATATAATAAATGACAAGAAAACATTTTCAATTTATGACTGTAATTTAAACTTGAAATATATTTTGTTGATTTCAATTACCGTCTTCGAGACTGAGGGCAGTCATAATGGGGGGATTCGGCAGAGAGGTGCTATATCGCTCTGCGGAGTGTTGGTGTCAAGATCAATTTCAGTTCGTTTCAATTCATTCATAAATTGTATTGACTCTGCAGAATTATTGATTCGTAAGTAGTCTTTTCACGCTTTCGACATGTTTGGGGGTTCCGGTTTTCGTTAGACTTTTGTTTTCTGTTTTGCATTTATATTTATTACCTTTTCTCTTAGTTACGGCCAACAAGTGTTGACGGTCAGCTATACTATAAATATATTTATTGTTTCAAAAAATTTTGTTGTGACGATGCCGTGGGGGGAGACCAAGGAGATTTTTGTCTGCCCAGCAATAAATGAACCATTAGATACAATGTGGCGAATAAATATCTATCCTATAATAAAGCCCAAAACATTAGTGACTAATTGCGGACAAATTAGATCCACCTTCGGACACAATTTCTTGTCAATGTGAAATTGATTGAATGGAAAGTTCAAAGAAAAGAGAAATAAAAAAATACAGATGGACGTCGGCCCCCTTCAAAGGTTGGCTGATGGATCGTAGGAACTGTTGTCGCCGCTGCGTTAAATGTTTTCAAGTGATTTCGCTTCAGCTTTTCCGTTTTCTTTTGTTCTTAGGTTACTTCTATCGCCGTTGTTGTTCTTCCAAATAATTTATTATCTACGTGTTGCTGTGGTTAATTTGTTCAAAATGGATTTAGAATTTTATTTCTTTTTGTATTTCTTCTAATAAAACAAACGTGATGTTTGTGGCAGCACAAAAAGTAGCACCGCTCTCAGCACACAAATATAAATATAAGTATTAAACAAATTTCGCATTTGGTTTGAAAATCTACATAAATATGAACTTGTAAACAAGCACCCATAAACTTGTACAAGCACTCATACATATTATTGCTGCTGAATTGTTAAAGCGCTCAAAAACACTTGGAGACATTTCTAGTCCAATTTTATATATAAAGCAGTGCGTGACCGGCCGTCAGAGGTGCTCTGAACATGGAGATTAGATTTAGAAAATTTGCAAAATGAAAAAAATCCAAAAGTTGTAGAAAGAAAATTGGTGATAAACGATCTGTGTTCCACGCCCAACGTTTAAGATGAAACGGTTTTTGAATGAAGTTAGCTTCTGAAAGGCAATTTCCGGGTAATTTTTATGAATCTTGAATGCAATGGGAGAAGTTCTCTAAAATTCAGCTTCTTGTCGGTTTGAAGCCGTAAATTTGGTTAAAATTATTCCAGGAGAACAACTATAAACTTACGCTTTTGATGTTTCTCTACGAGATTTTGGTCTTTGCGTCTGAAGCTAAAGTACTCCATGACAGATCAATAAGTGTTGGAAAACCATGACGCAAATATTTTTGTTCTACACATTTCAGTTCAATTCAGTTCTGCAGATTTCACCTACTGATTTCACAACTTTTTCAAGCCCCCCGAGTGTACCGGTTTCTCTAACTGTGCAAAATAAATCTTTGGATGGGCAAAATAAGTGGCAAATCCTTTCCTCTAGGTTCATTGATAAGAAATGGTAGCAGGGGAGCTGAGTCTTCTTAAAATGTTGTTAGGGAAGGCAGTTCTCAGTAACAATCGCTCTATTTGAGCAGTTGCATGTTAAATAATCTCTTTTTTCTTCAGAATTTTTCCCCTTAAAAGGCGGTTTGAAACGCCAATAGTGTTACCATTAGGTTTTTGCTTCCATAAATCGTTATTCATATAAATTGTGCCAGACATCCCAAAAAACTATAGTTTTCTCTATTGAGGATCCATATTTCATTGACAGTAATGAATCAACCTGGAAATTCAACTGGATTAGAAAATCCTCGCTTCAGGTAAATCCAATGAAAATGCTGAATGCGGAAACAGTCACAGCAGTCATTGCATTTGGTCAGTTGGCCATCTTGTCGACAGCTTCTTCTATATAGTTGTAAGTGCAAAATTGGAATAGGTCACTGTGCCGTGTGATATGCCTTGCAATCTTACAAACTGGCACATTTTCACTCCTCGATGGGTTAGACAATAATTGGGATTTTGTTGATGATTGTCTAGTATTTGTAGCAGCAACAGTTGGATGTTGCCATCGGCGCAAATATGCTGTAAAAATTAAAGTTATAAAAATTATTTTAAGTTGTTTGGAAACAAGTATTGTTTCTAAGCGGGTGAATAAAAAGAAAAGAAGGAATTGCCCAGGATCATTTTGAGAATGAAATGATAATGAGGCGCTTCAGAGCCTATTTTGTACCTTTTTGGTTGAAATAACAAACAGTTATGTTCTTCAAAGACTTTGTCAGAACCGTGTGATTTAAAAGGTACAAACCCCACTATATTTGTCCTACCATCAATAAATTGTAGCTTTTATTTAGCATTCTTGGAAGTGGTTCAAGAATACTTTCTTGGATGTAGAAAATATTCTTGAGCTGTTTCTTTGGCAGCAATGAAAATGTAATCCATTTCGAACGACATCAAAATCTTTTTTGCCTGATATTGTTTAGCTGTTTTATTTTGCTTTCCATACGGTCGCCGCCGGTCATATGGCGATGAATGGAACCTGGTATATTTGTTGGGTTGTATCAGCTTCACAAGTCGCTGAACACAGACACCTAATTAGATGTATATATCGTGTGCTCATACTTTCCGTGTAAGGTAGGCTTCTCTTTATATCCTTTGCGCTTGATTTCATAAAATTTTTTATTTCTCTCTGTGTACGAGTTAATACCAACATCTTTATAATCAAAGCACATTTTCTATACTATTATTTCTTTTAATATTTTGAATTTGGATTTGCTACTACCACTGCTGCGATCGCTGTGTACAATTTGAATAAATAAATGAATAAATTTTCCACATGGCAACTCGACTAATTTTTAGTGGTGAACAACAACCACTATGTGTAAATCGTTTATAAATTGCAATTTCCGTTTTAACAATTACAAATACACACTCAAGTCCATTAGAGTTTACATGGCCTGAATGTAAAGAATGGAGGATGATGGTGATGTCGCCGTCGTCGCTCATTGCCGTTGATAATAATGATGGTGATTAGATGGCAAATTATAATAATTCTAAGCAAAATAGAAAAACAAGAAATTTGCACATTTAACCAAAGACAATTGAATAATTACACCATCCCCATAACGCCGCTCTCCTGCAGTCTCACTTAGTTAGATGGTCTTATTAAGATCTGCCCGCTTTGATTGATGTTTCATAGCTACGACATTGTCGTTAGTACGAGCAGAATCATCATCGTCGCCATCATTAGCGTTATATTCATTCATAATGCTTTATATGAATGACCAGATTAGCAAATTTTGTCATTTAAAGAAGAATGGCGTCAACCGACTAAATTTGCCGGACAGCTAAGCGTCGAAGAATGTTGCTGCGATATCATCTTGTAAACAAAAACTATACGATGATGTTTCATCTAATTTCCTCCAATGATTTCCTTTTGCTGAACCAAACTATCGAAAGATGTCTTTTGTAATTGAAACAGATGCTATGTTTGGTCATCTGTCGAGACGCCGTGAGTCAGTGGATGTTATCAATTTAATTCTTAACACTTGATGTCAAGACACAAAATTCCAGGATCTTGTCTATGGAAAGAAAGGAAATACTTGGTATGGACACGAAGAACGCGTGTCCTTTTCAGGATATCGAATAACAAACAAGTGCGCTGATGAACACTTAACGGAAGATCATAACCAATAGGGGGAGAGATGTGGAGAGAGAGGTAGAGGGGTAGAGCCAGGAAGGAAAATAATCGTGCCGTTTATTCCCAAGAATGTGACATCTGTCAATTTTTACCTTTTTTTTTTTTGGAAAGGCGGAGTAAGGAATCTTAATATTTTTTCCGGTTCTGTAATATGAAATTACGGATTTGGGTTTTTTCCGAAGTAAGAAGAAACAAAACTCGAGACAAAAGAGAACACCACCACATTCCATGTACCTCTGTTTTGTTGCTTCACTTTTCTTCTATCATTGTTTGTCTTTCGAACTATTCTTAAGTCTTGCTCACGTTCCTTTTCGTTATTTCTTTATTTCTATTTCTATTTCTATTTTTTTTTTCTTTGAGCTGCTGTCGTGATCCCCTTTAAATCGAATTCACTGTTAATACTTCAGTTTGTCTTGTGTCGATGAAGGGGGAGAGTTTGTGTTGTGTTTTTTTCGTATCTTTTGTTTTGCTTCTAGCGTTCTTTTATTCTATAGTTTGTCTTATTTAATGGTAGAAAAGAGGGTTTTTTCTTTCCAAATTTCTTAAGAAATTTTGTTCTTTTGTTCCCAGATTCCCAGCAAAGCAGCTGTCGTCTGTAAATGGCCGCCAAAGGAAATTTTGTTGAATTTGTTATGGAAATCTAATCAGTGCTTCTCCATTAGTTCCACTAGTAGAGTGCATCGGAGGAATGTTGCATGGACGACACAACGAATTTCGTCATGAAAAGGAAATGGGAGAAAAATATGGAAAATATTTGAAAATCTGTCTCGCAGCTTCTTTTGAAAATTATTTCAAAACTCAATAATAAACGTTTAGAATTTTCCACATCGCATTTTTTTCCTATGTGGTAATAATAAAATATTTTTTATTAATACATACATAAAACCAAACTAGCGAACGCCAAGTTTTTTATTGTGGCAACTTACTCTACTCTAATTTTTAAAATACCTACTTTCCTCTAACTAATTGATTGTACTTGAGGAATTTACGAACTTTTGCCTTTTGCCAATCCACTCCAATGTCATAAAATTGTATGCGTAAGCATATATTCCAGATAATGTGGAAATTGTATCTTTTGTATCGTCATTGATTGATGATTAACCATGATTTATTTGTAATAATATATTTGCTTAAATTAATACTGCAATGTTTAAATATTTCCTCACATGTCTTTCCCGGAAATGTCTGACTTGTCTAGTAGGTTTAAATCAATTACATTTCAGTACAAGTGGATCAGATTCTACCGGTTATCAGTAGATAAGAGAAGGAGCGAATTCACTCATTTTTAATAAAAATTTAGATTTTTATAACAGGAAATGTCTTATCAGAGGTTAAAGATTAATGTATATCGTACTAATATTGCAATTGATACAGGATACGATTATATCTGCCGGGCTTTCATGTCACTATGAAAACTTGTTGGAAATACATTAAGCAGTGACAATTTTTATCGCTAAAAGCACACTAATTAAGCTCTTAGGTCAGGGTTTAACATCGAAATTGTCATTAATCCTATCAAAGCGACGTCCTTAGAAGTTATAATTAATAAGCTTTCTAAAGTTAACAACTTTAATAGTTTTATTTTTCTTATAACAATCGCAACTGACGAAAGTACATTAGAGGCCGAAATTTGGGTGGAAATATATACGTGCGAGTATAGTCATAGTTCGTAGGGCTCAATTGATTCAGCACCAGAAACCAAAACCCACTTCTCGAAAAATTAGTGTTAGGTTTTCGTGTTTCCCCAACATATTTTCCATATATTTGTTATGTAAAAGCAAAATAAGAGAAGAGATCCTTAAACTTTGTACATGCACTAATTTTATCGGTGTGATAAAGAGGAAAATAAGAATGTTCATTGGAAAAATGGATGAAGTTTTTGAAATTTATGAAAAGTGGACTTATGAAAAGTGAAACTTAGGAGAAGCGAGCTGGAGCCAGTTTTCCAGATTTCGATAGAAATCGCATGCTAACTTGGGTACGCTGATGGTGCAGAAGACATCATTGGTCGAAAAATCCGAAACTAAACCTTCTCAAGTATTTCTGAGACTGAAGGAACATTGGCTGTAAATGGGGACAAACCCTGGTTATTTGTTTCGGAGAATTGGAAGGTCACTTTTTTAGAAACCTGCATGGAATAAGGGCGATACATGTTATTATGCACTAAGTGACTGCTGAGATAACTTAAATTTGTTTTTTTTAACAATTACAGAAACATAGTACACGGTTATTTTAAAGCTTTGGAGGAGTTTTTTATGTTATTTGCAGAATGTCATAGGCACATAGGCATTAAAAAGTCCTTTCGAGGATTGAAAGCTGTCTCAAATTAATATCTCTAAGAGAAAGAAACTGCATCTGTTCTCTTCCACTTATTTTTTATATGGCGAAGCAAATATATATTCTTTTTGGGATGCCTTTACTTGACATGCGGCGACATGCATGTGGATTGTAGAAATTTTGTGTAGTACATAAGTACTCGTTTTGTTCTTTTCACGAGGAAAAAAAATCCAAGAGACATTGTTTGCACGTGAAAAATTTTCGCAGCATTGCCGGCCGACCAATTTGTGTTTTTACGTCATAATATGTTCGATAACATGTCTGTAAAATTGTGCCTTTTTTTATTATTATTTCATTTCACAAGTTTACAAATGTATTAATGAATGTATTATGACATACAAATTTAAACTGCTGCGATGTCAGTGCTGGAAACCAACAAAAAATTTGACGTTGCCACTTAACAAAAATTTACATAGTGCTGTCTGGTGGAAAAATATATATAAATATTGAAATATATAAATATTTCACGATTTTTATTTTTATATGAAGAAAATAAAACTGGAGCCAAAGAGATTACCCTTCGCCATCATATTTCTTTTGAAAGTATTTATATGCAAGCAATCGACCGACACAATCTAGATAGGTATAAAGTATGACATTTTCTTAAAGGTATAAGACCTGCAGAAAATAGACGGAGCGCATTGTAAAAGAGAGGAAAGAGGAAAGTGTGAAAAAGGAGCGCAAGAGCGTGCAGGATTACATGGCTGTGGTTAAAAAAATCAAACGATGAAAGCAAAAACCAACAAGTACATGAATAATGTTTGATCTGATTTTTGGCAGTGCTGCTTTACATTTTCTATGTTATAAGAGTAACTTCATTAATTAGGGTTTGCAACTTCCAATTTGGTGACAATTAGCAGTACAACACTGATTTGACAAATTTGTATTTAATCTCGAACTTGAAATAATAATAATTGTGGCTTCGTTCGCTGACAGTTTGCTTTCGTTTTCATTCCTTGGCCATTTGTTTTTATTTGTTATTCCCGTGATATAAACGGTAATCTCCAACGGCGGACTGTAGTAGTGGCGGCTTCGTCCATTTTATTTGCTTGTTATTCCCGAAATATAAATGTCGACAATTATTTGCCTTATTCACCTTATTATAATTCGCTCTACCAATTTCCAAGACAATTTCTAACTGCTTGTATTTGTTTGTTATTACGCACTGACAGGTTGAATAACTCTCTTAATTGGCAATGCAACTAATATAATATTTAAGAAATTATTATTAGCATTTTCGAATTGACCAAATTAGCTACGCTATACTCACACTCTCAGTTGTTTTTGCTCTAGTTCTAGTTGTTTTGCTCTGTTTTGTTCTAGTTCAGACGGATATTGAAGTTGCCTCTATAGACCTAAAATAGTTGAAGCCAGCGGTCTATTCTTCCCTCATCCAAAACGTAACGAGACTCAATCGCTTGTATGTTTATTATCACAAATCTTGGCGACGAGACCTGTCCATGTTTCCGACAAACATTTTGAGCTACATATATTCTCTGCGTATTTCAACTTTTACACTTTGGGCAACAAAATCGACGACAACCTCAACGATAAAAACAATAACGATGACAACAACAGCTACCAACATAACATTTATATTTGCATGCTCGTAATTAATAACGTGAAAACTAAAAATAATATTGAATGAAACACAAGAAAGCGAGGAAAAAACAACAAACCAACAAAAGTGAACAAAGTACGAATGAAAGCATAAAATAAGTAGAGAAAAGAGTACAGAGGAATAAAGTTTACATAGAATCCGTAAAAATACCAACAAAAATAACCTACTACAGCGTCAAGTTAATAAACAACAAATGGCCAATCGCAACAATAACCGCTTTAGCTACTACCAGTACGTATTACAGCAGACAGACACACGTACACGCGCATACACGGATTCGGATACGGCCTCTACGAGTACAAACAATAACAACTGCTCAGCCATCTTTCGTTCTTCCGTCTCTTTAGTTTTCGCCCCACTCTGTCTCTTAACTACTACTAGTACCTCAAGCACCATCATCAGCAACACTGAAACATGATTGTAATAGCCTAGTATTATGTCTTTTTTTGTGGAGTATTTGTTGCTGCTGTTTTGTTGGATGGTTCCTCTTCACGTGATTTTTGTTGTTGTACAATGAGAGTAGTCGTAAGTTAAGAGTGCGAGTACACTTCATTTCACAACATGAACTATGCACGTAAATGGGTTCCTAAGCGCATTCCCTGTTTCAGTCCACTACAATTTAGAGGTAACTACAGTTGTATGACCAGCGAACGGCTGAGACATCGAATGTCTGTCTCTCCCTTTGTCCGTCTGTTATTACTACCAAATTTTTTCACATCAAAACTCGTTCCGAACAAAAGTCAAGAACATATATAATTTGTATATGAACTTTTTCTGGTTAAAATGCAAGACTAACAGTGGCATAGAATCGAATAGGATTACTTAAAAGTTGATTTTCGGTTGTGGTTGGAGGGAAATTGAACTTAACTCTTCCCAAATATTACAGAACATTTATTGATGACTTCTTCGTTGGAAGGAAATCACTATCCAATTAACTACAGCAAAAATGGATCATCCAAGAAGGAGCACCACTTCTTGGAATGCAGAACTGGTTCAAATTTTGCTAGACTGAATTTAAATTGTATTTATCATAGGATAATGTTATTTTTAATGCCTTTTGTGAAAAATATATTCCTTCAAAATCAATCGTATCTTTTTTACTGGACACGTATGTGGATAGAAAATAATCATTGATAATTAAATCAGGAGTATATGGTGGGTGAGGAGACAATACGTATCAGCTGAAAATTACATTCCGGACAGTATTGGCGATAAACATGAAGGAAAATATATTATATCAAAACTACACAGTAACGTAAAACTAGACACATTTAAAAAAGATCCGCATCTCGGCAGCGGAACTTCCAATCACGAAAATTAACTAATTTTGTGGAGTCTATGCTAACTGAGTAACAGGGATCGATAATAATTACATTTTTGGCTTCCAAAGGCGGATTTTTGAAGTAACGATCTCAATGGTTCATTACAAAAAATGTAGAAGGTCGGAAAGGCTTCCAGTCGCGCGACCTTCTTTGTTTTTTATCATATTCTAATCTTAACAATTTTATTATTAAAACCATCGCTTGGTTTGGTATAAGCTTTTTTTGTCGTTCTTTGGATGGACAAATTTGATTTATTGTGGCAGTTGATTACTTCGATTTGGATATGTTATGCATCCCCTTAGGAATTCTCCTCTTTATAAAATAAACTATCTTTTATTTTGTCTATCATTATAACAACAAAAATTTGCAGGCAATCGCTTTTGAGGAATGTAAATTGTTGGTCTGTACGCGATCCTATTATGACGATTTTTCGTCCTTACTTTTATAATAACCACTTCTAAAAAAGTGAATATATATACATTTCACAAATTGCGAGCTGTATTTTGAGTTGTGAAAACATTTTCGAGTTCATGGCAAAGTTTTACATTATACCATTTAAGGGATCTGATAATGTGGCAACTGTAAATCCATAAAAATATTTAAAATCGGACCAGCAGCATGAAATATTTTCTTTAAATCGCTAGGAACTACTTATTGTTGATAACCCAAAGAGTAGTCCGGTAACAGGAGAGAATCATTCTCTTTTTTTCCGAATGGTTAAATGTTAGTTTAAAGTTTAACAAGTTACTAATCCAATGTGAAAAAATCAAACCATTTTCTCCGTATTTGTCATTTATATTTTCAAAAGTTCGAGTCCGCATTTCAGAAGTGTCCATTAAAGTATATATAATAAATTTGCACCTACAAAATTTATTCTTACATCTGTATATATATATATATTTGTGACAGTTTACTGTGCTGTATTGTGCATTTGTTGGTCAAAAATTTGTAATTAAAAAAATTTTAATATTTTCTGTGGGCTTTTGTATATTATATTTCGTTACAATTTCTCTACCCGATCCTATTCCATTCCTCACCACTGCATTTATTTTCTATGACAGCAGAAAAACAACAAAAGAGTTGAAATATGTCAACTTCAATTCGTCCGGTTTCCCATCACAGATGTCAAATATGAATGTCAATCGCGCATATACGTGCACCAGTGTGCGACACATTCATTCACTCTTTCACATTCAGTAATTGAATGAGTATGCGCGAGTGTTGGTTTAGTATGTTTGTGTGAATGAGTAAAAGTCTAGGTTACTTAAAGTTGGTGGTAAATAAAGTTTGATGACGGCCGATGATTAATACACGTGTGTAACAATTCCAACAAATGGACATTATAGCAGCAGCAATAACTACAGTAACAAAATGATTTTTTTGTTTTTATGAAAACAATCTTTTTCCCGTTCCCCTGCCTCTCTCTCTCTCTCTCTCTCGGGTTTAATAATAACTTCCTTTGCTCTTGTTGCTTATGACATGGCATGTTGCATTAATCGCTTTATTGTGTGAGGATCGTCATTGTTACCTATAATTTGTTGCATTCAACATAACATAACACCGACCGACCGACTGATAATGAAACAACAACAGCCACAAAAGTGTATTACCAAGAATTTTTAACCAGATTCGTGTTGCTTTTTTTCGTTGCGAGTTGTGGCCTTTTTTTGTGGTTCAGTAATTTTTCGATTTTGACTCTTCATAATTTGTGGTTAATTTTGAAAGTTTGTAATTTTTTGTTTTATTCTTATTTTTTTTCGTTGTTTTTGATTGGATTTTGGATTTCCAGATATGTCGTGTTTTGCTGCTGCAATGTTAATACGATGTGTTGCTTGATGATGATTATGCGTGTGATAGCCGGTAGTTGGTGCGGTTTATTTGAAAGCGTTTATTGACACGAGTAAATTGTTTGTTTCTCTTTTTGACTTTGCTGTATAAATTGCATAATATGTATGTTCTAAATGATGCATTTTTACTAAATCACACAAATTGGAAAAAATTGCTAGAGATTTGATGGATTTCATGGACTTAAAGTTCTTACAGATTTTGGCACATGTCATCTATCTTATTATTAAGTTTTGAAATTAAATTAAGTTGGAGAAAAAGCCTGCTGGGTCGTATGTGCAAATAAAAAGTGTTGCTATTTATAGAAATTTTAATTTTTTTTTTAATTTATTATAAATTTGAAATACAACATTTGCCATAACCACGAATTGGTCTCCTAGAATTTCTACGTCGCGCGTATATCCATTAAGATATAGCAAGTTGTGCGCGATGAACTGTCGGCAAAGTAAGTTACTTACATAAATGTGTTGTGCAAGGGAAAGACTTCCGCTCCAATACGCTTAGGTCTTTGCACTCGTTTTTCAGTCATACACATACATATTTTGGCAATGTTTTGAATGCCTGCAATCAACACAACATGATCCAGCCAACACGGTCGTTGAATTTTTAATTCGCTTGAGCATTTTAATATCGATATAGACGGTTTGAATGCAGACTATTCTCCAGCATGATCGGCTCAAACGACTGATTGTTTGAATACTCATATCTTCAACGAACCAATCATTTCTTTCTTTTCCCCACATCAACAATGAATCTTGTTATCGATGTTCTTCAACGACAGCTGGGGCGATTGATGCTTGAAGTGAGAAAAGTGTGAGTGGCTCAAGGATATGGATCTTCATGTACATTGAAAACAATGAAACCATTCCCGATGACAAATATTGCTTCGTATATATTTATCTCAAAATATAAAAGGCAGCCCATGCATCGGGGCCAGGACACTCTATCATAAATATTAAAGTCGCGCCATTGCCATGCGGCTCATACATATATATAGAATTGGGCGGTAATATTCTTCGGCAACTGCCTTTCGCTAGAAGGGGCCTTTTTCTTCCTTTAAATTTGCTTTGCAGAGAATTATCATTTCACTCCCCAGGCAGTTATTTATATTTGAATCGTTTATGATAGCAACGAAAAATGCAAAATTTTTTCCATCTGAAACGAATTTATCACGTTTCAAAACAGGAATACAGTACTTAAAAGTTGCTACCGATAAACCTCAGTTACTACAAACTTTTTTAAGTGCGTTTTTGGTTTATCATTCATAGACAACAATATTTGATCACTGATCGATGCTAATAACATCGTGTAGACTTTATCATGTGACCCTTATAAGTCTCCACTGACGACAGAATTGTTCAACATCTATCCCCGTACAGCAGATTACTTTCAGCCATTTCACGGGACATTATTTTCCACTTTTTTGTTTTTTAATTCACCAGCGGTTTACTAAAACTCTATTCTGCAAATATAGAAAATTATCACTTCATTGCCTGGGCGATTGCTACCACTCGGGCGAACAACGTCAGTCACATTTTCCCATTAATATTTATTATTTCCATTAACATTGCTGCCATTATTGTTAATATCTTTGTTTTGTTTTTGGGGTCTCTCTGCTATGAAACATTTGTTTTAATTTTCAATACGATTGTTAGTTATCGTTTATTATTTTATTTATGTATGCCAAAAACAAAATTGTTTATTTATGTACTCTTTAGACTAGAATTGTTTTTAGACACGTTAATAAACACAACTCGCAGTCACCCAGCCCCCCTCCCTAAAAGCCGTACCTGGCCCCTTCCACCACTAGTCTCCTGTACGTTCTTACTGCTACTCACCCGTGTGAATATTTCAAATGTTATTTACAATCGATCGATCGATCGCTTCGTCGCTGTGACCAATTGTTGTTTTGTATATATTTACTTTCAAAGCTTCGTAATAACGTATTTTTTGGGCAATGAAATATGTGCTAAATGCACTCATAAATGTAATGAATTGAAAATATTTAACACTTAACAGTTCTACAATTTATACCCGCAAAACGTAAATAATGCGTTAGCACTTACACATTTGTGTGTGTGTGATCGGGGCTCCTTCGTTCATGGCAACTCAATGAATGAATCATGTATATGTAGCAGTTTGGTGAGTACAGGAATACAGTACCTGTGTGTACGTGTATGTGTGCGAATGTGTTAATGTTTATTACACCTTGAGAAAGTTATTGTAGTTATTATTATAGTCTTATCACAGACTTGCACTAACTACTTCGTCTCCTCCACCACCTCATTGTTTGGAGCCCCAACTGTAGTCGTACAAAATCATAAATGTTTGACATTCCATTGATGGATGATTATGATTATTATTTGCCTGTCGGGCGCGCCCTGCCTTGGCTCTTTTAAAGGAGAATGGTTGTGGCAGTGCGTGTGACGATAGCGGGACCTTTAGGAGTAGAGTGTAGTCATCGGTTTTTTGTTGACGCCAGGTTACAGTGGCAAATTATATCCACATTGTATGCAAATTATAATGGGAATTTGCATAATTTTTGTAAAAAATAATAAAAAATCTGTAAGATTCTAAAATATTTAAATTTGACAAGTTTTTATAAATGCTTCACATATTTTAGATTCATGGATTTAAATTTGTTAATTTTATTTATTATTGTATAATTATTATTATTATTATTATTATTAACTTCATAACATATTTGTGCTCCCATAAAATTTCTCTAAATATGCATATATGTATAAAAAATATATTTATTTATGGAATTGTAAAATGTATATGAAAATATATAATTATAAAATGACAAATGTGAAGCAAAAACAAATAATCCCTAATAGAAGATCGGTATTGAAAGCAAATAATATTATAATAAAAAATAACACTAGAGGCCGACAATTATTTCTTTTTTAGTTTCTATATTTTTTGTAATTTTTTACAAAAGTAATAGTCTTATAATTACCAGAATTTTATGCTTGAATTTTTAAAAATAAAATTCTCACCACCAACCCAAATTTGATTTGAGAGTATTAGAATTAGAAAATTTTGTAACTAAAATAAATTTTCATTAAATTGGTTTGTTAATACAACAGGAATTGTCCAGCTTAATCTGAATTCTGCATTAATTGTTGTTGTTGTCCATTCTTCCAAAAACTGTGAAACTTGCCAAACGTAAACTTTTACATTTGTTAAAGTTTAATTAGTAAAAAGACAGCTATGGGGTGGAGCATAGGGTAAAAAAAGAAGGAATGAAGATATATCGGATGTTTTCTATTCGACTGAATATACATTTCGCTTTCAGTGTTAGTTCGCACACGTGAGTTCTTACATAAAAACACTTCAACTGATGACATCCAGATCAACTGATGACATCCATTCACAAGGGTCGATACGTATCTGTGTGTTGTTCCATCCCATGTTGTTCGTCCCATCAATCCAAATTTGATTCAGAAAAATATATAAATTGGAGTTTTTTTCATAATTCGAACAAAAATTTTTTTTTTTTTTTTTGTAATTTTTATAAATTTTATGGTTTTTATCATTTATTTATTATTTTAATTTTATGATTTCTATAATTTTTATAGTTTCAGTATTTTTTATACCCTTTTTCATAGAATGGGGAGAGGAGGACATTACGTTTGTGGCATCATCTGGGTTTGAAATTGGCGAAATCGGTAAAGTAGAAAAAAACTTGTTGGCGCTAGAACTAATTCAATCTTCATAAAAATGTGAAGTTTTCATACCTTTTTGATAATTTTATGGTGTGTTCGTCAATTAAAAGCAATATTTGCTGGAAAGAACCATTACCGATTCATATACCTTTTAAAGAACCGCAGAAAAAGGTTATGGTTGTTTAAAAATGCGAATTTTTACTAGAAATACGGAGTCAATATATTACTTGTGAAAAGAAAGCCGTTTCGACGCCCCCACTTATCTGGCAATAAATCGGTGCAACGTCAATAACAATATGTATCATAGTTATCAGAAGTGGAAGAATTGGAAAAAATCATTTTTTTTGCAGAATTATTGTCGCTAGTTTTTTTGCCGGCGGAACAAAATTTGTCCCCGGGTATAAGTAAATTGTCTCCTGTAAAAATGGTAGTTTTTCAATATTTTCTTAAAATTACTGAAAGAAAAAATCGTTAATACCGTTGACTTTTTGCTGTTTTTCTGTAATAAACTCTAATTGTGGCCGTATTAATTGAAAGATTCTAAAAATACGTTTCCATTGATATTTCATTGAAAAAATTACCTTATTAGATATGTATATTATGCGCTGACTTGTATTATGCCGAACAACAATCCATAGTGGTGGATATAACAGAACTAATTTGAATTTTCCGTTTCAAAATTTTACAATTGTTCAACGTTAAAATTTCATAATTTTTGTCACCATATAATTATACCTCACTGTTATATCCTTGTGACCATTTTTCTTCCCCACGGCACTCTATAAGTCATCGTTAGCTTCGTCATGAAAGTGTTAATTTGCAAAATGTTAAGTCATTGCCATTATTCGTTTATCCACCCTATCCAGAGAATATTTCCCCTCTCGCTCTCCTATACGTATATGTATGTACATGGAATTATCAATATGAACGACTCGATTCCACATACATTTGCGTTTTACAGATCTCTCGTCCGATCTATAAATGGTAAATGTTCCTATGCTGCTGATGCCCACCGACAAACCGATAGATATTTCTAGTTCAAATAACTCATTTATATGGCCAGAACATGAAGGGAAGAGGAATACAAAAACAAATTAATTAAATTACAATGGGTTATACCTACCGACGCTATGATAAGATAGTTCAATATGAGGGGATATTAAAGTAATATTTATGTGGAAGTTCAACCTCCTCTCTTATGTTTCTTCGTTTTGTGTGCTTGGGTGTTAATGTGTGTTTGTGTGTGCTGATGTTGTTGTGTTGTTCTTATAGGTGAATAGTTATGTAAACATTACCGAAATTATTCTTGTTGTTGTTATTATTTAATAAACTTGCAACAAATTCTATTTTAATAATGTATTTTTGTTGTTGATTTCACTTCGTATGTCTGTTTTTTTCTTATTCTTTGTGGCTGGAATCCCTCATATGAATATCAAAAAGCGCGGGTGTTACTAAACAGTAAGTCTATAACATGAAAATTGAACTAGTACATTTTTCGAGTTAATTTGTTTCTCTTCTGTGCACATGGAGTTCCATGCCGCCAATCGAAATTGAAAAGAGGAAGAAAAAAGCGCTCACACCCACCCAGCACACAAGTGTTTTTTGTTTAATATTTGTGTTTCTTTTTAATACTTCTTAGTATTTTTTTCTTGTTGTCGATTTCTAATTTTTTTAGGTCGATATCTATAGTTTACACTCTAACATACATTGTTTTCTTGTTTTTTGCTGTTATCTGATCATTAGTGGAAGAATGATAATAAGTATTAAATAGGCGATGAGAAGAAGTACAAATGTCGGTAGTGAGCAAGTTTTGGATTTTTTTTTTTTTTTGGATCAGTGACTGACGTCAAAAATAAATTCATTTCATAGCATTCATATGAGCTGTGAGTAGCTTCTTCTGTTTACACGATTTGAATCATTTGTCAAATTTTTGTATTTTCCGAACGGAAAAAGATTATTTGCAAATAATTTGCAGATGATTCATATTAATCGCCTCCCCCGCCTTCATATCATTGACGTTATACCGAAATATTTATTTGCAATATTTCCTGATTGTTTATGTATGGTGTATTGCAAGAAGCGGAACCGGAAATTGCTATACTAAATCAAAAAGATAAAAATTGTCTAAATATTTAAGATAAATCTATGTAGAATTAATCACAAAAGAACGCAGCCAGTAAAATATGACGATTGAGATTATTCGATAAATGTATGCAATGAAATTATGTGAAAATTTTAAATACAAATGAAGAGAAAAGTTTTGTGCTGAAATATTTGCAAGAAGAAAAATGTGCTTAGGTTCGACAACTTAATCAGAGCTTAAGTATTTGAAAAAAAAAAATCATATAGTTTGAATATACATATAACAAAAAAAAAAAACTCGTAACACGGGTTCTCTCAATTTTGGTAAAAAAAAAAAAAATGTAACATTTATACGGCGGTGGCTGTACATACATATATGTTTATTATTTAGAGAATGTCAAACAGAAGTAAAACAGTTTTATTAATTTTCTAGATATTCTGAACATCGATTCTTACACAGGGTTATCCACTTTTCGTTTTTAAAAGTAAAGCTAAATAAAACGCACACAAACCTAGGATTTCTATGAAACTTTTATTTCATTATGATGATTGGACCTTGCTATTATGCGCGAAATACAACGTCATTTAAATGACCGCCTCTGGTTTAGCTACAGCAGTGGATCCTTTTGAAGTAGTTTTCGATCATTTTTTTTCGCATATTTCGGGCGGCACGTTTGGGTGTTATCCGCGTAAACACGGTCTTTGACGTAACCCCACAAACAAATTTTAACAACGTCGAATCGCATGATCTTGGTGGCCAGTTGACGACGAAGAAAGGGCTGCCAATATGTGTTAATAGCACAATTGTCAGCCCCTTTTCCTAGATAGCTAAGTTTACTTGGCTATCCCAGGGGGGCGTTGGCAATCGCATTGTAATATGCCCAGTGTGTCGCACACCGTGGGTAAGGCCTTCACGGCGAGACTCACCTTAAACCCTCGTGGACTTCTGGCCAGTTGACGTCTGGAAACTTCTCATGCAATAAAGCTAAAATTGGTCGTGGTGAATTACCATTTTTGTAATACGTTTTAATTACAACACCAACAACAACAACAACAACAACAACAAATGGATAACCCTGCAATTTTATATGCGTTTTAACCAACATTTCGCCAACATTCCGTTTCTATCGGTGTGCACATTTGTCCACGGTACCAAATAAAAATAATTCTTTGTTCCCAAATATAATCTTCAGAACTTTTCA
Source organism: Philornis downsi (assembly GCA_019455685.1). Lineage (NCBI taxonomy): Eukaryota > Metazoa > Arthropoda > Insecta > Diptera > Muscidae > Philornis > Philornis downsi. The sequence continues at coordinate 63,345 of JAHXMU010000134.1, read as the reverse complement.
AATTTTTTAATTATGCTTACAATTTTTTTAATCATTTTTAGTGCGTAATACTTTTATTTAATAATTTTAAATTTATATTCTTTTAATTCTAACAACTTTCACAATTTTAACAACTTTTTTGTCTGTTTAATAAATGTTATGATTTTTGTAATGTGTATAGTATAACATTTTTAAACTCTTAATAATTTTTCTTAAGTTTTACAATTTCTATGGCGTTTGTACTTTTAACACATTTTATATTTTGTTATGATATTTTATAATATTTCATAATATAATAAATATATACATATATACCTATATAATATGAGATTATAATTTTTATATATCTCATAATAATTGTGGTTTTCAATATTTTTATATTTTTTATCATTTTCACAATTTCTAAAATTTTTACGACTTCCACAAATTTTATATTATAATTTAAAATTTTTTTATAATTATTTTTATAATTTATAATATGTTATAAAAAAGAGCAGGGTCTTTCTCGAAAGTTAAATTTCATTTCAATTTTGAAATAGTGTAAATACATTAGAAAGTTACTTCTGCTTTGTATTCGAAACAATTATTCTCAATTGCATTAAATCGGTATAATGCAACATATAATTTAATTCGAAAACCTGAGACGAAAGTATAGTGTTATTCACTTTCGGTTCTTAATCTGAATCAGAACAGAATAAAACCTGATGGAGTTTCGTTTCTTGACAGAAAAAGCCTGGCGTCAAACTGCTAATGGTAAAATGTAATGGACTTCAGAAATTTTCACAGCTGTTTATATATTTTGCCTGTCTTTCGGATTGGAAATTTTAAATTGAAATTCAAATAAATAGTTTCATATACTGGATTAGAATTAAAATTGTTCTTAATCTCGTTTCGGGCTTATGAATCAAAATGAAAATTGTTTACAGTTTCGTTTTGGATGTATGAAACAGAGACAAAATACAATAAAATGTTGATTCGGTTGTCGGAAATAATATCAAAATTGGGTATATTCTGATTCGGAACTATTTTCGTATTTGATTTCAGTTCGGTCCCAGATTATTATCTACATTTTATTTTTTTCTAATTATTGTGATTTCTATAATTTTTACTACTTTCATGGCATTTATAGTTTTTATATGGATTTTAATTTTTATGTATTTTTTCCTTATAAATTTATAGTGTTTTATAGTTTTCTTTAATTTTTATATCTTTTTCTATAATACAGCTAGCTATAACATTGCTAGTCTGTAAGGAAACTTAAATATCCATAGACTAAATAAATGAAATGAAATTTATTTCCATAATTTTTATATAATACTTTACTTTATATAATACTTTATTATAAATTGCAGAAAATTCGGCTACTTCTTCAACTGCCTTCATTACCTTAATAGAAGTATTTCATTCTTGTTCTTGCAGTGCTTTAAATTCACTAAATCTTTATATTCTGTTTGATCTGCAAAATAATGCCACAGCGGCCCACCTCTGCACCTTTCAATATTTTGTTAATGAAAACAAAACACATAACATGAATGACATAAATTCGAAATTGTTATTACACTTTGGGTTCCTTCGAAATGCTGACATTTTTCAGGTCACCCCTCGTGTTAATTGGTGGGAATCAGAGCACCACTGACGACGATTGAGATGTTGATGCGGCAAAAATGCCAAATTAACATCTTCATCTTTATGGTAGAAAACCATAATAAAAAGCAGACGTCAATAAATGTCAAATAATATTAAAGCACACCATAAATCCTAAAAAGCACGATGTGTGGAGGGAAACAGCAAACACACAAACGCGACCTACCCCGGCTGGCATCATCACTCAACAGCCAAATCCAAAATTTATGAAATTAAAGTTGCCGGGGTTAAATGGTATGGTGTGGAATCACAACAAGATGACGTTCAAGAAAAATGGAAAAAAAGAAAATAACACACATATAAACCAGGGAAACGTCCGACATTAACGAAATCATAACGATTTTGAACGAGGAAAAAAGAGGGGGCGCATTAAGAATGCGATTGCGAATGAATCGAATTGAAACGTATAAATGAATTATAAACAACACCTGCTTGTCTGTCTGTCCATCTGGCTGTCTGTCTGCCTGTCTTGTTGAATTGAACGGCGAACTCGCTCTTTGTCACTTTAATGTCATTTAGTTCATATAAAATTACGATTACAACAAAGTCTAAGCACTGCAGGCCATGGACGATGTCACAAAAAAGAGGAAGGGTCAATCAAGTGGTTGGTTGGTGGTTTCCAAAGCAATCTTTTCATATTGTGCCCCCGGCAACTAACGGCCGCTTAGCAAGGGTTGGTTGCCCTCCCTGCGGAATCTTTAAGAACCTTTTGTTCGTTCGTCCGTTCGGTCACTGGTTTCTGCTTTATCTTTGCCAGACATCGTAAGACGAGTACAAGCTTAAAAATGAAATGAAGCACTTCACAATGTTGCGTTGCCGCCACCATTCGCTAATGCAGCCATAAATTTTGGAAAGCGTGTTCTGTAGATGTTAGGATTAAAGGTTCCTGCTTTATATTGCGGTTCAGTGCTTCGCTGTATCGATCCCCCTGCAGAATGTGTTAGTGTTGCGGGACAGAGTTCATGTCCTTAAACACGAATCGATTAAAAAGGGATTTTAAAATTTCGCAAGTTTTTGTTTCATGCTTCTTCGCTTTAATAATAAAAGGAAGGGAAATTGAACCAGGCAACGTACGTGACACACGATAAAAATTACACTAAAACTTAAAAACCACCATAAATCGTCCATGCAAAATGTTAAAATGAGGTTTCATTTCGTAACTTTGTTGACAAATTCTGTTACGAGTTTAGGGGTTAAAACTACAGGATCCATTCACATGCAAATTGGATATGAATTTTAATTACTTTTTCCCTTATTTTGGCAAATTTAATTAAAATGCTCCGACTGCTGCGAATTTTGTAATAAAACGTCAACTACCAATTCTCTGCCGCTAAAACGCGACCATCAAGGTGTGTAACGCGTCTCAATGTCCCCAAAAGAAAATACTTGGTGATGGATCCACATACAATGCTGAGGTAATTTGCCATTTCGCAAACATTATTGTGGGAAAGTGGTTTTGTGCAAAATAATTTTATTGTTGCGGACGCGGCCACATCGACGTGTACCCGTTCGACTCTCACACAGTCGAAGTTCCCAAAAACCCATAACCTTTGCCCGTCAATAAGCAAAATGTTTTTATAGCTTGTGCTTTGCATAAAATAATTAAAAGCTGCTCCTTTTATTGGGTAGAAAAGTGTGTTTTATACTCTCTACCTTCTCTTTGTTTGGTGGTTATTAAACCATAATTTATTATAATTTGTTCATGTAAAATAGTTTTATAACTTTCGAAATTGTTCAGAAAAGAAGCAAAATTAGTAGTCTTATTTTATGGGGTCTGTATTAGGGAACTGGTTAATTATTTACTGCATATAAACAAATTATGACAGGCCAGGCGGCATAATTTCAAGCTTTTAAGAAATGAAAATTTTTACGTGAAAGTGGAGGAAAAACAGCAGAGTAATGTGGTGGATACGGGTAATGTGATGGATTCTTGAAATTTCGTTATTTTAATAATTTTATGACAACTTGTCATTGAAATTCTAACCTGCGATTCAATATACGAGTATTTATGTTTTGCTGTACAATAATATTCATCGTTGCAGCTTCATCACATGATAAAAGTTGCAGTTTTAAATAAGTTGGTTGCTCGGACTGCGAAATAGGTGATAACCGGACATGGCGAGGTCTGGAGAATACGATGGATGAGGTAAAACTTCCCACCTAAGCTGACGGGCCCGCAAGGCAGTGTGAAGCCTCGGTGAGAGATTGGGGTACTAACACATTGGGGTTGCTCACAAGTCCGAGCTCTATTATGACCTCGTAAACGGTTGGTTGCACGAGGATTAACAATAATTAAATCTCTCATCTCCTCGGAAATAATTCCTTTGGCAGCGTCCGTTACGGAGAAGTTGTCCGTAGAAAATATTTTAAACCATATCTCTAGATAAGGGATGGGAGGAAGTTTTGATTGTGTTTCAAGGAGCTCTACGTCATGAGAAATGACGCATAGTGATCTAACGAATTAACCGAACGAACTTCTCGAACAAACTAATACAAATATTAAAGAAAATTAATCTGAATTTTCTCGGATCATTCTTTGTTGATTATATATGATTATTTATGTGATGGTTTATTTTTGGGTCAGTTGAAACGTGTCCAAGATGCAATATTATTTCTTTTGAAGCTGGTTTTATACGACAGCTGTATCAAAATAAGTTCCATAGTGAAGCGTCTTCAGTTGGCTTGTTAATGGCTTTAATTTTGAAAGATTTCGACTAACATTTTGAACCAATTTTGGCAGACACATTTGTATGGGAGCCGTATCAGAACTTGTACCGATGTAACATATTTTAGGTTGAAGTATTAGAAGATTCGATTGTATTACTACCTACTATAGGGAAATTGAATCGGGCATTAGTTATGGCTTCTAGGATCGATGGAACAAGGCTAAATACAAAGCTTAGCCTAATGCACCAGGGTATGCCAAAATGAGGACAGGTAACTTATTTTTGACGTGGCCTAATATGTTTGTCGATTTAATTTATATGCTTGAAAATTGTAGACCCCCATACAAAATAACTAGTATCGGTTTCTATATTTGTAGAAGAGCTATGTCGAAGCATAGACCGATGCGTGCCAAAATTGGCATATAAGCTTTCATTCGTGACATATTCCACTGTTTTAGCTGTTTGATATCGGGTGGTCGAATTATATTTATTTCATCTTTTCAAAATAATGCAAAAAAAAAAAAAACATTTGGCTACATCACGGCTTATGCCCAGTTGAAAGCAAATATGACAACCATTTCCGTAAATGATTTTGGATATCCAACTGGTAATGCCTAAGCTGAGACATATTACAAACCTTCACGTTGTCGGCAATCCATTTCCTAATTGGATCACAATACGACGTAATACAGAGGATTTTTTCAATTTGGAAATATTGCTTGTAACTGGACATCCACTTCGTCCTGTGGTAATTGTGTTACATCGAACTTTAGCCCATGGAGGTTGAAATTTTTTAGTATATTTCGAAGAAGTGCGTTTGTGGTGAAACGTTTGTAAACACCGCTTTCACACATATTGAACAGAAAAGCCGTATAGTTGACTCATAGTATTTGCATATGTCGACATCGTTCACTTTCAATACAATAATCAATGGAATAATGTTGATTATTTGATTAATACAAATAGTAGCAGTTCAATGTAAATAATATGGTAAAAGCGGATAATATCCACAATGGAGATCATACGGATAAGAAGGAAAATATGGATAACAAGAAAAATTGTTGAAGCAAAAGGTGACCAAAGCAAGTAATTTTTATAATTTTATCGCCTTTTATGTTACGGCGTTTTTCATAATTTTCTACTTAAATGTTATATTTCTTTTATAATTTTTTATTTTTTGTTTAAATTTTCTTTTTAAACATTTTTTCTAAAATTTTGTAATCATATTTGGAATTGTTGCAATTGTGATAATTTTTTAACAATTTGTAGTACTTTTATATAACATGAATAACTACTTTCCGTTCAATTTTTTCCCAAATGGTAGATCACACAGCAAATTACATCTCAAATCAAATGCAAATTAAGACAAGCGACGCATTTCTGTGAATGAAACTGAAATAAAACGTAACAGAATTAAAACGAATCAATGAATGGCATATTGAAATAATGAAATTCTTAGCTACATGTTGGGTTTCCAAGCTGATGAAAGCATCTCAAGCATCCACAGAAAAGTAATCTATCACAGGCCGTTTAAACTTCTCTGCGCGTTGAAACAAAAAAAAAAAAAAAAAATAAATAAATAAATAAACCAAAAAATAAAGAAGAATGAAAGAATTTATATTGGAATGAGACCCGTCATACAAGTCATTCAGTACTTGGTTGAAATCTCCGTCTAGCCAATCTTCTTTTTCTCCCCCTTCTTGACGAGATTCTTGAATCATTTGAAGGTTTGGCGTTCCATCGAATAGAGGTGAATTGGTTGCATAAACACCGATGTTCGCCGCTTTGTTTTTGTTAGTTATTTCAGAAATCATTTCAAATTATGGCATTAGTGTTGTTATGAGTATGCATAGTAGAGGGAATGTAAAACAATAAGAAGGGTTTGGGACACAAGACGATGGAAGAGAAGACAAGAAAAACGCCCATTTTGTCGTTTACCGGTTATCGTTGTTGTTGTTGTACCTGGTGTTCGCTAAGACTCCAGTAAAGTCTAAAGCTGTATCGGCGATGGCAGCGTAAGCTGCCTTACATGCAACAAATATCCATCGACCATAAACACGACGGCTATTACTAAACTCAGACGGAACCAAACTACCATCACCACCACCGCCAGATATCCATTCCCATCACATGCGGCCGCCGCAGTGGTAGAGAGTCTTAGACAGTCATAAGCTGAGCTTAAACCTCCAGCCATAACAACTGAAGCGTTTTAAATTAAAAGTATAACAAAACAAATGGAATACCCTGAATGTGTGAGAATGTGGCCTGGTGGTCGTGGATGTCGATGCATCCAGCTATTCATCTTCAAAAAACGAAATGAAATGAAATGGAATGGAATGAATTGCAAGCAACGATTCACCACAAAAGAGGCCACTCCACTACTCTGCCACCTACCACAAAATATTACCAGCTATAAAAGCAAACCGTGAATTTATGGAAAATTCAAGGTGGTTTTTGATAATGGTTGTTGAAAACTACGACTTAAATTAAAACTACCGCCATGATTTAGATATTACTAATGAAAATCTATGATTATCTCGCATTTGACTAAAGTGGTTTTAGCAAAAAATGCTTGAAAGTACACAAATTAGCAGCCAAGAACAACAGATTTTTTGTTTTCAGTGGCATAACAAGTTGGGCTGCAGAAATAATATGCAGGTAGTAAGAAATTTTTAAAAAGCAAACATCATCATACAATTCGTAGTTATGAATTCAAGTCACCTTAGAAGAAGATGAGTGTCAGCATACCAACGCCCTTGTAAGCCCACAACGAATGATAAACTTGCTTAAAAGAATAAATCAATTTTCATTAGAACAACATGAGGGAAGGTTCGCAGCGAGAAATCTTTATGGAAAATCATCATGCAGAGGCACGAGGTATAACAAAAAAACCAAACGTCAACAACAAGACCACTGTGATAATTTTCCACTAAAAGGAAAAGAGAAATTGAGTAAAAGGGAGAGATGGAGTAACAGAGACTGAAACAGAGTGAAACCTCTTGGCGTGTCGAATGTTTCACAGATTGTACGAACTTCAATTAATGTGTGTCCACACTCACGAGCGACAGATGTTTGTAAAGTCCACCGTATGAATGGATAGATCTACAAGTAGTTCTGCCGACAAACCGACCGACTACTCGCTCAAAGAGAGAGGAGGAAACAATAGAAAGAAGCAACAAGCGAACGACATGATGAAATAGACTAACAAAATGTAATGAATTGTGTGTCTGTCGAAACAAGAGAGCTCATTGCTTGTCCATCCCATCTCACCCCAGTCTGGCACAATAATTCACTTAATCAGGATTTCCACCATATCCCGCGACGATAGCGGCGACGTACGACAAACGTGACGTAAGTTTTACTAGTTGATAGAGATGAGTTTGACGACCGGTGAGAGTTGAAATGTTGTTACAGAAACAAAATTAAAAAAATTAAAAATTTTTAAATTTGAAATATAGAAGATGCTAAATGCGGAAAAGGTACTAGATGATAAAAAGGATGATAAACTTTATAAATTTAGAAATATTAAACCCTTTTTTAATGCTTAAAAAATAAATGACCGATACAAAAAGTTAATTTTCGTATACATATTTATATATGTATTTTACATATTTCATATATATTTATTGGCAAGCTTCGTTTTTTCTTCCGTTCGTTTTGGCACGATTTTTAGAACATTTGGTGATCATTCATATAATCGTGAGATAGAGGCCATCAAACCTTTCTTAAGCGAGGTCATCTCGAGTCATCGTTAAACTGATGACGTTGAGTCAGTCTAAAAATAGAATGCGTGTAAGCTCACCGTATGGGATGTAAGGGAGTCAATATAATGCTAGCGCCTGCGTCGTTTGCTCTTCTAACAGCATGGAAATATACACAATCGTCGTTTGTTCCTTCGCACAAAAACACAAAAAAAAAAAAAAAAAATGAACGAACGGCTCGTTTCGTGTAAAAAATGACCATGGGTGACAGACACTTAAATATTTCCTACAACAAAATGTCGAACATTTGTATTTCAGTTGCAGAGTTTGATGTAGCGTCACATCATAAAATGGAAATCAATTCAGTATTGGCTCCAAAAATATCGACGGTTTGATGCTGAACGCATTGGCCGTCCAAAAGAGGCGTTCACATCAGAGACCATCAAAAAATGCTGCAAATTGTTTGCCTAAGTTGAATTGTAAGATATACACATATGGTCAAAATAATAAATACACCCTATATTTTGTTTTAAAGGCTCGTAGACGAAAATTTATTTAAATTAAAAGAAAAAGCAATTACTAATTTCTTATGTTATAATATTTGAAATTAAATAGATACTAAAACAATAATAAAAACAAAAATTAAATTCAGTATTTTTAAAAAATAATGAAATTGATCAAAAAACATCGGACAAAATAATAGTACATTTAGTTAAAATAAGCAAAAAAGTAGAAAAATGAATTTTTTTCTGCTATATTAGTTGAGTTTCGTTAAAAGCCGATATATCCACCTTTATTTTCAATTATTTTGTTGACTCTTTTTGGCTTGCTGGCAATAAGCTTCCTGCAGGTTTCTACTGGTATTTCATACCAAGTTTTTGTTAACAAAATTTCACAACTGATCCTTATTTTTAAAAACCTCCTTTCCAATTCTTTGTTTCAACTCTTCCGAAAGAAGGAAAACATTATTATCTTGGAACCAATCCTTTACCAACTTACAAGTATGCTTCGGGTCATTATCCTGCTGGAATGTCCATTTAAGAGGCATACTTTCCACAGCATATTTCAACATCGTATTTTCCAAGATATTTTTTTAGTGGAATTTGGTCATAGTGTCGGTAATTTAATGTATCGGACCGACACCATACCACGAGAAACAACCGCAGACCATAATATTGCCGCCCCCGTGCTTGACCGTCTTCTTTGTAGAGCGAACATGGAATTCTTTACCCTTAGGGCGCCGAACATTCTGGGTACAGTCGTTTTCAAATACATTCATTTTTGTTTCATCGCTGCACAAAATGTTTCGCCATTTTTTTTCACCAAACCTAGCCTTTAAAGTTTTTTTGTCTAAGCAAAGGAACTCTTCTGGCTAACCGTCCAGGTAAATGTGCTTCTTGTAGTCTACGACGAACCGTTCGCGATGAAATTACATTTCCAATTTCTGCTGAAATCGCTTTTGGAGACACAAACGGGCTCTTCTTCGCAAGTGTTACAAGTGATACGGATATCTGTTGTTTTTGAAGTTTTTTTTTGTCTACCGCGAGTTTCGATATTTTGTTATGAATAAAGATAAACAACAGTAAAATAACTAGCCTTTCCAAAAAGACTACAGTAGACTGCGAAAATATTACAGAATTGAGCCATGTATTTATTATTTCAACCAAGTACTGAAATCACACCTGGACAAAACTAACTCACAATGAAAACAACGGGGAAGCCTCAGTTATGTTTTTACTTTTAAAGGCATTACCATATTACAGTTATTTAAATAAAAAAGAATTGCGATGTTTACATTCCGTTAAAGTGACTAAAATTAAACATAAAGCAAAAATAAGCAGGCGTACTTATCTTTTCGACCATATGTGTAATTGACATCCTAAGGACATGGAAAGAAAGTGCTTTCGATAGTGTACACGAAAATTTGGGCATTGGGTAACTTTTCCTAACGGGTACCGTATTTGATATCAGTGAAACAAAAACGTCAGAGGATCCACCATCATTACACAATTGAATTTGCAGTCCTCTTGGTTTTAAGAAGTTGCCGGAAGTCATGTAAAAAAAGAAAAGTGAATGGCGAATATTATACGGCACTTTTGGACCTCCTGAAGGAAAGAAAATAATTCTCCAAGTGAGGAAAAAATATTGTTTTCCAAAATATTGCCACCAGCAGATCGTTACCGCCATGATCTCTAAATCTCAAAAGTATGTTTGGGTGGAAAATATTTGCGTATTTTGTGTATCTTGGCAAAAATTTCTATAAAACGATTATCGAAGTGTTGGAGAAGCGATGAGCAGATTATGTTATATTTGCGTATTTCGGAAAATTAAAATGTATCCGCTCATATTTATTCGCCCTGTTAATAAAGACCGGGAGTTATCTATGCGGATATGGACTTTCTAGTTCAGGTGATTCGTGTGAATAAGATGCATAATAAATTCTTAAACTAATTTCAATTTTTTCCAAAAAAATATATAATTTTCTGTCAGCTTTCGGGCCTGCTGTGGGCTTTTGAATTATGGCCTTGGAATTAATTTAAATTAAATCATTTTATGATTTGCCGCTCCATGCCCTGTACAAGAGTCATATTCATGCAGAGAGTTGTTTAAAAAAGTGGTAAATTTTTTTTTTTTTTTTTAAATTTCATTTATGTTCCATTCCGGTCGCACACTTAGCAAATGTCAAACAAAGACAGTAGCTCAACCGTTCTCTTCCATCCATTCGATATTTTTTTGTTTACGGAAATTAACATTTTTTTATTTTTCCAAACGAGCGTATGAATGGCTCTACCTACCTATTCAGCGTCCAAATCGGATAGATCTCTTTAAATTTCTGTACGTCTGCTTAAATTGTTTTTCATCATTTTCTATCTTTTTCCAACATGGAAAGGAAACAGATTTATAGTGTCATTTGTTGGATGAAGGTGAAAAATGGTGAATTGAGATTAGTTTCAGATTGAGAAAAGAACAAAGATGACGCAGTTGGGTGCATATTTCCCGTAAAAATAGCATTCTATCATTATGCCTAACCAGCAGGCGATTATACAGAGATTTAATGAAGCAGCGAAAGATATATTAAAAGAAATTACAAACAAAACACATTCAAAATGAAGTGATCAGCGGAAGAAAGGAATTTTTCATCATCACACCTGTAGGTTTTTTCCGCTTCGCTCAGTTTTCCTTCAAACAACATGTGCTTATCGCAGATGAAACAACAGCGTTTCGTTTTAGGGTATTTTTCTGACCACTTGCCAAAGAGTATAAACAAGCTGCTACAATTTTCAATAGTTTACGCCCCATTGCATTCAAGTGGCGGCACGACCAAATTCTTGTCAGAAGTCACCCCCAGTGTTTAACACCAGCAACCTGCTTTGTCGTGTTCGAGTTGGTTTAGAAAACGCGCTTGAAAATGCTAACGAAAGAGGATTCAACGGAAGCAACATCTGCCGTTCTTTATGATTTGAACGCTAATGATTTCCATCCAAAATAATTACATTCATACAAGCACGGATGGAATGGATGTTTGTGGAACTTGTCCAGTCACCTGAAATACATTAGTGTAAACCAAAGGTCACGATAGTCCTTATTTAATTTATGTTTAACAATATATAGTTAAAAAACAAGAATCGAAAAACTAAGAATACTTGAAGATTGTTTACTAGGATTAGAACCCATTTATAAGCAGCAGAGACCAAGCGAAAATGTAAAATGTTTAAATCGTTTTCCTGACGACGTAAACATCGGTTATGGTTTCAGTCATCGCAAAAATTACACTTTTCAGATTTACGCCGTTAGATTCTCTCAGATTCGTTCTTTTTGCACTGACGATTTGGAACATTAGTTTGGCAAGTTTTTATTATACTTGTCGCCTACTCAATATTCAAAGTGTTTTGTTTTTGCACATCGAGCTGACGGCCACTTAAAGAAAGATATTTGGTTAGATTGGTGTTCGAACTCACGGTCACGCACACGACAGCTCACAATTGGTCGTGTTTGTAAATGTGTCTTTAATTCGAAAATTTCTGCTGTTTTCTTATTTGGGATCTATTTGTTTTAAAAATCCTCTTTTTATTGGGAAGGTTTCTATATTCTTAACTTAATGTCTGGTTTGAAAATTACCGCTACTTGGAAAGGTTATATTTTGTTTAGAAATTTTCTTCGTTGTGTTTGAAATTTCTTTGTTTTATTTTAAAATCTTCATCTTCACTTTTTTCATTTATTTGGATTTTTTTGACTAAGACATTTGACATTTTTCTCTTTAACTTTTTGTCGATGTCTGCTTTTAAAAATACATATTTTATTTTGCAAATATTACTTTCGCTTGGAATTTTTCCCTTCAATTTGGAAGAAACCCTTTCATTCACAGATATCCCCATTATATAGGGTGGCGCATAAGTAACGTTAAGATTTGATCAGTGAATACATTTTTTGTTTGTCTTTTTTTATGTCTCTTTACAGAATTAACTAAATAATACTTGGGAAATTTATGATGGAAAGGCTCAGCACAGAACAAAGAACCAAAGTTGTTCAATTTTACTTTGAAAGCCAGCATTCGATTATTCGAAATTTCTTTCATGTTTGAAATGCTCCTAGCGCTCCAACAATTTACCGATTGGTTCAGCGTTTTGGGCAACCGGGGCCCGTCTGTGATCTTCGGCGTGTTGGAAGAGCTCGTGCAACTCGAAATGAAGTGACCATTGCTCGAGTGCAAGCAAGTATTGAGGAAACACCGAAACTTCTACCAGGCGGCGTTCTCAGCAGTTAGAGATGTCTAGGCGGTCTTTCAAATGAATTTTACATATGTTACATCTTTTCCCATATAAGAGGCAATTGATTCACGAGTTAAAACTAAATGATGCACAAGAACGCATTCCATATAGTTGCCGTTAACGTTATTTATGCGCCATCCTTTACATGAGATTTGTCATCTTAATGAAAAAATTTCTGTTTTGTTTCTCTGCTATTCGGATGTAATTTTCATTATACGATTTTCGCCTTTGCAAATGCATCCATTTGTTTAGGAATTTCTTCTTTTATTTGGTTTATAAATATATGTGAAAAGTGGAAATGGCTCTCTTTATGCTCAAATTTTTTTTTTTCGAAAATTTCGAATTTAAAGTGGAGATTTTTATTTTTGCTCAAAAAGCTAGCTTAAAAAGTTTTTTTTTGTCCTATTAAATTACAAATGTTTCCTTTTATCTGAAAAATTGCATTTTATTTGAAGACCTACTGTGATATCGTTATCGAAATAACGGAGACATCTTCGAAAATAATACAATCATTGCACTATACGTATGTGGTGCGTGCGGAACATTCGATGAAATGATTGCGCTACAACTTTGACAAAATGTTGTATAGATATCGACAATAGTCTAAATAGAGATGTTGTGTTGCCCAATACTTACCAATTTAATATCATTTGAAGCATGCAGAATGAAAGTTGTTTTTAAATAATTTGTTTTTGTTTTCAAGAAGAGATCGAATAAGAAGTAACATGATTCTAGTACACATTCGAAAGTGATCTGTTTAAAAGTGACACACAATTAACAAGCGATTTCATTTTAAAAGAAATACTGGCACTATTTTCACTTATTTACCTAAATTAGTTTAGCTTAGTTCATGGGGTGCGTCAAATGAATTCCATTAGAATTTTTACAAATTATAACAATTACAACAGTTAATAAAGGCCACATAAGACTACAGTGAATTTAGTCTTAGACTAATGTAATGCAATAATATCATAGCTTAGGAAAGGACGATTTTGCTACTGGGATAAGTCATTCTCTAGAGAGCGACAACCCATAAATGATAATGTATTTTGATAAAGTTATCAAAAAAGACCTAAAAGTTGTTATTTATTATATATTAGCCTAAAAATTGACCCACTCCATGTATCGGGAGGAACACCTAGTAAAATGATTTTAAAAATATATATAAGTTATGTGAATATTGTGCCAAAAAGAAATGTAAATTTGTATTAATTTTAGTTCTTGGCAAACATCCTTATCCGTAGATTTGGAAGGCTATACAATTGCTTGCCAAAATCTGTACTTTTTTATTACTTTCCCTCCCCCAGAATATGGAGAGATATAGATTCATGCCATTTATCAGCTTAATTGCAGTTTCGCTTGTTATACAATAATTTCCATCTATTAAATGAAGTGGACTCAAACTGCGTAAACTGCGATTTATAGCAGACAATTTAATAGATTTCTTTTGGAATAAACGACAAACAATTGCTCTTTATGAGCTTAAAGGACAAAGCGAAATGATTATATTTTTAAAATTACAAAAAAAGAAAAGGAAAAAAATAACAGTAAAATATTGCCCGACCACAAAGGGTGCCATAAAGAACAGCTAATGTCCTGGAGAGCGAAATTTAAGAAAACAACATAAATTTGATTACAACTCAGAGAAAAGTAGAAAGTGTCCCAACACAATCGCCCAGGCGTTCGTCCGTCCATCTGTCCGTCAGGCTGCCATTAAATCCAGCAAATGAACATGAAATAAAAGCAGAAATGGAAAAACTGGCAAAACTCATGATTTTTATGGCATACAACATTATTTTCAACCAATAAATCACACAACAAGGACCCAGGATTTGAAGAATTTGCTGAAAAGGCGCTATCACAAAGAAAACCACGAGCGGATATAATACTATGGGATCTGGCATAGAATTTGTTTACTTAGTTTGAGAACCTCCTTTACACTTAATGCATTTTCCGGAAAGGGAAAGGAAAGGCGGAAAGGATAAGCTTTATGGTTTGTTTTTTTTTTTTTTTTGTTGGGTAGGGGATAAGAAAGCAGTGGTGTGTTCTATCCCGTTATGAACTCCAGACATGCTAATGACTAAACAAAGAAAATTTGCATAAGTTTAAGATAACACGTAAGTCTTGGCGATTTCATTTATTAGAATTGTAAAAAAACGACAGTCGCGTTTCGCTTTGAAGTCCTCCTGTAGCTGCTGCTGCTGGCATTCGTTCATTTCCTTTGGGGTCTTTCTGCTGTAATTCATTAACTCCTTCGAATTGAAGAAATTCCTGAGAAAATACAATTGCAGTCGTGCTAATTTCTGAAATTAGTTTTAGCATTTCTGTTTATAAAGTAGGAACGAACTTTTGTGTGTGCGTGTATGTGTGAGCTCACGTTTAGCACATGTCTGCCTTAAGGTGCCGCCCGTCTTTTTTCCCTCCACGTAGAAATGTTAAAATGAGAAATTTTTGCCAAAAAGCGATAACTTTTTTTTAACAAAACTGACCGGCCGACCACACACAGATGTTGGGGGTTCTATCGCAGACACATGCGGACATGGCAACGCTGACAAAAGGACAGAACTCATCACGAGGAACATCATCAATGGGAACACATGAAGACAGGCTTTTTCCTCGCTCACCATATGGATGGATGGCTGGCTGACCGGCAACAGCCGTCATCACTTAATTTTTATAACCAGTTTATCATAAAGCAACAAGGACACAGCGAGCGAGAGCTGCTCGCACACACAAATTTCGAAGGGTCATTATCTTTTGTTATAAAATGGAAGAAGATGACGAAAAAAAACGTCACAACATCAAACACTCAACTTACAAAACAAACTTACATTATCGTTTTTTATGATCCACCGTACAAGATACGGTATAAAATGTAAAGGAGACACGTTGGAAAAAAATGTGGCCAAAATATTTTGACCATAAGTCGTAATAGTTTTTAGAAGACCAATTTTTTATTGCTTTTTAACCGGCAACATGACATATGGACTCGGTATGATAGCAGTCAGCTAGCCGGCCAGCTACCACATTGTTGTTGCCTATTATGACGAACTGTGGTGGAAGAAAGGACTTGTTTCCTCGAACCAGTTTCTATTACGATGAGTGAGTGCGCAATACTTCCACTTGTGCCGTATCTTCCGTTTTGGTCTTGCCCCAGCGTGTTTCCTCTCAACGTTATGCATGAGCGCCAAGTTGATGTACAACGACAATGGAACCGGAGGTTCCATTGTAAGCACTCACCATTTTCTTTGGCTATTCCAAAAGCCTGCAACACTTCTTATGGTTTTTTCTAGTCGTTATTTTGTAAACTATTCCACAAATAAATTGTTACCACTAAGTCGTTTGTTTGATTGTCTAGGCCCTATACTACCGGTCCCTTCCTTCTTGAGGTCTAAACATGTCGCTCCCTCCTTCCTTTGTATTTGTCTGGGTGTGGAGGAAGCCAGTTGTATATTTTGTTACATTGAACGCTTACGACGATCATTAACCGCGAAACATAGCTTAGGAATGTTTTCATTCTACATTTGTTGCTTGGGTGTTTATCTTTGGTCCAACTTTTAATTCTTCTTCCATCTCTAAGAGAACCTTTCTTCTCATTCTGTACTTTTGTCATCTGGCTTGAAAAGTTCTTCATTGGAGTTTTGTTCCAGCATTTCTAGTTTTGTGTTACATATGACGATAATGATGATGACGGCGATGATGTTGATGGTGGCGGCGACGATGATGGTGATCTGAACACTGTCAACGAGGAGAAGACATTGAATAGCTGGCCAGTGGTTACAGCATAAGCGTTCTGCTCGCATCGACAAGCAGGCACAATGGGAGAAAGAAATAGTTTTGAAGAAACAAAAACGTAATCCATATCTATATCCATTAATTTCTGTCTATATGTTAGCGCTAGACTTCTATGTTGTTCGTTATATTGCAATGATATGTTGGGAATTTGTAACTTTAATACGTATCACGGATGATTTGTAGGATAGTATAAATAATGTGCTAAAAATGTGGCACTCAGACAATTTCAATAAATATGTTTTACATATGGAAAACCAATCAGCTATACAGCATCATAAACTATAGGGTGAAAAGCTATTGTCTGGTAACAATAATGGTATGTTCAATAATGGTCGCAAATTAAGTAAAGGGCACAGATAACGCTTTAGCATTGCAACACTGAGGAATTGCGTACCATATTGTTACACAGCATTTATACTTGAATCATACAGCATTTTATACCTAAATCATATAGCGATGAAGAATTAGACGCATATTGTTGTGAAATAAACACAAGTGAAAGTAGAAAAAACAAAAACGGAACCGTCCATATATTGAAAACCGTTGAAAACCTTATAAAGACCATGATTTTCGGACTCTACCCGAGTTGGGAATGTATTTGGTTCATATTTGTCAAGGAGTTCACCGCCATCCAGTAGACGCGGTAGAAATGAAATGGATGCAAACGACGCAAAAACTGTGAAATGTGTTACAGTTGCATTGCAGAATGACATGAATTCGGATATGAACTTGCTTCGCGATTTAGACCTTTAAACGACCGAATAGCCACAATCCACAATCAAAGCGAAATGTTTATGCGAGCTCCTCCCTGGTCAAGTCATTAAAATTATTTTGATAGATCTTTCTGTCAAATTCTTATATAAAGGGTCCTATAACAGAATCATATTGGAAGATTTCCACAAGGCGATTTGGTTCTCCACTGACTATAATACGAGAAACTAGATTGGTAACGTGATAATAGATGGAAGGCATGCTTCCATTATCATGGACATACGTGCGATCCATGTATGTTATGTTTCCCCCATTGTACTTCGCAAAGTTTAACTCTTCGTTGTCGTATTTTAAAAACTCTGACAAATGTTTCTTTTGTTGCCATTCATGGTTGAAGAAAAACCTTTTTAGAAATGTTGCCGCTGCAGTGCTGCTGCTGCCGCTGATATCATTGTGTTGCACATATTTTCATTTGGTAATTCCTGGAAAAACAACTCAGAACAAAAATGCTGTGTAGTTTGTTTGAGAAGGAACATAGAAGAACTAGGAATGAGTTCTTCCAGTTCTCTCGTTACAGTCAGAATAAATCGAGGATCCATAAAAGTTGTCGTTGCTACCACAAGATATTTGCTGCAACAACTTGTTCTCTAGAATAAATTCTTTAAATTGCAATGTGTGTGTGGTTGGTTTTATTAAATGAACATGATTTATTTATATTATTTTGCACCTTATGGGGCGCTGCAGCACCCCATCATAATTCGATTTTTGTTTCCATTTGTTGAAACACTCGGCCAACCTAAGTGGGCGTACTGTGAATTCAAAGTTTATATTTGCAATTGTATTATGGTAAACAAGCGAAGGCAGGCAGACTGGGGAAATTTCAAAATTTGGGTCAATAAATTTATATATTAATGGCAAATAATTAACACTTGAGCGTGAGCATTGTCGATACAACAATAAATGCCGGCTAGGCTATAATATCGTTTGTTATACAAAAGAAAAAACCTCTCTAATCATGCTACGAATATACTTAAAAATCTTTTCGATTTCACTTCGAACTATATATAGAGGATTATTAACAATTTCTCGCATTATGTGACGTTGGCAACAACTATGTCTGGTCTACAGAAGTGTTAATGTTTTTATTAAGCAGCTCGGTTTTTAGAGATTTATAGTATTAGCTTCGAAATCGACGAAAATTATGTCGATATATTGTGCCGGTTGTTTTGAAATATGTGACTGAAGAATCAAACCGCAATCGTGACCGTTATTGGTATTCAGTACGATCGAATACATTTTGGGATAACATACCGATATTAACTGAAAATCGAAAATATATATCGATGTAGTTTCGATTTTCAGTTTTGTTGAAGGCGGCAAATTTATGGTTGTTGACGTCCGAGTAGCGTCTTGTTTACCGCTTTTTGCACGCAGAACACAATACACTTCGATTTCATTTGCTCAAGTCGTGCTTAAGATGTATGTCGATTTTGAATTCATCGCCACTGACATTAACTGCTCTGTCGGCACGCCATGCGCACTAGCAACTTGGTTGTTCTTAAGCCGTTATTTTTGGGCTTCATCTTCATCTTTATAAGTTGGTATATCCCACTATTTCCACTAACCTCTTTTTGTTTTACTTTCCTCTTCCCCCTTTAGTCGTAAAATTTCTGTCCACTTTCTTCTGTTTTCATAATAATTTGTATTTAAGAAGAGCAGGACTGTCATGCCATATTATGGCTTATTCACACTGGTGGCTTTCTCAGATGGATGTCTGATAGGACTAGACAATACCTCTCGAAGTTCGGAAATCGTGAGTTGCTTGGGCAGATGGGAATGCTTCAATTTTTTCAAGTTTTTGATTTCTCTAGTTTCTCCTAACCAAAATTTGTTTGTTGTTGAGTAGTGTAGCGCCTTCAAAGATATGCTTCATGGCATATTGCAATTTTTTCAGCATTTACATATTTTATTGTTGTAAACTTTTATTTGCATTATGTGCAGAAAACATCAAATTATCAACTAACATGGACTAGATTAAAAAACAGCACAACCAATGCTACCGCTTCACATCACGCTATGTTATTCTTGTTATTCATGGAGCAAGAAAATCCGCTTCAAATTATGTCAAAATATTTTATTTACCACAAAAAAAGCGAAGATTACCCACCCCAGAAAAATAGCTGCTCATGACATTAACATTTTCAACACTTTCAAATTGCAATTAACGCTTTTTGTACATAAACTTATTCACAGTGAATTGAAGTGTTTAAGAGCATTTTTGGTGAATTCGTTTCACTTTTTGTTATTGTTCCTCTGTTTTTTTTTCTTACTCTTCATTTTCTACATGTATTTTTACGCATATTATTCAATTTGGTTCCGTTCTCAATTTCCAGAGGCGAAATAAATTTCCCACAGTTATTGTAAAGTGAGAGTGTCGATGGTGCTGGTCGTGGCGATAGTTGCGATAGTGGCGGTTGTGGCAGTAGAGGTTTTATAATTGTTCGTTGCACATATCTCCAGCTTTTCGCCTTCAGATGCAGTTTCAAGTTTATTAATTGAATTTATGAAGAAAGGAGAGAAAAGTGGCAATTTATCACAACCCATATCTAGCTATCTGTTGATTGAACCTCAATATGTGGTGGGAGCACAAAAACAATTAGATCTGAACCCTAGCAGGGTATTGAAATGTTAACCAAAGGACCAATCAACGGAGGAGAGATAGCAGTATTGACAGCTATGTCGCTTCATCACCTCACTATACCTCACCACATGAATAGTTAAATTTTTTCCTCTGCTGCATCTAAGTTGCAATGGATTGTCAGTTAGCTTGGCATTACCTCAGACAATCTGTCTGTAGAGGGGATAAAATACACTTTTGGTGTTGTATATTGCGCTTAGTAACCAATATTTTATTTTTATTCTTGGTAGACCATCCCATACATTAGCATATATTCAGTATTATCTTCGCACCACCTACTTTTATATTCACATAACACATTTTTGCAGTTGTTTTTTCACATTCACAATTGGCGAAATTCATTTTCTCAACTACAAAAAGATGAGAAATGTAACAAAATCTTCTTTACTGGTCCTGACAGATGTAATTTGTTAAAACGCATATATCAAGGTTAAATGGGTTTGCGTTAGACTATAGGAAGTCCAAGGAGAATATCATAGTTTAATTTTCATTATTTTATGAATAAAATGAGTTATAGAGAAAGATGTTGGCAAAAGGCAAATATATTTTAATTAATCCAAACCAAGAAACAGTTAATTTGTTTTGAATAAAGCTCAAAGGACTATTTGTGTGGCCCTAAGAAGAATAAGTATGAATAGAAGTATCATGATGAGATGGGGTAAAATATGAAGACGAATTTGCAGGCATTCGTCTTATAAAAATCTAATTATTTTGTACAACTGATAAGAACGAGTTATTAGAATTTGCATTCTGTCAAAAAAGTACACAAAATATTCATTGTCCATTTATAATATATATTTCAGTACATCTCATTTATTGTATCATCTTCGAAGTAGCAGCCTGCCGAAATAATAAATGCCAATGTCAATGCCAACGGAAAAACCAACTGCAACTCTTAGACGCCTCACGAGGTGCGGATAATGTTCTTTATTTACCGTCTGACCTTTTGACCAGAATTCTATGTGCACTACACTGCGATAATCAAAGAAAACAGCCAACATGATAATAAGCTTTGATGTCAAACTCGTAAACATCATCAGTTATAATGCGTTGTGGGGTCGGAATTGACTCGCTCTGTTTTCAGCGAGAATTTTGAATTTTGACAAAATTCAGGTATTTCAGAATTAGGCCAGTGGCAATGCATATTATATCCAAAAAAATCGTGCAAAATAGTGCGAATCGATTGGTGAGACGATTTTACTCCCCCATTTCCTTCACTTTATCGGTTTCAACTTTCAACGTTGATGGCCAACTAGAGCGAGGTATATCTTGCGCCACATCTCTAGCGCTTTTGAATGCTCTGTACCACTCAAATGCCCGTTTTTATGGCAAAATCTATTTGCCATGAATCTTCTCTAACATTTTCAGCGATTTCGAAATTCCAATTGCAATATAAAATTTCAGACAAATTATTATATTATCGCAAAACACGCTTGAAATGAATAGACAAAATCGAATACTGTAAACAAACTGAACGATAGATCGCGCTTAAATTCCACGTCAGTATAGACGGCAATTGTGCCAACATAGCCGCCATAAGAATTTTGACCGTCTTTTTGAATTAACAATTCCCGGCACCTTTTGACAGTATATATATCTGTTCCGCTAAGGTGAGCGGATAGCAATAGTCACATTTCACAACATAAAAATAATAATGGCTTGGTAGACAAGCATTCCTTTCCTTTCACTTCCTTCCAAAATAAAATATAGAGACATTGAATGGCAAGGCCTTCCATACTTGCAATTCTAACTTATAGCATTTTTGCAAGATAAATCATCACTAGACATAAAGTACTGCAACTTTGCAGAATAACTTTCTCTTAGATTTTTCCACTTATATATTGGCCAACATTCCTGAAGTAATGCTTTTCTACTGACATTTTGAGCTTGAAAAGCCATCTTTGTTGGATAGTGTATTTTGAGAGTTGATCGAGAATATTGTATTCAACACCTTGTTCGAGGATAGTTACTTAAATTTTTTGCACCGTATGCCAGGTAAGATCAAAATAATTAAATTTGTCAAATTTTATTTGTCATTTTGACTTTGAGGATCACTTTGTTCTTCTAAATGGCATATTAGATAGATTAATAACGTGATGAAAGCTTTTCAATATTACCGAACTTTGTAAGGAAACTAACGATAGATTGTTTGATGAAATCTACATAAATTGAGGCACAACCGCATGGGCCTTTGTGATTTGTATAGATTAGGTAGCGCACCTAAACTCACTGTCGCATTGTGTAATCTGACTTAATTGTTAACTATTGCCGATTACATGAAAGAGGTTTGTATGAAACACTTACGACCAAATAATTCGTGTCCAGGGATGCTTGGTATTTAATTGTATTCAGATATTTCCAAACTCCATGGTACAGCGATGCAGCATTAATAACCGCCTTCTAAACATAATAATAACCAGACACCGGAGCAATTTCTCCATCTTTTTTACCTGTGTGAAAAATTGTATAAGTGCAACCAGCCCCCATTAAATACAAACTACTACAGGAGTGACCCTCTGGCCACTGGAAATATTTACAAAGGCCCAAAAAAAAGTCTCAAGAAGGAGAATAGCCATGAAATGTAAATGGTTGTGTTCTCTTGCTATTTTACTCATTTGTTGGACAATTGCTGCATGGATGGTGTAGTTTTTGTGTGCAGATCAAAAGCAGCAAAGGAACAGACAGACAAACGGTCAAAGACGTTATGGTTCACAAAAATCCTTTTAGTTTTTGGAGAACTGAAAGTGCATGCTATGTGAGGTTGTTGTGTTATTGCAAGCGACATGTATGAGAGTTAAGATATTTTTTGTAAGTCGTTAAGGAAAAGGAAGAAACATCTGCCGCAGTTATTTCGAACGAGGGACATCTCCCATTACTTACTGTCTGCTTGCCACCACTTGCTGCACCACTACCATCGCTACTACCATCGCCATGAAATATCACATGAAACTCCGGTGAGGCGAGAGTGAGCGAGCGGCTGAGCGAGACTTAGATTGGTAGGTTCAATCCTCATTTGTATTGTTGTAGCCGGGCGGGTAGCACATTCATAACATAACAATCAAAGAATACCTTTTGCTCGATTTCTTTGAGAAGTTTTTACGAGTTCTGGAGTAACTGAGCGGCAGTTCGCTGTTGTTTTATATGGTGGTTATGATGTTTTTCCTAATTTTTTTTCGGGGCTTCGTTATAGCTGCCTATCCGTTCGTTAGGTCTGTAAGTGTGTGCGTATTTTTTTAATTTTAACGAGAAATGCCGCATGTTGATGCTATGTTTTCGTTTGTTGCAGCTCAACGCATATAGATTTTTGACAGGTGGTGTTTATTTCGTTTAGAGTTCAAAGAAGATCGTCAACATCGCTCGTCCTCAACGTCAGATGAAGTTTGAAGTGCTTGATGAGATGCTCTTGTATGGCGATTGTATTTTAAAGATTTTTCTTCTGCATTGTTATGGGACAGAGTTGTTGTTTTCTAACAATTCCGAAATCTTATTGAAATTCTTAAAACGTGGTGTTGAAATCCTACAGCATCCTGCTCCCCTAAAAAGAAGAAAAAGTTAATGAACTTTCCCTCTTATTTTTCATATTTTTAATGGTTTAGTTATTAAGAATACTTATTTTCTTTTTCTATTTTCAGTTTAACTCGTAATCCAGCGAACAATGTGGCATTTGGTGTAACACCGGATCCAGACAACATGATCAACATAAAGCCACAATTGTTTCTAAAATAATTTAATCCAAAATCCTGGTTTGTGCGAATCTATATGTCAACTATGTCTAAATTGTACTCTACTACATCGAAGGCCACAACACTGACTCCACCATCAGATCATTTTGAAAGGGCCTCCAGCGAGAACCCTAATCACTCCCTACACACCCAGCATAGGCGGCACAGCTCTCTGAGTGGGAGAGTCTGCTTGAAGACAGTGGCAAAATCAGCTTCCATCACGGACCTAGCAAATAAATTAGAACAATATGACAGCCCTACAACGCTGGCCGAAAGAGTTAGCCCAGCGGCGTCTACAATGACGTGTAATCGTTCCTCTGTTAGCAAAAGAGATTCTGCCGACGAAGTGGATAGCTCTGACGAAACGCGGCGGAGAAGACTGGCTACCTCGGCACGCAGTAGTGAGTTGAATGCTACCAAAGATTGTGTACAATCATCTCAGAACAATGCAACAAATGGCCCATCGTCGTCGTCGTACGATGAGCCCGACCATTTACAGCATCGCTTTAGTCGAACCAATGGCGCAGCGCTGTCGTCGTCGGTTTTCAGCGCGCGGCATGCGCAAACGCACAGCCTTAACTCCTCTGGCATGGATAATGGATTTAGTGATCTGGGTTGTGTCAGTGGGATGAGTAGTGTGTCCAGTTCACCCTCTGCCAGTACAGTTTCTTCGCCTCTGTCGTCGCCCACAAGGCTTTCGCCCAATTTGCAGCATCAGCAGAGGCAGCACCATCAGCAGTCATGTTGTAGCCAAAAGTCAATAGTATCCGCAAAGAATTCCTGCTCCTCCGCCTTGTCCTCACAACAGCATCATCTGCATGATTCTCATCATCATCAACAGCAGCAGCACAATCACCAGCCTCATCAAAACCACCATCACAATCACCAGCAGCCTCACTTACCGTCGTCTAGTTCCGTCAGCGGAAGTAAAAACCTAAAGAAATTTGATCCTCGTCTGGGTCCATCACCTTATCGTCAACTTTTGCCAATAGCTTTATGTATTCTATCATTTGCGACCGTCTTTAGCATTTTAATTGTTTACATGGATACGACAGGTGAGTGGAGTTTTATCTTGTTTTTTATTATAAATATTTGATATTTGTTTCATGCTTGATTGTATTCTACAAAAAGAGGAGAAGATATATGGTAGAATGTGCGAGCAAGCATATGGTGCGATTTATTTTTTACGTTTTGTCTGTCTTATTTTTAACAATTCCGAATCGGAAGTTTATTTAGGAAAAATCCAACATATAATTTTGCGCAGTAAATGCAGCGAAGATCTCAAATTCATAATTCTTCTAACGGTAGAGAAAATTTCATTGATGGCAATAAGCTTACCTTGCGTGTTGAGGGATGATTTAAGGGGAAGTCGTTGCAGTTTCGTTCCATTCGCTAAATGATATGTCAAAGATTTGTCTATTCGTTTAATGTTCGAACGCAAGGATGTATAGGTAATAAAAATATATTTTTGGGTATTTTAGTTTCAACTACAGATGCCGAGGTATAATCCAATGCAATTATTATTATTTTATAGCCTCCATTAGTTTACCATCTCTCTACACACGGATGACACTTGCAACGAAAACTTATATTCTTTTTTGATTCATGTGATATCGATCATTTCCATATTTGGGTTATAATGCTTAAAATGACGCAATTTTTTTTTTTTTTTTTTTTTTTTTTTTTTTTTTTTTTTTTTTTTTTTGCGACAATGGAAAAATTTATATCGAATGTTTGATATGGATAAATATCGCTTAAACTCTGCATTGATTGTACGTGCGCCGATGGCTCAGAACGTCGTATTAGCAACGACAACATGTTACTGATTCGGGGCAGTTTAAACGACATAAACACGTTTTTTTATGCTGCTTTTGCAATGGATGAACACTACAATCCTGAGTGACCGAAAACGCAACAATCGTTTTTTTTTTTGCGTTTCTTACAAAAAAAGGTCGATTCAGAGTTAGGAAATACGGACAGTTACTTTCACCAGCTTAAAAACCGCATTGAACACAGTACTTAGTTAGATGCATAGGCAGTTCTTGTATTGTCTTTGGTTGGTTACTCATCGGACCAAACGTGACAATTTAGATTGATAACATATCCATTCATCCAGGGCACCTTGACGAGTCGTCCGACTTCTGTTCTAGAACTAACTTTTAGATTAAGATCATGGCCGTAGTCGAATACGGAATCCAACTATGGAAGCAATATTTTCCTTTGTAAGCTCGTTGCATGTACGGCTTTAATGCTGATATTGCAAAACTGGTGCAAAATTTTGGATTTCTTCAGTTTGTCGATTACCGAAGTCTGTCAAAGCTACTCTTCACTGAACATGATTTTTTTTAAAAAAATTCGAAAAATACTCTAAGTGTTCGATGAAAATAGTAAACAAATTTTTAATAGTAAACATTTTTCTACATGCTGCTTATTTTCGTGGTGATAAACACAGATCCATGATTCATGTCTTGCCACGATGACTTATTTTGCAGCATCGATATAGAATTTTACCAATATTTCTATGAATTAATGCGCAAGAGTCTCTTTAGGGTGATTTTGAGTTTATGCCATTGTGAAGTAATGACTTTTTTTGTGATTAAATTGTTTGTTGTCGCCTAACTTCCCCTTCTCCACTAACTATCAAAACTACTTCTTATAGAGTGGCTGTTGGCGGTGGTGGCTTAAATTGGGGGAAAAAAGTCAAAACCTGAGCTACTTAGTAAACAACAACAATATCTACTAATGAGCTACTGCTGAGCTACAGATATCAAGCAACAGCATTATTCCCAAAAGCGAATTGGAACGTGACTGCATGGCATAAACGTTGGATTGCATTAAAACAAATCTTAAGGAAAAGCAATTAATCTATTTGTGAATCTACAATTTCAAAGAAGCGAACGAATGACTTCACACACACACTTTCCGCAACAGAAGAAAATTAATAGAACGTTTATGGTAATAAACTCAAAATGTGCCTCATCATGCCAACGGAAAAAGGGGGCTCAGCTTGGGAATTTTTGATTTCATGACCGAAATGGAGAAAAAAAAGAAAACCTGAGAACTAAAAATTAAAAGAACATTGTCACATTTTAATGGCAATCATTTATTTTTTCTTTTGACGTGACATTTGGATATTTCAAATATGAAGAGAAAATATTTTTTGCTTTATATAACCCAACAATCATCATAATTTCAAGTATTTACGGCCACTGTGACCTGGAATCTCTAGAAAAGAAAGAGACCAAATCGCATTGTGGAATACATTCTTGCAGCTTTTAATGGCTGTTGACTAACAAAGGAATCAATTCACTTAACGAAGTGTAATGATGAAGGTGTTAAAGCGACAACAGCTCCACCAGCAAAATAAATGAAATTCCTCGGAGTATTTGCTCTCGCGTATTTTCGTCTAGTCTGGTTGGCGTCGTCGTCGTCGTCATCGTCATCATTGTCGTCGTCCATATAATGGCAACGTCCGCCCAAAGTGCAGTGGTAGCACTTTGGGCCATGGTGTTTAAAAGACACTTCCGATATATCAGTCACGTCGGAAAGCAGAGGAATGAAATTTGCATGTTCTAAAACTCTGGCCCGAGAAGCAAAGCAAAATAACAAAATGAAATAGGAAGTTTTTATCTGTGGAGATAGAGGTGTTGGCGGCGGGAGTACTACATATCTGTCCAAAAACTACAAATATCGTTTCTTATGAATGGATGGCAGCAGTAAAAAAAATACAAATTCTCACATATCTTCACTTCTGAATGGTGTATTAACAAAAACGCCACAACCATAGAACTGCACTTAAAATAACACAAAATTTGTACAAAAGTACAAAATAAATAAATAAATTGCTGTTGAATCCGAAAAAGGAAACCGGCGAAAATTCCCAATACTTGTCATGAATATTAAAATTGGCAGCATGACAGCAATAAAAGACGACACTCAGGGAAACGGAGAATTGTTGTGCACTGAGAGAATTTGACATTGCAGTACATACATATATTGCATAGTACTAATTATGTAGTGATAAAAACGTGTGGAATTGTAATTGAAAATTGTATTGTATGTTCCAGTGGTTATAACTGCTTATACTCGCATAAATTTAATATAATGTCGGGTTTTTCATTGGGATTTTTTTAAGAAAAAATATTCGACAGAAAGCTTTGGTGAAACTTTAGAAATTTATTTGCCTATGAATGAAAAATAAAATAATTTTTCATACGAAAATAATGAAACGCAAGAGAAACGAACGATATATGATAGTATATTTGAAAACATTGAAATTGGACAAAATGGGCGGTTTTGAAAAGGATTTTGATGTTGCCTTAAAAAATAATAATTTTTATATGCCGAATTGACAGTTTTCATTCAATCAAACATTCTTCATTATTATATAATAAAGCAAGTTTTGAACGCTCGGATAAAATGTTAGTCGGATTCAATTGGGCAATTGGTCTTGGCTTAGAACTGTAGCAGAAAAATGGGTTTAAAGTTTTAACCACCGATGATAAAATTATATTCACTATAAAAATATTCCTTCCTAAAAAAATTCCGAAGTCCTTTGTATCATGAAATCATGTTTTAAATAGGGACATTTATTGTATTAAATTTGTTTTTAGATTGGTCTTAACCCCGTCACGGGGCTGCGAGTGTAAAAGTCCAAGCGACCTGTAAGGGAGAGAATTTGCCATTAAAACAAAATTTAGTTTAATATAATCATTAAAAAACGATTTCAACGAAAGCATTATATAATGCAAAGTCAACAATTTGACAAAGTTTGATGGAGCAAAAAAAAAAAAAAAAATTCTTGGGAGAAAGTGAAATCCTATTAATCTTTCTGATACCTTAGGGCTTTGTTTTTAAAATTAGAGAACCGAATCGAAAAAATTGGGCCATAACTTACAGCCCGTTATGAAGGGAAGCATTGTTAACAGGGAGTTTATAACAAGTATGAAAATTTTCGTCAACTAAGAAAGTTTTCAAACAACAAGGTTACCATTATATGCTTTATAAACATTTCTTCATGCTGTAAAAATGCTGTAGTGGTTTAATGGTAGCCCCCTCCTTAAACTATTTGAGATTCGACCTAGAAATTATAATACGATATTTGTAGAGATATGAAATTTCGAAATATGCAAAAAATTTAATTTTATATACTGTTACACTGGTCTAGTCTCTCAAAGAAAGCATAAAACTCGAAAAATATCTACATATTAAAGAACACCCAACATTCTCATAAGTAGCGCTCTTTGAATTTTGGACTTAAGGAATTGTTTGTTTCTGGATAAACCACTAATTTTGGCGCACCACCCCACCATGTGAAGGTTAGGTATTCTTGGCGTTTTATACCTTAAATTAGGCTTAGGTACCTCCTCTGTACAATTTCAAAGTAAAAATTGAGTATGTTCTAAAACCATTCATTCATTTGGGATTAATTACCAGTCACATATGAACATGGCAAATACAACATTCTCAGTGTCTCTCCCTAGATATGAAATATATTAGATGCTCTATATGGTGTTTTTGATTATTAATTTTAAGATTTACTTAGCAAAGCTTACAGACAGACAATAAGGTAACAGATGTGTAAAATCTGCAATAACAAATGCCAAATTTTCAGCATTCATTCATATTCAGGAAAAATTCATTGGTTTTCGAGCAAACAAACAATGCTATGTTCAAATTTCAGCAAAATGTAGTTATATTTGTACTCGTATTTACAGATTTTCGTGTAAGAAAACAGAGGACGATTTTTTTGTGGGGAAACTCGTAGGTTTGAAAAAAATTTTAAACATATGGTTTTGTTCGGCAAAAGTGCTTGGAATGATCCTGTGGCAACGACGACCCATTCTAATGTGTATACTTCAAGAGTCCCGTATGTGTATTTTTGATTGTTAAAAATCGGACTAAAAACAGTCGCATTCCATGGTGTTGGCTGTAAAAATTCGGTTTTGCTACATGTGCATTGGTTCGTGCGATTTATCTGTAGTATTCGGTTCTGAAATACACAAATATTTCAATTGTGTCGTATGTTCATTACAAAACATTGTTTTCAACAATTATTACACAGTTGCTTTTTCAGATTTTAGAAATTTTTCTTTCTGAAGTGATATTATTTTGCAATATTTTCCTTTGTGAAACAGAGAATATTTGATTTTAAGCGTGACGTAATTCATATTTGCATAGGCAGGATTTAGGAAAAATGTCTGCGTTTAAGTGTGGGCCGTACTAGCATTTATTAATGAATACGACAGTATATATGCACATATCTGCTTCTTATATTATGGATACTAGCTGACCCGGCAAACGTTGTTTTGCCTTCAAAATGTGGTAAAAAAAATTAGTTGCAAAAATCTCGTCTCCAATGCCTTCTATCACTTCCGGAATACTCTACCAATAATTTAAGACCAAAATGAGCCAAATCGGTCCAACCGTTCTCGAGCTTTAGCGAGACTAACGCACAGCAATTGATTTATATATATATATAGATAGATAAGGTCGTTTATCTTTCATTTAAATCGGGAGAAATGTAAATATGTTTTCCTAAAACTTTGTCCAATATGCTTACTCCCGAGCACTGTTCTGCGCTATGGTGAAGGCAGCAAAAATTTCGCAACGCCCTGAAATATCCATTGTTGTTGTTTTTTTTTATCCAAAATAGTATTGAAACTAAAAGTAAACGTAACTTTTTTTCTTGCTTATTCTTCATCAAAATGCGAGTAATCACAGAAAAACAACGGCGACAAAAAACGAAATCTTGGCAAAACTTTAGCAGACATTGTTTTGTGCGGCAAGAAACCGTCGATGAAGTGAGGCAACAGAGTGAGTGAGTCATATTGTTGCCGGTAATCGTCATCCGTACCAAAAGACTTGGCCCTAAATGAAAAGGAACTTAAAAACTGCAACCAACAGACAATCAATAAACGCAGACGACATCGAGCAAACAATCAAAAAAGAAAACATGTCATCCTTTTCTTCCGATAACGAGAGAGTTCACAATGGGCAACTCAAAAGCAGCCACACGCACAAATAAACTAAGGAGTGTTTTTCTAAATTTAATCCTGGCCAAAGTTGTGCTGGCTCTGTTAAAGGAAAACAAAATCACAGAACCGCGAAAGTCAACCTAACCGGCAGAAAAAACAAGTATCCAGAAACCTGCAACAAAACTCCTCCACCCGCGCATTTGTTAAATTATGTATGTAAGTCTGTCCTTCTTAAAGCTGCCATTGCGGTTTGTTGCTGTTGTTCTTGTATGTCGGTTGTCACTCACAGTTGCGGTTGATAAAACGGCAACAGCAACACACCGGTATTGTTATCGGACCCAGCGCGGGTGTCTCGAAGCGCCCGTTGTTGCCGTTGACGCTGCCATTAGAAAAACCACAAGAAAAACTAAACGCCGGTTTTGGAAGCTCTAATGTGACATATTGCAGCTAACAACAACATAAACAAAGTCCGTGACAGCTGCTAAACACCGACTGGCGCAGTTCTGGTGGTTAATTCATATTGTCAGTTGTCAGTGACGTTGTCATCGATTGAATAAAAAAATTGTAAAAGTGTTGACATTATCTAAATAGAAGGCATTTGATATGGAGTGATCTTCGTTGAAGAGAGAAATAACACCTACACGAATGCGATTTCAAGGTTCCTGTTTAGGTTGTGGGCGCAAAAGGATTCAGTAATGTAATTTAAGATATTTGAAATATCTTGCACTGACTTATTTTGGGTAGACAAAATTTTGTATAGGATCTTGTTTTTCTTAAACATATCTAAGAAAACTGGCAAAATATTTTTTTTATGTATATTATATTTTATATTTTTTTCAATTCTTCCTGAAGTAGTTTAATATATATTAGTAATATTTGTTTTCCTTTCACTGTGCGAAAAATCGTCATCACGACATTGTTCGCTGATAGTGTCATTTTCCCCTGCATCGACGCTAGTCTGCCCTGGAATCCTTCCACTATTGCCCTTACTGGCTGATCTCTGATGTGTGATTCAAGATTATGAAAATGTGCTTAAAATTCATCCGGATTGGGGTAGACAATGTGTCCCGCAGAAAGCCCCTATTTAATTCTTCATGTATTTAAAATAATGCCTTTAACAGGCAACTAACATATAACAGGACAACAGAGTAGTCTTTTGGGTAGCAGCTCTACGTAGCTGTATATATAAAAAATTATGTTTTATAATATTTTGTAGCGCATATGACATCTCTTTTAATAGACCTCTTTTAATGGATGGCTGCCATGAAATGATGGTGGTTAGCGCCCTTCTTTAGGAAGGGTCCCACAGGCTGTCTTCTGTCTCCCAGGATCACAAACAGAGCATCCGGAAAAGTTATTATTTATTTAATAAGGGTTGCTGAGATATTGCGGAGATGCTATTCGTCCATTGCTATAGTTTCTGTAAAGTGTCTGATATTATATCCTAGATCACACACTTTTCGGTCCATCCCGAAAAGAAGAGCCTCACCAGTCGAAAATTTTTCGTATAAACGCTTAATGGTGTTCTTAGAAGGCGCACTTCTCACATTTTTTAATATTTTAAAAGCACGTTGAGTTTTCACAATTGACTTCTTCTGTTGAATGTAAATTTCAACTATTTCTGAGCGCTCGCGTGGCGTGTATTGTTCCATGGTAAAAATCTGCTTGGACTGACGCTTCAAACGCGGTATGTCATTAAGCGATCTGACATCTCTGTCAAAAGTTATGGCGTTGCCATATGGGTCCGTCGAATATGGGCAACCCTGTATGTGGGTCGTTAACACTGCGTCGGCTAAAATTATGTTTTATAATATTTTGTATTATTTTGTATTTTGTAATATTTTGCATATGATATCTCTTTTAATAGACCTCTTTTAATGGATGGCTGTCATGAAATGATGGTGGTTAGCGCCCTTCTTTAGGAAGGGTCCCAGGATCCCCTGTCTCCTGTCTCCCAGGATCACAAACAGAGCATCCGGAAAAGTTACTATTTCTTATAAGGGTTGCTGAGATATGGCGGAGATGCTATTCGTCCATTGCTATAGTTTCTGTAAAGTGTCTGATATTATATCCTAGATCGCACACTTTTCTGTCCATCCCTGTTGGAAAACCCCTCATATATTTTTGTTATACGCTGTTTTGTTGGATTTCCAAATTTTAACCGAATTTCACTGTATACGGGCAGGTTGAAGTTACAATAGTACAATCCGTTTGATTGTCAGAAATTGAAAAGTTGTCTCTGCTTTTAATATGATGACTTTTAAAAACAGTTCATTAGGGGATAACCCTTCTCACGGTTTGGAAAAAATTAAGAAAATAATTCTTTCTACTCTCTGAAATTCAGATGCTTTCCACAAAAAAAAACAACGACGATTGAGCCAAGACATATAACGCAAAGTAAAGTAGAGTGTGTTTCAGCTCATTAATTTTTGCTTTACTACTGCTACTTGCCGTGGGGGTCTCTCTCACCTTGTTTATCGCTTTTATTTGGTTTTTTTTTTATTTTTTTTTTCTTCGCAATGTCTTTAGCACACTTAGTGCACATTTTCATAATGTGGCAGCAGAAAGCAAATTTGTTGCCGCAGGTTGTTGCGCTGAAGCCAACCTTCAATAGCTGCTGCTGCTACACACCCGGGTAATTTATGTTATTTCATACGGCAATTTCTTTAACAAATGTTGCGTTGTTGCAAAATGCTTTTACACGCCGACTCTCATAAACGCACACACAATGTCGTTAGCCTTAGCGAATCGCATTAGCCCAAATCCAATCATGTTACGGTGAGCGAAATTATTTGCGTTTTCTTGGCCTAAACTATGACGATTGGAACAGCCACATTATGTCTTATGTTTTAAAAAGGTAATCTTAGTTTTGTAAAATTGGCTTTGGACGTATAAAATGCTACCGAATGTATTATCTGAAATATTAATGTCCATTCGATCAGACTCGACTTCATATTACATGGAAATATGAAATACATTAAACAAAACCGATTTACTTATTTAAATAATAAGGAATAAGGAATCTATTCTTCTGAGACTCTGCGTGGACATTGACATCTTAAGCTTTGGAGTGATGAATAATTTTATGTGCCTGGAAATTAGATAAACTTAGTGTCACTAGTTCTATCTGTTAGTTCTCGGAAACTCCGAGAGACAAATACTCCGTAAAATGTGTGGACCCATCGTTTGCGGAGATTATCGTCGCCGCAAGAATTATGTATACCTATACATGGTCAAGCGCATCAAAATACAGCGATTGTATTCGCTATTTTACATTATACGGAATTTCTTTCTAGGACGAAAGGTCTTTAACAAAATCCCAAAATTCTATCGGATTAGCCAGTTGAGAATCGACTTAACGCAGCACAACAAAGTGTGATTTTTTGGCTGCTGCTAAAAGTTTGGATATAGTTTGCGATACATCTCGTCTATAACTCAAAAATTTGGAAAATTAATGATTTCTGCATGTTTATCTGTCAATATCCCCACGAATCGCTCGCGAGTGTGACTAGTTCAGACATATTTATCTGTAATTTTAACTATCACGTCGGGATATCATGTAAGGAAATCGAAATGTGAGGCTCCTTGGCAGCTTCTTTTGATTTGGATATAACATTTTGATACTAAATTAGAACAAACCATGATTTAGGAATTTGCAGAGTGCTTTAAGTTTATCAATTTTAGCTAAAGTTTAAAAGATATCTTATTCAACATATTACGAAACTTTACTAATTTTACATTTCTATATCTCCCCGTGCTCAGTTTCATAAAATTTGTGAAAAGGTTTTACAGCATACCTGTAAAATTAGAACAACACAACACAGAGGAGCTGAAGAAACTTTTAAGGCTGGGAAATATTTTTTATTTAGAAGCTACCGTTTCAATTTTTTAAAATGTCTAAATATTGTAGTGGTTCAGAATGAATCTCAAATGTGTGCTCATATAGGTGTTTTCCTGATTTCATTGCAATGCATCTTACAAAACTAGATTAAACTAATTTATTGTCATTCTGGCCATTTTTATTTATTACACATCGGTCAATAAGTCCCAGCCTTAGGTGGTGCTATTTTCGTCATTTCAAGTCATTCACTTGAAAAGAGTTTTGACAACAGTTCTACGTCAAATACAACAATTTGTTGACGGTTCGCTGATCTTAAACGAGGTCGTGCAGGGATTGTTGACGTTGAACATAGTGAACGCCCTAAAAGAGTTACAATAAAAATCGTCAAAAAAATCGCTGAAAAGTATTCTCGATAGGAATGGCGCTGACATCCTAAAGATAACTAACGGCTGTATATTCAATATCTTTAGAATGAGAAATATGTTTCCCAAATGGGTTTTTGGAGCAGTTTAAACTCAATAAAAAGAATTTGTTCATGTGGTATGATGATGGACGGAACATGAGTCCACTACTACACTCCTGAATCGCAACGGAAATGCGCTAAGTGGAAAAAACCTGTAGAAAGTAAAGAAAGGCCAGTAAGATAAGAGCTTCGTTTATTGGCTGACAAAAGAACGGTGAATAGGAGATTAATATGGCTTTTGGATCGTTTGAAGCGCGAACTCAAGAAAAACGTCCTCAAATGTTTAAGAAGAGAGTGAGTGATCTTTCGTCACGATAATGCTCGGTGTCACAAGTTGATGGTTACAACAACAAAATTGTTCGAAACTTGTGGAAGACCAAGCATATTTTGGGCGTCTTCAAAAAAGGGGTATTTTTGTATTCATTCGCCATTACTAGCGGTTATACGCTTTAAAAAGGGCTCAAATATGTCAAGTATGTTCTCAATAGGATATAGCGAAGAACAATTTTTTCTAATTGTCACACAGCCAACCATAATTGAGTTATCAAAAATTCTGTCTTCTGTGTGTTCTATGAAACGACTCAATTAAACTGTCGTCTAGGTAGACAAGAACGATTATCATGTGATTACGCATAGCAGCAGAACAACAAGCATCGCAAATGTATTAACAAATTGCTCTTAGGTCCGAGGAACAGAATGGCCAAAATTAATTTAGTAGTTTCAAAACTCTCCACAGATTGTTTGATATTTCCTCATCGCAATTTCATCGTACTAAACAAATCTAATTTCCTTCTTGTATATCATCAATTTGTTGAGATAGACTTTTCTCACTGGCGGTTTGGTAAGCATTAAGCTTTAACACATTGAGTTCGTTAACTGTGCTGTTTGTTAAGGCGAAATCAATATTGATAGCATTCTCCCCATTTACTTAACATTTGGTTGATCGTTCCAGCTGTGATAAATCTCTGAACGTTCCACCTGTTAATCTACTCTAGTTGAAATAATCGCACATATTGCTTTCGCCTACATTTTATCGGGCCATTAAGTAAAATTCACAGTTCTATCAGCACGCACGGCACTCATGGCTGCACATAAACACACTCGTTGTGCTCGTATATCACTCAACAGTGTATTCAACTAATGTGCCCATTTGTGTGGAATACCCGCTCTATAGTTCTAATGTCAATTGAAAAATGTCCAAGTAGCAGTGACAAATTGCAAATCTGCTTAGAGGCAGGCAAACCCTTAAACACGCGCGAACACACGACGAATGCATTTAATAAATGAAACATCATGTAGTGTCGTCCGTAAGTGATTGGATTTAAGCCCTTTAGAGATGACGCTCCACGCCTGATTTATGCTTAGTGTGTTTGTACGAGTATGTTTGTTTTTGTGCTTTATTTAGTAGACCGACGACCTACAGCTGTTGGCGGGCGGGCGAGCGCAGCATAAGCGCCATCATTGTTTATTTCTGCTTCTGGCCGATGGGGGCTAAGAAAGCTCTTTTGCCACAAATAATCGCAGTAATTGGCTCCTAAGACCGGATGTGATTCATAATTCGTTATGTTTCTTCCATGATGAAAAACGTTTTGCATTTGACAGCGGTTACGAAAGCAAACATTTGTATTTGCGTTTCTTCAAATACACAGTGAATAGCAAAAGTAAGCGAACATCCGAAATGAGCATAGATTCCGAAAGAATGAGGCCACCATCGAATTTTTGGACTAATCATTTTTCGTGCTGTGAAAGTGCTTTGAATCGTATGGGTTGAAGTGCTTTAAAGCGTATGGTTTACGCTCTACAGCAAATTTAGATTTTTTTGTTTTGAGGAACTACTAAGACAAATTATTGTCAAAGCACATGATCATGGCATCTTAGAATCATGGCATCTTTAAATAAATCTTAAGGTCTTCGGAAACTATTTTTTTAATTCAATTGTGAATTTCTGTAGTATAATTTGTGGTGATGATAATTTTTTACTGTTTCAATGTTCTTAATTTTTGAACAGCAGGGTATCAGGAATTATATTAGCGACTTGAGAAACCAAGAAATAGTAACAGACTTGGAACAATAAAAAACCAACATAAGCTGTTAATAAACAAAATTCTTTATTTCAATCAAAGTTGTGCTATAGATACATCTAATGTTAATAACATTTTTGATCCAACTTATAATAAACGTGCGCCCTTGTTACCAAGTAGCGATGAATAGTTGTTAGTCAACAATTTGTTACACACAGTATTTATTATAAATTCACTTAAGTTATGGTCCCAGCGCTTAGAGCCATTGGGCTAAGTTGGCAAATAATATTCATTATTTTGTACAAACACAAAATTTAATTAATTAAAAAGAAAAATCGGTATAAATTACATATTTAATTAATGAACAATTTATGCAACCAAATATCGCTATTATTAACAAATCCTACAGAAGCATCGATGAAATATTTTCGGCATTTCATCTTAAAATTTAAATTCTGTGCATATGCTCCATTTCACTTGGAAGATCGTTCCATGCATTACTACCAGCATGGTCAATGCGTTATTTTGTTTTCTCCAATCTACATAAAGATGTTCTTAAATTTGTTCTATCCAATATTATTAATATACATGAATACAAACAAGACTTGACATTTGTGTAATCCATAAAGAGGAAAAAAGATCGGTCTATATCCTTGAACGATGATATCGTTGAAAAATTCCTTGCCAAATTTTGAACGATTTGTAAACCTTCGTTCTGCATGCACTGAAGGGACTTCTTAATAATCTACCATATGCAATTGTCAAATAATTAAAATTAGATTGTATTAAAGATCATTAACTTTGATTTGACTGTCAGCTTATTTATTAATTTATATATAATACTCACCACTGTAGGGGCTCCTTTTTTCTTTACATCATTTATGTGTAGTTCCCGGAATAAATTGCTTGGTAAAATAACACCCAAACACTTTACACGGCTAGTTTATTTATATTTCCCATCATCTAAAATTACTTTAAACGCCAGAAGATTGAAGCCTGATGCGAATTAAACAATAAAACATTCATTCTTGCAATTTCAAATATTAAAACAGCATCTCTCTTAATTTTCGTTGTTGAGGGTTAAACAAGC
Organism: Philornis downsi; assembly: GCA_019455685.1. Lineage (NCBI taxonomy): Eukaryota > Metazoa > Arthropoda > Insecta > Diptera > Muscidae > Philornis > Philornis downsi. The sequence continues at coordinate 25,268 of JAHXMU010000134.1, read as the reverse complement.
AAATGTCGTTCGCTTGTCGCCTAAATTAAGATTGAATGATTTTACAAAATTTTGAGTTTTTTTTTCTTATACGATTTTTTTAAGTTGTGGAGCACATTCCTAAATTTTTCAAAGGAACTAACACACCGTGTAAAAAGGACTTGGGTGTAAGCCGAACTGAAAAAAATGAGGTATTGGGTCCGAACATGTAAATTTTCGAGAATTTTTTTGTGTTTTTCAATAAAAATCTTAAAACACTACATTTTATTTATTTATGGTTCACATATACATATATGGTATAAAGTATGTAATATATATTATAAATATGTCAGCAACTTTAATAAAATCCTAGGGTATAATTTACTTAAAAGCCGAGAAATCACAAATATTGCTCTCCTGCTTTCTTTCCGGAAAGTGAAAACAAACGTAAAAACGGAGTTTTTTTTCATGTCAACGTAAATCTAAAATTTAGGCAGCACTACCTTTTAACAGGAATATGAATTATTAAAATTAAAAAAAGAGTTCATTATTAGAGCTCCGTCTACATTCTGCATTAAGAGCTCTTAGAAAAAAAGACTAGTAGGGCCAAATCTAATCACACGTAGATGACGACAATTTTTGACAAAACGTTGTGGGAATTAATAACAGTTCCATTTAATTCTTGTAAATCTCAATTAAAGCTTTGCACAAATTAGTATAACACAAAATAAAATATAAATGTTAGGCTGCTCCGACAGTGGGTAATATGTAGAAGCAAGTTGCGCATTACCCATGAGTAATGAGTTGTGTCTGTGCCGTTTCTGTGTAAAAGATCGACTCTCATTTCCCTCAGCAATGTGTAAGGGTTGCGAATTCTGTTAGTAATGCGAACTCTGGGCAAGACTCGATTTCCGGGAGCATTGGCTGGTGCATTATTGTGCGTAAGAAGTAGCTTCCTCTTGTTCTTTTCCCAGTGCATTTTCGAAAACTTATAGTAATCAATTGCCAATATGTTTGGCAGGTATATTTGTAGTTGCCTAAGATATGACAGATACAACTTTCTGTAATCGAGGAATTAGAAGAGGTACTCCTTTTAGGTACGTACGTAAGGCAACAGCTTGTTGAAAATTTGAATTATATCTTAGGATATGTCAGCTGATATTTATTTAGTTTGGAGATGTTTCAATTCCCAAGTAAATTGGTATTTCTTACAATAATTTTCTCAAAGAGGACCAAAATCATCTTCCCGAAAATTTAATAATATTAAAAACTTTCCGCAGCAAAGGAAAAACTCTATATATATTCCTAGGAGAACACTCAATTTCCTTTAAATAGAAGTCCAAATAGCATAGCAATTCTATGCTATACATAAGGGTTTTCGAATTCGTGGCTGTAATGAGCAATTGATGTCAAGTGGACCACATTTAGAATTCAAAGCTGGCAAAAATATTTCTTATTAAAATCAATTACGTGTCGAAAACGTTTATGTCATAAATTCCAGAAATTTAACATGGAAGCTTATGAAACAGCATAAGGACATCTAGTCTCTTGTAAAATGTTCACATTTTGAATTTTCAACACATTTCGCACATTTGCGTTTGTATCAACCGGTGTTTTTAAAGCTCTTGTATACTTATTTGTAACAATTACATGTTTAATACAATTTCTATAAGCTTAAAATGGGCGCGTGCGTGGTCATATATCTCGTATACAATTTTCATGTTTTAAATCTACACCACGTGTGGGACATTTGTACATTTATTTTTGTCACTCACTGTTTTGTGTGCCATCCGTTGAACTCTTCCGCATGCTGTTTGCTTGCAACACAGACGTTCCCTGGTTCACTTACATAGTTTATTTTATTTACAGCCAACTACTTTTCCTATTTAACGGAGACAAACCTAGTGAACTTTAGCTCCGGCTCAATAATAGACGACGGGGTTGTTGCGGGTTGGGGTGGGGAGGCAAAATTTTATCAACTACACCCCACACAAATGGTTATGGTGATTTAAAGACGAGAGTGATTAAAATCTATTCCGTTTTACGCTTTACATTTTGTAAACCTTCGCAACGCCTTTCTTGTACTGCAGCAGAAGACGAATAATAGTGAACCAACGAACGAGCAAAGCAAAGTGAAATGTATTGGATTTCATGTGCGCGTTTTGCCGGCGGGTTAGACTGGACAAGTTTCGGGTCGGGCTGTGCCTGTACTTTGGCAGTACCCGCTTGAGATTTTGTGAATTTCCACTTTAAGACTCAAGTTGAAAATTACAACGTAACCACATTAACGCAGCAAGCAGTCGGTCGTTGTTAAGGTTTGAATTTCCTCGTCCACTGTTCATTCGCCCTCCCGTTCGCTTCATAAAGTAACCACCAAATATATGAGGAATAGAAAAGGGTGGGAGAATGGATGTTTACTACTTTCATCACAATATGATTTTCTTGCCTCCTGCTGTTCTATGCCTGCATTGCTGCAGTTGTTCTACTTAAGGTTTCGCTTCCAAGATTTTTTCAATTTGTGCCATTCCATGCAGCTCCTTGACGTGCGTGTTTTTAGAATTTCTTTGGAAACCAAACTCGAACCCGCATAAAGGTACAACGAACGCATCGTGGAAGTTCCAGTAGCGGAGCTTGTCCGGCCTTCAGCATAAAAAACATTTTCCTACGACTTCAATCAAATCTTAACCTGGCCAACGTGTCTAATATGTAAAAACATTGTAGAAGGTCTTCCTTTTCCTTTCATTGTGACATGTATTCTCCAGGAATACTTTTTATATCCATGACAAAACTGAAATCGGCAAGTAAGTTGTTCGTCGATTAAAAACTGATCTTCGACTGTTACACGTTCCACATTTGCTACATGAAAAGAGCTTGATAAAGTCCCTCCAAGAGAAGTGGGTGGGATGGAATTCATACCGTCAATCATTATCATTTTCTCTTTTTTTTGGGAGGACTAATGAAGAACTTCCGAAAAACGTCGGCAAAGAAGCAGTCTTGTGCCATACTAGAAGATTGTTTGTAGAATTTGTCATGTTTTAATCTTGGACGTCTGTGGCATAACGGTTAGCACATGCGGCTATTGTACATGTGACCTTGGGTGGTCACCTCGATGCGCTGACGAACACTCGCAGTAGTCCAGTAAAATATTCTCTTATCTTCTGACGTTCAAAACCGTTTCAGTAGGCTAGGTAGTCTAACACATAGAAGGCGTGTGAGGAGCTCAGTGGTCGTATTAAGATCTCCATATCCCATTCGTGGATTGCATGGGAATTTGTGTTTTTTGTAAGAAGACATATCGGTAGGTATTGAATCCAAAATTCAACTTCAAATTAAACAGCCGTGAAGAGCTAAATTGAAATATAATAAGCCACAATGCTATAATATCCACCCCGATTTTGAGATATTCGCAAGGTATTATTCGCAAGGAAGACACAAAGCTTCTAGAATAGTTATATTCTTTATAAACATGCCTTATAGGAGGCCTCTCAATGTATGAATTCCGCTACTGAAGTAGTGATACTATTTACGAAGAGAACCTTTATGCACACGTGTTCAAACTTGCACACAAATAATGCAATGTTGCAATGGTTGCAACTACTCGTAAGTTATAAGAACAGTAACAAAAACAAGAAGGTAGCTGTAAAAAATGATGAAGATAAATTGCAACCCTTAGTAAGTGAAAAATTGCGCAATTTCTTTTCTTCTGCCAAGGGAGGGCAAACAATTTTATCGTAGCCATTGTTTCGGCAATAAGACGGATACAAGATATTTCATTGACATTTTTGTTGTGTCTTCGCAAAAGCGAGAACAAACACAACGGTCCTTTTTCGATTTCGATCAGAGATTCAGATCTTAGGAATTTTTATTATATTTTAAGTTGTAGAAATTCCTCAAGCGTAGCGCGTGACAACATGAATAAAGTTTCCTGTGTCAAAATTGTTTCTACCTCCGTAAACTTGACAAAATTCGCTTGAATAGGAGAGAAACATTTTATCCCATTTACTTTTTAGTATTATGTACTTCTGAAATTTATTCGTTATTTTATATATTTATGTTTATGCAGATCCTTTGTAGGGAAGCCCTCTCCTACAAAGGATATTAAGTAACTGTTGCTATGCTAAATATTTGTTATTATCAATGTAAGAAATTTGTGTCGGAAGTCACTGTTTCGGGGAATATTTATCGTGTACTTGAATGTTTTGTAGGTTTTCCAAGTAAACAGCAGAAGGAATGTTGCGAACATTTGTTGCGTTTACAAGCTAAAGCTATTAGATTGCTTAGGCTTTGACTCCAGGATCTTTTACAATGAACTGTGAACTGTACTCAGGTGGAAAAATCGAAAGTAGCTCTTTTAACATGAACTATTTTTGAGTAAAAAACAGCCAGGTATTAAAATTTAGCCAGATCCTTATTTATCTATATCAAAAAATTGCAGCACAACCCAGTTTAAAGAATATTTTTCGATTCGATTTTTATGTTATTTTTGATGCGATTTTTATAAAATTTGAAATAACTTCCATAACGTTAGTTCTATGAACTGTCTAAAAAGGTTAGTGATCAGTGGTGGTGATTTTTGGATCTTGTTAACACCAAAAGGTTTTAAGTTTCGTGTAATGATATAGTAGTTGATGTCTGGTGGTTCGTATTGGGAGGGAAAACTGAAAGTATATGACAATTGTCAGAACTAACTTGGATCGACAGGACGATAGTAATTCTTAACATTTTAGCGGTTTATTGGCTTAATTATGATGCGCTTGATCCAACTATTTTTTTCTGGTCGCTTAAACAAGAAGCTAACTATGATTTCTAGCACTCCTAACCGCATTAAATCACTTATACCTACGTTGATCCGTTATAGGATGAATTTGGAGGAAATAGTAAAACAAATCCAGACTGTGTGCACCATTAATTATTATTTTTTATTACTTATCAATTGCTGCTTATGTAAAATGCTACCATAAAGTTTAGAGACTTCTCGGATGTTGTTACATATGTATATCAAAAAAAAAAAAAAAAAAAAAAAACGGTTTCGATTTGTATCCAAGTTTGTGAACAATAACAAAATTCTATACGAGTATATTGTACATAAGAATATTGTGTTTTTATCTCGAATATAATAAGTCTTCTTGAGTATTCAATTCACCAGGACGATCGATTTAATATAACCTACATCCTTTACAGAGGTAAGATATTCTTCATTAAAAATCACAATTAGCCATCACTATGTTCTTAAAGTGTACTTAAGAACAAAATGTGAAAACCTATTCCTGATTTTATAAAAATTTATTAAAAAATGCAAAGAAAATGGTAGAAAATTATCTTTACATATATGTATATTAGGTTCTGTTGTAATTATTTGTCATAGTCTGACCAGATTTTAGTGGCGAGCTGTTATTCTCGAAGAAGTCAACACGGCGAATTCTAATCAATAAAACTTTCGTGGAACGAGCTACAGTCGTTGTTGATTTTAGTTGAGAACATCAAGCCATAATGAATGACCTGTATGCCAATTGTCATCTTTAATGCGGACTTTTTCAAAGCCTAATTTGCGCCTCTCGACGTGAGAGGCCTGCTGTGAGGGAATTAATGTTTTCCCCTCTAAAAGTAAAATGTTTTCTTTTAAGTCTATTATTGGAAGTATTAAAATATTTTACCAGACTATGTAGATATATATTTTCCTGGGGCTGATTAACACCTTCTTGGGATATTTCTCAGCGGTATATATTCTTCTCCTTGGTAGAAAATAAATTTGCTTCCAAAGAAAAAGTTAAAATTTCCGAATTCCATAGTCATTGGCACAAAGTTTCCTTGTATATGTTAGCACCACGTATGCTAATAGTATGGCAATGATGCCATTCATATAAAATAATTCAAAAATTTATACGTGTGCGGGTCAAACTTTTAAAGGGTCATTTATGCCAGTCACAACCCATCAACATTTCAGTCACATAGAAAAACTACAAGCAAGTCAAATGAATTATGTATTTTCGAGATCAGGACGTTGAAGATATAAAATATTTAATTGCGGTTAAATGTTGAAAGCACTTAAAAACTTGGCAAAGAGGGTTGAATAATAAGCAGTAAGCAAAAAAATATTAAACAAATGGAACAGAAAACAATTTATAGGTTGAAGAAACACCCCTTGAACATTCACAGCGAATAAGTACAATAAAAGACCCATAACAGCAAAACTAAAGAAGAGGTATGTGTGCCCTTGTTTAGCAATTTAAGTTGAAATTTTTAGTTTAATTCAAACCATCAAAGCCCAATTCAACTATTTACTCCCCTGGCGGAATAAACAAATCAACAAAACGAAGAACTTCAATCAATTGTAATGGAATATAATAAATACTTAAGAAGGGACGGAAGGACATGTGACTGCCATATGAATAAATGCATGAAAGTAGTGTCTCCCTTTGTGCCAATATGAAACTCTTTCCCTATTGCCAATGTACATCGTTAAACTGGAAAAAAGTTAAACTAAAAGGTAGGACATCATTTTTTTACATATCGTATGACATTTTATATCAGAGGCACTGTTACCGTAGGATCGGCCATCGAATATTACGCGTGAAACTAACTGTTGTTGGGCTGCAATGGGGTTTTTCGATGAGACTTTTTTGTTTTATAGGTCCTTGTTTGCTTGTTTTGTGTAGGTTTTCTATATATATATATATATATATAGGACATTCAAAGTTGTTGTTATTCGATTGCTATTATTCAAACCTATTGATTTTAATAATAGTTCGCATGTTTTCCCTAATGAATGTAGTCATGTGGGAACTAATGGCCAAATCAATAGACAATAGTAATAGAGCAAAAACAAAACAGGACAAATTCGAACGACGTAATCCTTCGACCCCTATACTCAGTTGTTTTACTCCGTTCTACTAAATTTGATATTAGAAATGGAAAGGAAACTTTCAAATGGAGTTTGTGTTGTGTTATACCAACATAATGTATTGCGAAATGTGTTTCAGAGCAAACGTGTAGTTTTGTGATAAATGGAGACAGCAAAATTTGTTTCGATAAAGGAACATAAACTACGAATAAGAGTGATTTATAAACATTCAAACTAGGTCAACTGGAATGGCTGTTTCTTGGAAACATGTACGATAGATACATAAGTAAATGGAAGAGGAACATTGTAGTTTCTGCGCAAATAAACGGAAAAGGTGCCCTGAAGTACAACTACGTTATTTTAAAGAAATGCGCATCGTTTTTGCTATAGAAAGAAAATACGAAAAACCTGTAGATTACTTTAAGAAAACTGACACATTTTTTAGAAAATGACTATTCAATTTTGGAATATCGAATTTATTCAAATGATAAAATTAAAACAATTGATAAATTCAGGTGTCGTCAGCGTCATAAATTTAAAATGAAAGAATATAGCTAACGTACGTAGGTAGTATTTCTGTCTTAATTTGAAGTCCCATCTTTTGGAAATAAACGTAAATAAGAAAAGGAGGCTATTTGATGTCTGGACCGAAAATGTAAATTTGATCACTTCGTACTTTAGGAAGGATATGCATGCAACATATTTTATTTTATAAAAGAGAACAAGGATCAAACATTGACAGATAGATTCCTAAAACTTAAAATATTATGTTGCTGATTTTGTATTACTGAGTAGTCAGAGCAGATGATAAAGTGCTCTAATTAATTATAAATTTTGAGGATAATACTTGGTTTTTATTTCGTTTGTAAACAAAAATGATGTTTCTTCTCCACAATAAACGTCATAAATACATCAACTATTTTATTGACGTTGGAGGCCGGAGCGGACATTTGAAGAAGGGGTTGAGAAATATAAAATTGCGTAGCCCTGCATAGCCTTGCTTTCTGCTTACTAAAGCAAAACTATACATACATGATTTGGATACCGGCTCTAACCGAAATAGAATTGTATTAAATATTGAATCTGATTACCTCATTCGAAACGAAACTATAAACATTTTTGATTCTGATTTATTTCATGAAATATTTTAAATATAGAAACTGTCATCAAAGAAGCGGATAATTTTTTTACTTGCTATTAAAATTTTCGAGAGCCTGGTATCTAAAGTTTGGAAAAGGTATTTGAACTATTTTTTGCCTTTCTCAGTTTGTCCTGAGGCATTTTTTCTGCTTAGAATAACTCATTTTCAATAGGTTTTGGCGAAGAAGCAATATAGGTTTCAAGTTACGTTTTAGGTAGGAAACAAAACAGGGGCAGGAAATGCATTTTTGATCAATTTAATGCTTTCAAAAATTGGATAAATTTGGTAAATTTAATAAATTTTATAATTGACATTTCATAAATCTGACAAATTTGATAACTTTCGACAAAAAATACCAAATACCATTTTGCGGACTCATACATTCGACTTTCGATTATTATTTTTTTATGTTGGTACACTCGTCTCGAAGATAAGTTGACAGTTTTATCCATATAGCATGTTTTGTTTGTTTGTGAGAGGCATAAATAAGACGAGTGTTTTGCGTGTTCGGTGAATCGGTTTTTATATTCTCAGTCGTCGCAAAACGCCTTCCTTTCATGTGTCTCTTCAATTTTGGGAACAGAAAAAAGTCGCAGGGGGCCAATTCTGGTGAATACGTTGGCTGAGGCATGATAGCGGTGTTGTTTTTGGCCAAATAATCTCTTACACACACCTCGTATGAAGAATATAAATCATCTAAATTATTAAATTGACCATTTCGAAAATTAGATTTTGTTTACTTTGCCCATTTTGGTAAGCAAGATAAATTTTCAACATTAGATCCATTCATAAATTTCTTTTATGAATTTGGTAAATTTGACAATTTGATTAATCTGATAAAATTGGAAAATTTGGTGAATATGAACAAATTAATAAATTTCTAAAATTTAGCAAATTGGATATTTTTGAAAATTTTGCTTAAATGTGGTAAATTGAATAAACTTGGCAAAAAATATAATGTAAATTGACAAATTTAAATTTGATAAATCTGATAGTTGAAAAATATGGTAAACTGATCTGAACATTTTTATAAGTTCAGTGGTAATTTTGACAGATTTCATAACTGCTGTTAATTTTAATTACTACTGACAATTTTACAAGCCCTTGATTAGATAGTGCCTTATAATTTTGGTGAGTTTTTCTTGATAGTTGATAAATTTTGTAAAATTGGTGTAGGTAATAAATCTGAAAACATACATATATTAATCAATTATATGGGCGAATAGGTGTATGGACCACTTCTAAGCACTTTTGCCGAACAAACCATATGTGTTAAATCATTTTTAAGCCTTAAGTGGCGACTGGAATAGATATTATTATCTGTTATATGCCGCCCGTAGAAAATAATTCCAAGCGCTATCATCTTGTGCTTTTCTCTTTAATTCGTTACACCAAATTTCGATAGTATGTCAAAAGCCTGCTCCTTCCAACGGAGTTTTGGTCGCAATTTTCTGCGCCGTCCATCGAGTTCGTTGTCGAAAACTTTCCGTGTCGGAGCATTTGGGTCTATCCGCAGAACATGACCCAGCCAACGCAATAGCTGTATATTAATGCGTTTGACCACGTCGATGTCGGTATTTAGCTCATACAGCTTATTGTTCATGCGACGCCGATACTCTCCGTTAACGATGATGGGTCCATCTATTTTCAGGAGTATTTTCCTCTCGAAAACTGCCAATACTGATTCATCCGCTTGCGTCATACACACACAGTTGGGTTTTTGTTCGTCGAGAGAGGGCTTTATCATTCAATCGCTTGCTTAACCCATAGTAACATCAGTTAGCAAGCAATACTCTCCTCTTTATCTCCGTGCTGACATCATTCGTTTTGTTTAGTCGTTGTCAACGTTCTCACGGTGTCCCAAACGAGCAAACTCTTTGTTCGTTGAAACCAATAACTTTGTTTTGTCCTCGTTTAGTACCAGACACATTTTCGCTGCTTCTTTCTCGAAGCTTAAGAAGGCTGCAGTAACATTTCGTAATTTTCGGCCAATAAATTCTATGTCATCTGCATATGCGAGTAACAAATGGCTATTATTAAAGATGGTACGGCGTAGAGACATAGAGTGAAATTTTAGACTGGGTATTTTTTATACTAGGGAAAATGCTAATTGATTTCATAGAAAATTGGCCCACGTGTGATTTAATTGTCACGCCATGATGCATAAGTCCGATAATACACGTTTTGAAATTTAAAGGCTTCTACTCTACCACACGATGAATATGAAATTTCGGGGTAATGTATACATTGATACATTTTTACAGAAGGTTTTGTTGATGCAACTTTTATGATGTGAGTTCAATTTGTGAGTTAATCTGAGCCGATGTGTTCCGCATAGACAACTTTAACATTCATGCGACTGCTATGAGAAATTGTTGGCATGTCGTTCTTTATCTGCTAACAATGCGCCGCACTTGATATACGATAGGTGGCCCTTGAGTCAATTCAAAACGCAACTGCCTATTTTATAATTATTTGTATTAACCAACTTTACCCGTTACCTGTTTTTCGTTTTCAAGTAAAGTTAAGTAAAACACACATAAAGCTATAATTTTGATGAAACTTTTATTTCATTATAAGTTTGGACCTTGTCAAACCAAACAGTCACTTTTTCCGGATGCAATGGCTTTTGAGCAATCACTTATGGGTTTCTCCGAGCCCCATATGCGACAATTTTGGTTGTTGACGTAGCTACCGAGTGAGAAATGAGCTTCATCGCTGAAGAAAATTTTGTGAGTTTGAAAGCCTAAGTTTGAATCGCCACTTTTACAGTAAGTTTTAACTATTATCGCGTTTTTCAAATAAATAACACTTCCGATGATAGGTATTTAACAGCTGACAGCCTTGCCAGCAAACTATTAGACTAAATGGATAACCCTATGTATGCACATTTTCTTGCAAGCAAAATTATTATACTCCGCCATTCCAACATAGCAGTTAGTCATGAAAAACAAACATTATGCCAACACTTGTTTATTTAATTTTAAACCGAAACTAACGCAAAAAACCCTCGCCCCAAAACAGCATATAACTCTTTGAGAGAAAAAATCTTCAATAAACTTTGAGGTGTGTTTTAGCGCTTACACTATGACCATAGCCTGCCCACCAAGTTTGGGTCAACACGACCTTACTTTTTAATCCACAAATGCGAATAATAAATTCTCTATAATTAGCTGGATAGCGGCGCGGTGACGGTACCTTTGAAAATGGCAAATAAGTCACATTCACACATAAATCAAAATTACAGAAATGTGAAAACAAAGAAACACAATAAAGCCCTGACTTTATACTTCAATTTGGAACAGTCAGGGAGTGTATTATGTAAATTACATATGAAGTTATCAAATCAATGTCATCACCTTATTAGGAGCCATAAATTTGTTGAACGGCAAGAAGAAGGAGGTTGTGGTCGTCCAAGTGGACTATCCAAGCAGCTATCTACTGTCTGTTAATGGCAACTCGCCCGCTTGCAATGTCTGCTTCTAGGTCCTTAGATAACGGAAACCCAAGAAAAGAAGAAACGCTTCAGTTGGACACAATACCGTGCAAACTACCTCATTGCCCACTCAGGCTGTAAGGTGTTGGCTGCTTTTAGGTCAGGTCAACATGCGAACCTACCAACGGTGAAATGATACGACTGACAATAGCAAAAAAAAAAACTTTAGCTTTGTTATTGTTTTATTATAACATTTGATATTTTAAAGTTAACAACCTTGTAATTTCTTCACTCAAATGATTCACGAGTCTTGGGTAAAAATAAAGCAAGAAACAGACAGCGAGAAACATTAAGAAATTTAAGTGAAACTAAAAAAAAAGTAAATTTTTGAATACTTTAAATAGCGAAAAAATCACAAGAAATATAAATTAAATAAATTAATATTTTTCTCCCCTTTTTATGTAATAACCGCACGAGCAACAGACCAAACGGTCGGCTCAAAAGAAAACCAAAAACCAATTGTTGACCTGAGATCCAGCAGGCGGCTGCCGTTATCGCTTAGTAACTCTTGCAAAGGAAGGTGTACTCGTATTGTTACACTTATCTACACATCTACATAGATTAGAGCTATAATTAAGAAAATCGAAATATACTATATTTTGGAGATACGATTGTAATCGCTCTACTATACACCAGTTCACAAAAGAATACGACGAGTTGCGTTGTGTTTCACAATAGATTTGTTAAACATTTTAATGACGTAAAAATCTACACGAAAAAAGTATTGTGTTACTGAGGGTATTAAAACGAATTCTTTTGTGTCATCTAGTGGCGTTAATCTCGAATATCATGATTAGAATATAACAAGCATGAGTGTGAATGAATGAGAAAAAAATTGAATTGTTATACCATTTGTTTGTTATAGAGATCATATTTGGTTTTAGGGGGCCAATTTGTTGTCTTTCATGAGGTGGGTACCGAAAATGGAAAATATTTGGACTGGCCAACCAAGGAACAGGAAACATCTGTTTGTTCAGAATGGTTCTGAGAGATATATTGACATACATTAAGATTTGGGCTGTTGAGAGTACAGGTTATAATAACGCATGATGTTAATATTGATGGTAACCTGACATTATTCGCCCTCTTATATATCGAAGGAACTAATGTGTCTTTAGCGATTGGAAACTTTCTTGAGTATATAGGATTTCTTTTGGAGAACGGTTAAGTAGTTCGAAGTAGATGGAATAGCAGCTTGTCGAAGACGCAAGTACTTCTTTTGTAGGTTCTTAACAAATAGGAGAGTCCGAGGTTTAAGTATATAGAAGTAAAGCGGTTTATTTGAGAACGAAACATCAGCCAAGAATAATTAGCTCCTTTGCACAATACTCTCGATGTGGATTTCAGCGTACAGAAATCGGTTGTTAAGGGCAGATTACGCAATCCCTATTTTGTAGTGGAAAACCTTGTGGACCAACGCTGCCTGAGTTTGTCGGCAAGGGCTACACTCCTGTTGAATGGCACCAAAAGTTTTGGTGTGTCAATTTCGAAGTACATTCGTGTTTATGGGAATGCAAATCCGATTGGGACAATTGGGCATCTTTAATGTAATTGTCCCGCCATATGATGCTGCAGCAATCTTTGGCTGGGAGATGGATGTTGTTTTTATACAGGAGGGATAATCCAATGGCATTCGTTGCTGACTTGCCCGCTTCTTTATTTCCTTTATTGCCCTCTTTCTTCTTCCTTTGGGAAAGCTTCAATCGAAGAAGTTCCTTTTACTGGAAAAGAGAGAAGAGGGAGAAAGATAACAATGTGGAATTAAGTAAAGGAGGCTATATTTTTTAGAAGATTGTTTTATTGTGAAAAAAGTTTGAATTTTCCTCAAGGAACACAGCATCTTTCATATGGGAAGGCGAACCCGGGTTTCTTTTGTGAATTTTGCCTTTCTCAAGTTTCGATTGAAAGAAACTGATTTATTTAGTAATAGCGTAGTTTCATTTGAATAGATTAATAAGGTTTTATTAGTCAAAAGGAAAGACAGATTATTTTATTTTTCCATTATTAGTTTGTAGTTTTTACTGTGGGGGAAATTTTGTTTCGTTCTGTGCAGAAATGATTTCGACTCCATTTCCCTTTTCTTTCTATAACCACGTTTCTAATAACTGTAAATACTCGTATGGTATCCATAAAATATATACTCGTATATTATTGATGAACATGGCAATACATCCGTTTGTCTCTTGAAAACATGAATTTAGCAAGGTGGGCTTGGTAGGAAATACCTGGCCGTATAAAAAAATAAATCCATCTCAGGAAGAATTAGACTTATTATTTACCCTAAGGCATCGTCCTAATTTACACACTATTTTAAAAGAGCTTCGCAGCCATTGTTAGGCTAAGCCTAGCATATTTTTGTTGCCCACTTATTTATCCTATGACAAATGAATTTTCTTTTAAAATTTTGTGAATTTTTTTTTTGCCGATTTTCTATATTTTGTTTCTCCATATTAACAGTCAAATAGGTCATTTCCTTGTAATTTGCCTATAGATATTTTTCCAAAAATAAGTTAAAATTCTGCCGCATATACATATGAACATTGATCTACCGACTAGGAATATTTTTATATTTTGGAATTCGTTAGCAAATTCAAATTTTTATTTTGGTCTTATTGCACCTAAACTAAAACTCAACCGATTACAAAATAATGTTTTTTAATTTTATTGTTACTAAAATTGTACTTAAACAATCTTTGGCAAAGTCAAAAAATTTATCAACATTTGCCCGAAATACATCAAATATATATTGTCGCATTTCCCGCCAAAGTTTATTATTTTATTCTGTTAGTTTGTCATTTTATTCAATTCCAATAACAGATGCATTTATGTAGGAATCACCATGTCATCACCTCAGCCTAATCTGGCCGTTTCAATCTCATATCGTTCCCGTTGATTTTTTTCACTACGGAATTGCCTGTAGGCCAAAATCCATATAATTTTACTTGTAAAACTCCAACAATGCTCGAGTTACTGGTGGCTAGTGGTCATTAAAGAAATGCAAACTACTTGCCAAAGAAGCTTCACGTGTCTCAGATACCACATGAACACTAAAACCAACCGGATTGCTGAAGCCCTCACTATACTTTGTATAGAGGACCAGCGAAGCATAACAATAACAACAACAGTAACTTATTTAAAATAAAACATTAAAATTTCCCCCTACCCCCAGCCAACATCAACCGCTCTTCCCCACCTAGGGGGTTTCTTTCAGTTTTAGAAAATTAACACCAAATATAGATAAGCATTCGCTCTTTTTCTGTTTCTTAAGAAATTTTAAGTTTAGTTGAACCATCTTTTTCAGCTGGGCAGATTTCTTTGCCTGCCAGCCAGCATGTGATGCTAATAATGGTGGTTTATTGTAATGTTTCTTTTCGAATTGGGAAATGTTAATTAATTGCATCTTTTTCTCTTCTTTTTTTTACAGAAATTCGCCATCAACAATTTCGCTTGAATATGTCGCGTGATTATGAATTGTATGGCGTGGCCCAAGACGATCCTCAACTTATAGCATTCCTGCGTGAAATCCATATGCGCAAATATCCAATGCACTTTTTTAAAACGCGAGCTGGTGGCGTTGGGGCTGATGGTGGTGGCGAAACGTCTCAATCAAATGGCGCAGCGGTGGCTTCAACAGCATCGACAGGTGGTGCTGTTAGTGCACCTGGTGTAGGCGGTGTTTTACCGGGTGTGGATCAGCATTTGAACTTTAGTGCCCATCCCAATGAGCTTACGCCAAAAATGGCGTACTACGTGGCTAATCTGCTGCAGGAGAAAACCAATGGTGCCGCCATACAATCCCTGACGGGATCATTGGGTCACTTGATGACAGCACCCTGGCTGTCGGAAACATTAAACTGGGCTGGCATTATTGTGGAACCGGAACCACGGCGCTATTTCACGCTACGAAAACAGAATGCTTTGAGGCCGCGTATGCAAGTGGTGCATGCCTGTGTCTCGCCAAATCCTTATCCCAAAGAGGTTAGTTGTGTGCTAATTTGGTCACAATTGCTGATATTTTCCAAACTAATTGCTGTACTTTGTTTCTTTTTGTTGCTGCTATAGGTCACCATACACAATGAAGAGTCTGAGGTGCGAATTAACAGTCTTCTCGATGAGGAGACGTCATGGTTCAATTCGCGTGTCAAATGTTTTCCGCTTTATACTATCATGTTAGCTTCAAATCGTGTTGAATACGATCTTCTTAGCTTGGGTGTGCATGGTCATGAGTTGGAGGTGAGTTAATTTACAAATATTGGAGATAAACAACTAACAAACAAAAATAGTTGTTGATGATGATAGCGAATATGTGAGTAGCATTAAGTTGGTACTTTCAGTGCCTTTTAGGTATTGTTTTTGCACATATATTGCTTATATACTAAAGCTTATTTGTAAAGTTGGTTTTGCAATTATTTATTTTCTAGACATATCTCTTGTGATGATTTGGATACGATTTTGATTCTTTGTCGTACTATTAAATTAATTATATTTGATTGTTTTCAAAATAGTTTCTTTACAAGTATGCAATTGTAGGCAGTTTTAGTTCTTGTATACGAACTTCTAATTGGAGACAGCTTCTTTTGCTATGGAATTTTCTTCTTTTACAATTAAAATCACTTGTAATTCTCAGTAACCAGTTCCTGTTTTTCCTGTAGGGAAACTAAATAAAGCATAAACAATTATTGTTATCCTGAGAGAAACATTGCAAATTTTGATTGGAAAAATTGACTTCATCTTCTTTAGAAAAGTAGCAGTTTGTTCAACATTGCCACGTTGCTTCAGATGACTCTATCTCTAGTTTCAGTTAACACATAAGGACATTATAACTTGTCATAAGTTTTGACCCATTACACGGCTACCAACAATTTGAAATGGGATTTGGAATAACACAGTTTTGATGATATTTAAACTAGAAACAGCTTTTCTATGTTGGCTATATCTGACGTGAGATCATGACACACAGTTTGGATATTATGTGTGAATTTAATATTGAGCCACTCTAATTTTGAGGCTAAAATAATAAATAGTGAATTTTTATAAACATAGATTTCCCTATTTCAATATTTATTTCAAAATTACTACTACATATATATCATGATTAGTTAGGACACAATGCAGAACATGTTAAATCAGAATTACTCTCTCTCTCCATCACCTGTGAATATCCATGTTGGGTCTAGGCATACATATATCGCGGAAAAACTTTATAAATGGGGTCTTTAAAAGCAATTACAAGTTATTTAGATTGATTTGAGTAAGAACATCTTCTTTCACGTAATAAGTGAACGCTGTTTCCTTATCCTTTTATATGGAATATTTGTTCGTTTATTACTTATTTTATTTTGTTTAAGTTTAATTTCCCTTACAAATATTGAAATATTTTTAGCTTACTTACTTTTTAAAGGAAAGTAACCTGGTACTTCAATTGTAAATTTAAGATCAGATCAAAGAAATTTTTTAAGGTTAAGTTGCATTTTCTACCAATGCTTATTTTGCTTAGGGAAATGTAATTTCTAATCTCATTAGAGTAAGATAAATTTTGTTACAGACCACAGTGTCATCGTTCCCTCTACGAGCCGAAGCATTAAAAAAAACTCATTCTTTTTCTCGGCAAAGTTTGCCATCACAAATTGATCTTAAATTGGACGCCAAGTAGTTTCTGTTCGGAAAAAATTTAATTTTCAGCATTTTTTTGTCATGAAAAATATAATCCTGTTAAGGTAATATGTATTTTTCTTCCCTAGGAAATAGTAGTATTTGTTTCTATAAAACTGTTACCTATTTCTTAGAGATGTAAAATCGATTTTTTTTTCATGTTTCAGGTTATGTTATTACTAAAAGTAGTTTTTCTTCGTAGAGAAAATCAACTTAATTACAGGAGAATGTTAATTTTTTGCTAGCATGTTAGAGGAATTTTTCTTTTAAGTAAAAATTAATAAAATATTTTCCGCATTCTTTTCACAGGTCATAGGTATTTACTGTTCTTGCAGAAATTTTTTTTCTTATGAAAATAGAGGTTTAATTCTTTTAAAAAATGTAGATCCTTGCAGTTTCTTAACCGAGGAGAAGATTTGTGGTAAACTGTTTTCATTTTCATTAAATTTTTAACTAAAATTAACTCCCATTATTCGTGTAAACTCTTCTCTTAATGGAAAAATGGGGGAAACGTTTTCGGAAAAACATTCCGTTTTCAGTACTTTCTGTACATTTTATTTATCTGCTATTCCTATACGGAGAATAAACGTGCTACAATGTATGTACTTATTTAGAGGCTCAGACATAATGTTTATGATAGATTTTTTCAAATAACATATTAGTATCACAAAGTATATTATATTCCTATGAAACGAAAATAAACATTTCCCATATGTCCTTTCTACGTAGGAGGAAATTCTATTTGTTTTTATATGAAAGCACTACGCTGTCTTTACAAGAACGTCGCTCATTTTTGGTTTACAACACATGTATATATAAAATTATCTGGGGAATCGGTTCACTAGGTTTCTTCTTTCAATCTAGGAATCTAGCGACTTTCCTTTATTGAGTTCTATGAAAATGTTCAGTTTTGTGTACAAAAAACTTTATTTTTCTACAAATAATAAGCTGGCCATCGTCTGGAAAGGTCACCTCCTTCGTTGAATAATTGAGGCAGTTTCTATCATAGAGAAAACGTTACTTGCAAAAGCAATTTTATAGACCTTACATTTCGTCTGTTCGGCTAAATTTTGGTATTTTTCTTTTGTACTAACATTGACAAATTCCACCATTGTTTTAACTATAGCTGATGGCTCTTTGTGAGGTGTTGATTATGGATAATACGATTGCATGTTGTACTTTTTCGGGTGTATTACGTGGAGGCGGCTATACAACCGCCTTTCAATGTCTACACACACGAAAAATGAAAGTGTTTTTTAATTAGTTGTTAAAGATGAATTCAAATGAAGTAATAAAGTCGGCTAGCAAGTTATTGATATATTTATTAATTTATTTTCTTTGTTTGTTTGTTTGTTTTCTTTCTAGATTTTGCAAACGTTACCTTTTGAGAAAATAAAAATTGAAGTCATTTCAATTCACTTATTGGAGAATCAAGAGGATGTTAGTAGTTATGTTCAAACAATCACCAAGTTCCTACAGGGGAAATCCTATAAATTGCAGAAGAAATTCGGACGCAATTATTTCTATCAACGCCTGTCAACAACCTCAGCCACGACAACACGAACCCGAAAAAAAGATATATTACTTTTGAAGACGCCTTAAAAGCCTTTATTATTAAATTTAATTGCCGATAATACATAATTATGATTATTATTATTAAAAATGTACTAGATTTAAACATAAGTCACTAAAAAGAGGAGTGTAACACGAAGCAGAAAAACAACGCGAGAAATTAGAACACAAATAGAAGAAATCATGTTTTAATGTTAAAATTTTTGGGAAACGATTATTAGTAGCCACACCTGATCCAAACGCAAACGGTAGGATCTAAAAACCTTTTCACCCAAGTTGCAAGTAAAAAGTAAAGAAAAATAAGAATCATATAATTATTGAATGAAGTGGTATTCTAATGACTTCGTGCGAAAGAATCAGCTAAACCTTTATTGTGTAAATTGATTGTAATATTTACCCTATTCTTTATTGCTAATTACTTTATTATTATTATTATTACTATTTTATTTTTTATAAATATAAAATAGTCCACTTTAGTTTAGTCTATTTAAATTGAATATTAATTAATTATAAAGAAAACCAAGAAACAACGATGCTTTATAGTAATATATACATATAGCTATCTATCCATATAGTAGGTATAGTTCGTGTAGAAGCTGGTATAATTATTAACATATGTATGATTCAATTAAACATTTAAATTATTGATTTCCCACGTATTTTTTTTTCAATTCTTTTTTTTTTTTTGTGTAAATCTCCCTTAAGAATATTGCATTACTGTGCTCCTCCTGTCCACTTGAACCCAAACAAAATCGAATTAATATTGACAATGTTAGTAGCTATGATGATGATGAAGATAGAGTATGTTAATTAACAAAATATACACGCCTTTAATTAAATATCATAAAAAAGTAAATATTTTTAAAACTATTATACAAAAAACAAATGTATTGGAAAACAAAAGGCACTGACAACTAAATTCTATGAAACAAAAAAAAATTGAAAAACTATTCCAAACTATATGTATCTCTAACAAATATGTGTTCTCTATCTTAAAAAAATCAAGAGGAAAATTTAAGAAATTTATATTCATTTATGTAACATTGTTTCTTTGTTTGTCATTAATTTCACTGTGAAACAAAATAACCATAAAATTCCTTAAAAAACAAGAAAAAATTAGCAAAATGGCATAATTGTACGCAAAACGCTGGTGAACAACAATAATTATTGCTTGTATAGTAGTAGTTTATAGTACGTATCTTCGATGCAGATTTGGAATTTAATATTTAAATTTATCCTTGAGTTCGAAGTGTTATTGAAAATTTTGATTTGTTATTTCAATTTTTCTTTTAGTTCTAATGTTATGAAAAGTTTTGTAAGAACTTACAAGAAAAAAATATTCTATCTACAGCTACATCTAAAGTTTAGATAAGTGTCTTAGTCTAAACGTTAAGGAGAAGCGATGAACAACATTGTGGCTATTGACATTTTTCCTTTTTTGAGTAACTCGGAATACATTTCTACCTAATATAAGTATTTAAGTCATCCGCTTCCATGCTAGCGTTCCAATTTTTACGTTAAAAGTTTAAAGACACAAATTTATTTTCTTGGCACTTGATGATAAAAATCATGAAATTCAAAATGATACTGTAATAGATTACATTTTTTTTCTTGTTCAAGTTATCTTTTTTTCCCTGAAGTTTCATTATTTCCTTGTTGAAACAATTTATATGATTTTCATAAAAAGCCAATCTAGGTGTACATTTTATTTTATGGCAGTTTGAAACAACGATGTTTTGAGACTACTCCGATATCTATATATGGAATGTGAAGCCCAAATTATTTGTAGAGATAGAAAAACCAAGTTGTCCTTGGTGTATTTGAACGGCGACTGTAGTTTCATGTTAACCGTTATAAAAGGACATTCAGATTTTTTTTTTAATCTCACATAGATTTTCTAAGCTGCCTCCGACTCAAAATTGAAGAAAAGTTCTATCCTACTTATATTTCATTTGAATGTTGGAACGATTATATTCTTCAAAACAGTGTAATATTCTTAGATTGCCACTTCAGAATACATCCCATATTGTATATTATATTTTATTACTGAAAGTAATAATACTTCAAATGCTCAGAAAATTCAAATTTAAAGTAATATGTAGAATCCTTATGCTTCGAACCGATCACAAAGTATATTAAACCCACGCATGTATTAAAGGACTCGACTAACCCCAATGATCTTGATATAAAATTTGGTTTTAAAATTTATTTTTCTCTCCACATATGTCAAGGATAGGTAGCAAACATGTTTCTTTTGAAAAGGGAATATGAGATCAAAGTGCCATGCAATAGACAATCCGTTATTCAGAATAATATACGACACGGATTTTGTAATTGTGACCTATATTTCGATTTGAAAAGACGACCTTTTCGGATCAAAACTTCCACATGGTAAATGGTATTTCTCGAAAACTGTGGCTACTCAAAAATCTTAAACGCTAAAATTAACGGTCAAACTTCTTAAAATATAAATTCAAAAATTCAATTGGAAATGCTATATCTATATAAATTAAAGACGAGATCGAATCAAATTCGATAAATAAAATATAAGTAAATAGAAAGTTCACTAAAAGGTTACGATCCATCATAGTGCTTTGAAATAATTGAAATGTTTGATGAGAAGGGCGATACAAATGTGCTTCTTATGATATTTTATATTCTGCAGTCAGAAAGGAGACTTTCTTTGTGAACCCTTTCGTTTTGCTTTTTCTACACATGCCCAGATGGTGATTTATTTGAAGTTCAAATTTAAAAAGTAAGTTTACATTTTATCCATCTAGTCAATAGAAAATATTAAATCCGCATTCATAGGAAGTTGTTCAATAAACAAATTTTCATAGCAAAGTGTTCCTAAAGCCCTCCAGAGATTTTGTTTAAATTTTCAAGTGCTCAATCGCATATGAATGATTATTTAATGAAAGTTGTATTAATAAAATGCAAAGCGTTCCGATAAACTTTACAGAAATTTAGCTTAATAAATTTGGGGTGGAGATAGCTATTAACTGCCGACTACCTATAGAATAAGTTCAAAATATGATTGTTGACCAGCGTAATCGATAGTGTGAACATGAACAAATTAATTATATAACGTATCATTGAATAACGATGATTTCCTATATAGTTTGATATCCGTCCATTGCAATTTAATAGGTTTTCTTTAGCCAAATAAAGTAGTTGTCTCCCGCCCGTCTTTGTTTTGTTTCACAGTGTATTTTTCTTTCTTATGTTATGTTTTGCTTTGTTTTTTTTTTATGGAAACTCTGGCTTTAGCACAAGACCAAATGGCAGACAAGCAGAGATATATCCCTTAAACCAAAAGGATAATTGTAACCAATCAAGTGTATATACAATGTATACAATTTCACCGATTGGCAGATTGTTTGAAAGTAAGACTGTATTGTTCACGAACACAGCACACTCACCCTCATACATCACAATTTATTTAATGTCTTCATTTTTTAGTTAATTTTCTTTCGTTTAAAATCAAAATAAACAATGAACGAAAGCAACTCTTTACTCTACTAATCCTCGCTGCATAACTGCTTGCCTTATAAGAAAAAAAAAGAAACTAAAGAGAAGAACAAGAAACCCTCAAACGAAACAAAATCAAAAGTGTCTATTTTATAATTTATAAGTAATGTTCTTTCGTCTTTCTCTCTTCTCTTCCATCCTTAATTAATTTGTCTAATTCACGTTATTATTACACAAATAAGGCTTTGTACAAAGTTATATTTCTAATACCTCAAAAGTTGAGTTCCAAATGTATAATTGTATCATTTTTTCTTTAGTAAAATACGCAAATTCGATAAATAATTTACTCTTCCTTTTTGCCCCTTTAAATATTGTAAATTTTTGTTCCCTTTAATTTAATCTCTTGATTTGCAGCTTGTATTGGCAATTGTATTTCGTCTTATATAATTATAATGATAAGAACTTGAAACAAAGTAACTAGGCAGACTGTATTCATTAAGTTAAAGAAATAATCGAAACAAGAAATCTTTAAGAATAAGCTATTAAAAATAAGTTCACCTTTTTTTTGAAAAGGGAAACCTTACAGCTTTCTAAAAACCTCAAATGTTTGTGTTATTTTTGTTCTTCCAAAATGTTTTTTTCTTTATCATTTACGTATTCTTTTTGGTTTGAGTCCCATTTTCTTGTCCATTTTTCACACAAATTTTCAACTTGCGTTGTACGTTATGAAAAATGCTTTAGATTGATTTTCTTCATTTTCTTTAGATTTAGTTCTTTCTTTAAAATAAAATAGCCACGAAAAATAAAAAAAAAAAAACAAAAAAATTAACTTAGAAAATAACAATAAAAATTTATAATTCCAAAAAATACATTATACAGAAAAAATTATAAACCTGAAGTTTTGTTGCATTCTTTTGAAGTGAAATTATAGCTAGGCGAGGTATGCGTTAATTGCGAATGCAGTTGTTACTATATTTTGCTCCCCTCGTAGAAATCCTGAATGTAATAGTTCGTCTGCGAACGTTTTGTCTAAACTTTAACTTAAGCAAAACAAAACCTAATTTCTGAACTCTCCTCTGATACCAGAGGACCAAATTGGTCAATATTTTTTTCATTTTGTACCTGGGTAAAACATCTATGAGTTGAAAATGCGCCTGCGGACTTATGTTCGCTGGCAGATATCTTGAATCTTCAAGTTTGTCTTTAATCGTTTATCTGAGGCCAATACCATCCAAAATCATAGAAATAGATGCAGTCTTTCTAAAGTTTAAGCTGGCCATAGTGTCCGTGGTAAATTTAAACAAGAAAAATTTTAAACCTAATTTTGTGAACTTTCATTTTATAGTAACAACATTCGAATAGGTTTAGACATTTCAAAGTTGCAGATAGGTAAAGTCGGTGTGAACTACAAACACGACTATAACTCGAGTTCATTCGCCTCGTAGAAATCTCCAACTTTCTAGTTTGCCTTTGACATTTGTTTAGGCGAGAACACAATCTTTCACATTAACGTCAAATAAGACGTCAAACGTTGGTAAACTTTAAGCAAAATTTGCAGTATTGCCCATCCCTTAGGTAGAAATCTATCATCTGGTATAAATCTTAAACTTTGAAGTCTGTCCTTAAAACACTTTTTGGTCGAGATAACAACCTAACAGACATATCAAAATCAACTGAATGAATGATGGTAACGTAGTTTTAAATTTGATTTGGCCGATGTTTGGTCGACTTTGTATACTCAAGTACAGTTTGAAAATTACCGCTTCCTGGTGATATCAAACCAGCTCTGCACCTTTCATTTAAGAATAAAACCTGTAAAATTGGTCAAGTCGTTCTGAAGTTGAAACTGAGCAAATTATGTGTCCTCCCGAAAAGCATCTACTGTGGGATTCTGTTCACCTGGTAGAAATTCTTAAATTTGTAGTTTGCATTTAACATTTTTTAGCCAAGACATCAATCGGAAAAGGCATCAGCGAAATAGTAGTGGTTGTGATTTCAATCTGGTTCGACTGATATTTGACCGCCTTTATTTTTCTAAGTAAAATTGCGAACATTGCCACTTCCTTCGTCTGGATCGCCTGGCGATATCAAAGCCAAATTTCGTACCTTTCATTCGATATTAAAGCCAGTAAAATTGGTCAAGTCGTTCAGAAGTTATAGCTGGCTAAAACATGTGTGCTTCCGAAAATCACCTACTGTGGAATTCTGTCGGCCTGGTAAAAATCCTTAAACTTGTAGATTGTATTCAAACTTTCAGCCGAGACATCAACCGGAAAAGGTCAATGGTGATGAGAGTAGATTTCAATTTGGTTGGACTAAAATTTGATCGACTTTGTTTTCCCAAGCAAAATTGGGAACATAACCACTCCCTTCATCAATATCGATGGAAGGTATCAAAGCCCGATTTCGCACCTTTCATTTGGTACTAAAAGCAGTAAAATTGGTCAAGTCGTTCTGAAGTTGAAACTGAGCAAATTATGTGTCCTCCCTAAAAACCCCCTACTGTTGGATTCTGTTTGCCTGGTAGAAATCCTCAAATTTGTAGACTGTATACGAGTATAACGTTTTGACCGAGACATCAACGGAAATAGCATCAACTGAATGGTGGTGATAGTACATTTCAATTGGGTTCGACTGATATTTGACCGATTTTGTTTTCCCACGTAAAATTTGAATTTACCACCCCCTTCGTCAAGGTCAAATTGGACAAGGCGTTTTGAAGTTACAGCTGGCCAAAATATGTGTGCTCCCGAAAAGCACCTACTATGGAATTCTGTTCGCATGGTAGAAATCCTAAAATTTATAGTTTGTATTCAACATTTGTTTGAGCCGGGACATCACCCAAAACAGCATTGACTGAATGGTGGTGATAGTTCACTTCTATTTGGTTCAACTAACAAATGCTTGACCGATTTTGTTTTCCCACGTAAAATTGGAAATATTACCACCCGCTTCGTCACGTCCCCCTGGTGATATCAAAGCCCAATTTCGCACCTTTCGTTTGGTACCAAAACCGGTCAAATTTGTCAAGGCGTTTTGAAGTTATAGCTGGCCAAATATATGTTCGGGAGTACACATATTTTGGCCAGTTATAACTTCAAAACGCCTTGACCAATTTGACCGGTTTTGGTACCAAA
>JAHXMU010000133.1:2067260-2080746 GCA_019455685.1 Philornis downsi | reverse complement strand
CGTTGCCAGATGGGTCCGTCGAATATGGGCAACCCTGTACTATAAATAATGATATTGGCAAAGCTAAAACAAATTATTCGAAATTGATGCTTCATGCTGGGTAAAAAGGGACAAATTTTAGCTTGACTTGACAAACGGCTAGGGCTAGAATTGTGAAATATTTCCATGTTCCCCTTCAAGAGTATGCACGCGGTAAGAAGCGATTTTTCGAAGTTCGTGACTTTAGGGTAATAACAAACATGAAAATTGATGCGCATATTCCTCTCGCTAAATAAGGGATTTTTCGATTTTTCGCACTTTTATAGGTAAAAGCAGAGTTAGGGTTAAAAGATACAAATTTGGTACCTTCGCTCAGCTCAACAGTATGTACGCGACAAGAAGGGATTTTTCAAAATTCGTGAGTTTAGAAGTTAAAAACAGGGAAAACACAGTCAAGTCCAACAAGGCCACCCAGCTTAAGCGGCTAATGCTAGAATCATAAAAATTGTTGTCCAGAGTAGGCAAGAGTTCATGTAGGTTTTTTCGAAATTCGTGTTTATGGGCAGAAAGAGGGTAAAAACCGGCTAGAACTAAAATCATGGTTTACACATATGGTCAAAATAATATATATGTATATATTTCTTTTAAAGGCTCGTAGGCGAAAATTTATTTCAATTAAAAGAAAAAACAAATACTAATTTTTTTATAACATTAGAAATAAAATAAATACTAAAACAATAACAAAAAAACATTAATTTTTGTAGCTAGTTTAAAATAATTAAGAGTGTTCGTACTTTTATGTAATAAAACTGTTGGGAAGGGGAGAAAAATTGTACCATTGAATAATACCGAACACTAAAGCTAAGGTCATCAACATTATGATGCACGTTCTTCTTAGAGAATAGATGCGCAACAACAAAAGATGTAATGTAATTTTTGATATTAGCAGTAAATAAGGGTAGAAATGGACAAAAATGGTGCCATCGCCCATAACAAAGGCTGAAGCTAAAATCGTGAAATTGCGTTTGCATACTATTGTATACCCTATTTTTATGAAATAAACGCGCTTAAAATATAATTTTTTCGCCGTTCATACCCTTAGGTTTCAGAACGAGAAAGAAAGGTACAAAATTGGTACTATCGCCCAGAACAAGGAAGTGATATTGGTACGCAATATTGATATTGGCGTAAGCAAAAAATTAAAAGGATTTATAAAAATTCCTATCTTTGGAGGGCAAAACAAGGCCCAAGATAAGCGGCTGATGCTGGAATCACCAAAATTAATGAGATTAAGCTTATTCCCCCATTTTCTGAGGATCAAATAATTAAAAAGGGCATGAAAGGGCACTGAACTGGAGCAAACAGTTGAAGTTGAAGTCATAAAATTGAAACTATAGATTCCACTGTCAAGATATGCAGGCGTGCAATGAAAATTACAAAATTTTGTAAATTCATACTTTTGGGGAAATAGGAGGTAAAAAATGCGACAATCGTATAAAAAAGAGGACTGAAGGCAAAATCATCAGGATACTCTTAGATCATAGTCGAACAATTTTTAAAATTATTTTGAAATTGTTTTGTCCTAACAAAGAAGAAATGAAATGAGGCATAAATGGCGCAGCCGTCTGTAGCTAAATATCCGAATTTGAAATCATAAAATTAGAAGTATGCATTTTATCATGAAACATCATAAAAATTTGAACTATCGAACTCAAACTGGAAATAAATATTGAGCTATAGACAATATCTGAAGTTGAAAATTCCAAACTTGAAGAGCACATTCCTCTTGCAGACTATTTTCACTTTAGAAACGTATTTTATGAAAGTCGCATCTTCAAGGAGGAGCCATACACGAGAAGGAACAAAAAACAAGAAATCATCCAGATTAAAATGCTGCAGTGATAATAACATATGCTATATTGTGCAAAATTTAAATTGTTAGGACATCAACTGGATGTGAGCTAAAAATGTGGCGCCTTCCTTTCTTAATAAGAAATCCTAGCAGAAAACTCTTCTCATTTCTATTTATATATGAAGTAGCGGCCACTTTCAATTCATTTCATTTATATTGTACAAATTGGTTCAAAAGCCAAACTTAAATCAAATTGCAATATAACACTAGTTGTGAAAAAACTGTTCTCTCTCTCTCTCTCTCTCCTCCTCTTTCACTTTAATCTGTAACGCTGCCAAACGGCTAATGACAGCGCGCTCATTTTTCGATAAGCGTTAGTCTGTTATGTTGTTTACAAACCTACGGAAGCATATCGTTTTATGTTGCGAATAAAAAAAGTTTTCGAAATAGAATTCTAACGCAACAATGTTATTGTTTTGCATTTGCCAGGAAAATCGTCAGTCAGCCATTGTTAATGAGCCACGACATTTCGGTGTGAAAAAAAATGTTTATTATTTCGAACTATTACATACTGCAATGATACTGGTAGCATCAAAAACTCAAGAAATGATTAGAAAAGTGAAGGACAGAACTCAATGTAATCCACGACAGAGTACAGTTCAATTGGCGAAAAAATCAACACGTCTGCTCGTAGCATGCGGACTGTTGAGGTGCTTCTTGACGGGCCATATGGAAAAATAAGATTTAACATCTGCACAAAAAGCAATTCGCTTAACAAGAGCAAAGGCGTTAAAACACTAGATTATCAATTCTGATGGAAAATTTTTTACGATTCAGCAATATATAAATAAACGAACGATCGCCACTCGTTTTCATTGAACAGGGCGTAAAGATAAAGTTCGATAGAAACCGGTGAACATTTCAAAAAGTCTAGGCATCATCCCATTAAGCCCGTGAAACACAATAATTTTGACAAGAAAAAGATTCCAGCTTATTTTCTTCACAATAATGGCCAACATGTTCCCAGTACTCAAACTCAATGCATTTTTCAATATAATCCATTCTGGTCAACGCCATACAGATTGGTCTTCGCCAAAAATGGGACAAAATACCTTCAATCCTTCCTGGACAGACTCGGTGTAAATGGTTATATCGAACAATAACATATTTTTCTTAAAATTCGAGATGTTTTTACGATATACAGAAATTTTTCAACAAACAAAAAAATGTGCGTCCAATTAAGCACAACAACAAAAGTATAAGTCCGATTTTGTTCTAGCTCCGCTTAATTCGTTTTTCCTTGTAAACGCAGATATATGGCTACATTATACTTTGAAAACGTTTAGAATAAATTAAAGTTTTGTAATATTGTGAGAAATGTTCCTTTTTACACGTAGTCGTTTGCAGTCAATTCGTTCACAGCTCGTTTTGAATGGTTTGAATTCTTAGTTTAAAAATTAAAATGATTTTTCTGTATTCAACTTTCTAATGATTAGGATAACTTAGCCAATTCGCAGAGTGTTTTTGTTTTCACAGTGACCACGTTAATGATAACTTTTCTTCATAGGGTATAGACGAATTAGCTGTGAGATCAAGTGAACATTTCCCAATTAAAAATATTTCGATGATTTGTAAAATTAAAGGACACTTGATTTTCAATTCTCTACAATTTTGGGAAAGTATACCGCAATGTTCTTTTCATTTCGTGTTTTTCTTATCATAGCAAAACAATTTTCTTTTTCTTATTATTTTCGTATATTAGTTAGTATCTCTTATATTGTATTATTCGTTTTCCAAATTATTAAAGAAATATCATCCTTTCTTACCTGAAAATCCATTGATGTGTACCTGTAATGGTACCGGTCTCACCGATGGTTTAAAGTTGTACAAGCCCATCTGTTTAATGCCCAACCAATTGGCCAAATCTTGAGCATTCGCCAGAGCTGTTGATAAGCCCACCACACGTATATTACGTCCCGTATGTGATGTTATGAAATTTGTACGTGAAACAATCACTTCAATCACAGGACCACGATCTTCACCCAGCAAATGAATTTCATCGATTACAATCAGTACCACATCTTGCACATACTCTCTCGTTTGCCATGAACGACTGATACCATCCCATTTCTCGGGTGTTGTTACAATAATCTGTGATTCACGTATCGCTTGTATATCGGGCGTCGTATCACCCGTTAATTCTACTACCTTCTTGCCCAGTGGACCAGCTTCAAAACGTTTTTTCCAATCACTTATACGTTCTTTGACTAAAGCTTTAAGAGGAGCTATATACACGACTTTGGCTTTTGGTGTCTTATTGAAGGCCCTAAACATAGCCATTTCAGCGACTATCGTTTTACCCGATCCCGTGGGAGCACCCAATAACACATTGTTATCCGTATGGTAAAGACAATGGAATATTTGTGTTTGTATGGGATTAAAATGACTGAAGTTGTAGAGAGACTCGTAAAGGGGGTTTTTTAAACAACTAACTGGCAGTGGATTCAATGGCAGCAACTCTGTCAGCGGTGGATGGTGTTCGGGCAATACGAGATGCTTAAATGTCAGTGGAATCCATGTATTGCTGCCCAGCCATGTATCACTAGCAACACGTATGTAATATTGAGGTGGCAGTGGTTCCTTTAAAGGTATGGTCATAACCAACTGTTGCGCTTTGCCACTGTAGACAAATTTTCGGGTAGCCTGAAAATGATACAAGAAAAGAACGGGAGAATTGTTAATATGGAGGTTAAATGAAAATATATGGGCAAATTTCTTTTCAACTATAGATTTATTTTTTTCGAAAGCATTATATCCCTGAATAAGTTTTAATTATCTGCTATTAGAAAATCTATTAGCAATGACAAAGTTTCTTTATTTTTGACTTTGATATTTAAAATTTGATTTGAGAAACAAATTTCCAGATACTAACAGATTTAAAGTTCTACGAATTTACTAAATTCGCGCCAACAGTTATTTTTATATAATGAAACTAGTATGAGAGAAAATATAATATATAATGAAAAATTAATTATTTTTAAGATAGGTGACTCTATAATGTATTGTACAAGAGCAGTCGGCTTACGCAAGATGGCGTTGGAAAGATAAACTACTCAGACGGTTTGTGATTGCGTCAAAGATTGACACCAGCAAAACCAAAATGCGCTATATTTCATAAGTTTTCTTGGATGCAGATGGAATTACTCCACTATCGCCAAACTGTTAATGCGGACCTGCACTGTCAATAATTATTCGATTGCCCGGAGCAAGCAATAGCCCAATGGGGGACGAGTTACATTTCATCAGAACCAACCCAGGTCACCCACATCGTTGGCGATTCGCCAGAAGCTCCAGAGACTTGCTTGGGAGATTCTTATACCGGCACCAAATAATAAAAATAAATAACAGAAAGTGGAACGAAAAGAGGAAATTATTGGTGTTTCTTTAAAGAAAATAGTGTTTCTTACAATAGCAAGATATTTGTTTACTGTTTTTACCAGTCCGTTCCAGCCATTTTTGCAAAATTTTTGCTGAAATCTAAGGTTTTTTTTTAGCATAGTCAGAATGATCCGATTTAGATCAAATATGCACCGTTTTATTTCAGAACTTGTTTTCATTTTAAAGGCAAATCTATTATCAAATCTATCATTATCTTTTATAAACAACCTTGTCCAAATTATCAAAAACCTGAGACAGTAGATTTTCATAAACTTCTCTTAAAGCGAATATTTCACCATCAAAAGCAATAGCCATAGACCAGAGCAGGTGATAATCACATGGTGCCAAGTATGGACTATAAGGTAAGTGCATAGGAACATAAAAAAAGAGACAGTACCCATACAAAGCAGAAATCCTAACGCCCATATCTTATCAACTGCTGTAAGTATAAAGATTTTATTTCTTCTATACGTTGCATGAAAAATGGGTGCTATGGCGGCCAGATGCAAAGAAAATGATTTTTTATTAAACAAAATCATGACGGTTTAACTTTCTTCAATATAACCATACTTACAAACGTTGATAGACTAAACCGACATAAAATGGTTATTTCTTCCAAAAGTTCAACGACTAATCACTTAATCATACGAATTTATACATTTTATACTAAGATCTAGGCCACAACTTTGATAATATAGAAATTTTGGTACAAAAAAAAAACAATTTCAACTGACTATCAACTTACTTGAAACAATTCTGAGTGATATATGAAATTCGTTTCAGGATCTTCAATCCACAGCCAAAAGCTCTCACTAACTTTGCCATGCACACGATCGTTCCAATTGAAATTTGGCCATATGTCTATTTTTATTCGCAACACTGTACGTGTTATAGGTTGCAGCGTAGCATCGATGTCAATCATAGGCAGTTCACGGGCTGCCTTAATGACACTTTCAGCATATCTGGCATTGCGTAAAATCTCCTTCAGTTCATTGTGCTCCATTTCCCTTAGAGTATACAGACTTATGCCTCGACTCTCCAGTTTATCAATAGTTTCGGCGGTGAGATTGGAAAATTGACGCATCGGCGTTTCAAAGTCCCATTGTTGTTTCTCGAACATTTTGCACACTTGAAGAATACGCCCTGACAAAATTGCATTGTTATTCCTCAGAACAATGGAGTGCAAGGCACGAGTTATACGTGCTATATTCTGTACAATATAGGACATATCGGAGACCAAAGAGAACGATTTCACATAACCATGCGAGAGGTAAGTTTGCATAAGAATATTGACTTTGCCGCACACATTTTCACTGCCTCCAAAAGCTTTCACCTTACAATAGTTGTGACGCAATTCATCTAATTCCTCCATCTCATCATCGCGTACTTTTAATTGCTGGAATTCCTGAGCTTGTGAAATCATGGCAAATATATCGGCCTCATTCATGAAGGGCTTTAGCAAATCATTGAATACCTCTACGGTGTCGTATTTGATATAGAAATGGGATGCGGTTCTGCCCAAATCGGTGACATTGAAATCTAATGTTCTTTGGTTAAAACGTATCATGCGAGCCTTATCTAAACTCATGGCGGCCCCCACAATGAGAGCTCGGCGTTTAGCCTCCAATAGAGGATCTTGCATAACCTCAGCATATTCGATACCGTAAACGTGAGGGTTTATACGCATACGCACAAACAGGTAAGTGTAGCTAAGCCATTCGACTGCTTCTTCCACATTTGATATGGTGCCGAGAGCAATTTCAGCGTTGAGATTATCGGCCAAAAATTGTACAAAATTCGATTCAATGGGAAACTGATTGGTCAACAGCGACAAGTAATGATTCAATTTGTCGTAGGTGGTAATAATAATACCGACGCCGCTCTTATCGAACTGTGGGCGACCAGCACGACCAAAGATTTGCAGAACATCCAAAATACCCAAATCGACGAAAGAACCGTGCTTGGAGTCATAAATGTCGGTACCTACAAAATACAGCAAATAAGACAAATTTGTAGATATTATGAATGAGTCATACATACCTTTAATGATTACCGCGTGAGCCGGCAGGTTAACACCCCAAGCGAGAGTAGACGTACACACTAAAACCTTAATGTGTCCCTCGGCAAAATATTTCTCAACCAGGTGACGATCCGTTCTCAACATGCCGGCATGATGCATAGCAAAACCGGCTGAAAACAATTCAACTAATTGCTTATTTCTCGATTTCTGTATGGCTCTCAGGGCCAGGCCGTAATTGTTGTTATTAGAGTCAGGCAAAAACAAAGGACTAGTATTGTTCTGTTGAGCCAACTCTCGCAGAGTGGTAGCCGTTCGAACCGTAGCATTGCGGGCATGGACAAACACCATAACTTGGTGACCTTGTTGAACCTGTTCCAAACATTTTTGATAACATATCTGGTCCATGTCGGAAAGCTGCTGCAGAGGTTTCACTGACTTCACTCCAATGAAAACGGTATCCAGGGGAACCGGTCTAAAACGAGCATCAAAATAGAAAAGGCCTTTCATGGGATTGACCCTTAAGAAATTTGACACATCTATATAATTCGGAAGAGTGGCAGAGAGACCAACTATGCGTATCATGCTCTGTGACGATTCAACCAAACGTAACGTGCGTGCAACAAGAGCCTCTACAACCGGACCACGTTCACCATGCAGCAAATGGACTTCATCGATGATCAAGAGTTTTACTAAGCTAATCAACGCCACATCGCCAGCACCTGAAGGTAATATAAAATTGAAGAAAATCTTTATTTTGTAGTAAATTAGTTAAGAACGTACTAAATGGAGGCATACAAGATTAAGTACGAGCACAATGGTTTAAGCAATCGTGGGTTTGGTTACAAAAAAGAGGTATAACGGCTATATGTATAACCGAAACTATCCCTCGTTATGATACAAGAGGCTGCCTATACCTTGCAGTGAATTTCGAAACCCATATTAATGCGCATTAGCATCAATGTTTTTTGTCTGGAATTGTCCTTTATTCCGATTTCCAGAAATTTTTTGGCGAAACATAAATGCATTCTGCAATATAAAGCTTCATTTTCTTCACAATTTGCCTCTTCTGTTTAAAAATAATCCCTTAGCGATAAAATGCACCTCACGTCTGAACTGTAGTGAATATCAAACTTTATTAATATAATGTATTATATTATATATGGTCCCTTTCTTTGTTTATATTCTCAAATCACGAATTCAAACTACTTCGCAACATTGTGCGACTACACGATATTTATGGGGTTGCCCTACATTTGCCCTGCATATTCTCCGTTTTTTTTTTTCGAAAACCCTCTCCTTCATCGCGCACATACCTTGAAAGACGAATCTGCACTCAATTGTTGTAACCATTTGCTTGTCTGATAATAGGGATTTATGTTTACATTAATTTTGGTGATTTGGAAATCAATTGATTGTGTGCGGCGACGGTAACAATTTTGCCCTTATTCTTGCATATTTTACCCCCTAAATATTCCTTGTCTAATAAGTGAATTTACATTCCCAATATCGTGAGCCTAATTTCGCCCATTTTATTTACGGTTAGGTTACGGCCCGAAACGGCTTTTGCCGATAGGAGAGGAATTGTGTACCATCAGACCAAAACCAGGCCACATACACTTTACACACACATACACCTTATAGACCGAACCAGACACCAAGTGATTACCGCCGTTTATGTCTATGGCGAATGATTTTGCTGGTTAAGAATTACTCCAAAAGAAGCTTACGAAAATCGACTGACTCGCTGTTTTACCAATAAGGATTAGGATTTCTATGGGAGAGGCATAATAAAGTTACCTACAAAACGTCAACAGGCTATCTAAATTAGCTCTTTATAACTATGCTACATAAAGCCTTTACTGCACTATATAAAAGGTTGTTCTGTATTTATGAAAGCGTCGCTTTCATGGGGTTTGGTTGATTTATAAAATAATTACAATAATACAATAATTATATAAATTCAAAATAAATTGTTTCATTGACGGAGATCCAATAAAACGGCAGTGAGATAAGACCAATTATTTAGAAACATTCTTGAATTATAATTCGAAATATAGGTGCAAAATGCGAAAAAAATTCTGAAGAATCACTTATATAATAGCTATATCGTTTTCAAAAGCGTTCATCTTTGAAATCAAAATCAAACAAAAAGTATGTGCTACCTTTTGTTGAAGACGGTTTGTAATTGTTACCTGTAACTTGATTATAAGCTGCAAAATATTAATAAGTGCAGAATGCTAATGCAAAGTAATACAAGCCACAGGCCCCTGTTTTTAACAATCAATTTAAAACCAATTCCTATCATCTTTCTGGGACATTGTACTACGCCTGTTCGTAATTTGTGTACCTTTTCTTGCCTCGCTTTTTAATTTTACCATACCTTTTCTTGTCACTACATCCCATTTCTCCGGTGTGGTCACTAAGATTTGCGTCAATTGCATTTCAGTTTTCGTCAACTGCATATCGCCTGTCAACTCTTTCACCACAATGTTCAATTCCTTTAAACGTTTCGAAAAATTCTCTACCATTTCGGAGGCTAACGCCTTCATTGGAGCTATGTAGACTATTTTGAATTGATCACGATTTATAACACCATTTTCCAAATGCGATCGTATTGTGTGGACAATGGTCAACATGGCCACATTGGTTTTGCCCGCACCCGTGGGAGCGCAAACCAACATATTTTCGTTACTGTGATAGGCCACTGGATAAACAACCGATTGGATGCGATTCAATTGCTTGCAATTGGCAAAAGCCATTTGCCCAATATCATCTAAATCCGCTATGTTTATGCGATTGTTGCCCACGCTAAGAGGGGGCGGTTCCGTCGCTGGTATTTTAACTTCTTCACACTGTCTACTATCGATACGTTCTGCTGTATCGGGCAGGGCAATGCGGTTGCCTCCTATGAAGCCGGCATGCTGTTTTGCCTCCAATTGGCTATCGAACACATAGGGATACCTCTGCAGCGGTGGTAGTGTTGAACGGAATTCTTTAAATTCTTGCGTGCTTTTCAGTAGGGGTTGATGCTGGGCACTCTCCAGCAGTCTTCGCTGTTGTTGCATCCTCAAATGCATTGGGTTAATAACTTGGGCTTGTTCGTCCTCATCTTTGTCCGAACGTGCCAAACCATGCATCAGCCTTTGCATTTTCTTCTCTTCTTTCCGATGTTGTTTCGACAGCTCTTTTTCCAATGCTGACTGTACCACAACCTGCGAGGCAACTGTTGGCCTCATTTCGGCAGCATTATTAGCATTTTTTGCTTGCTTTTGTTGCAGCTGTTTTGTGCGTTTGAGACGTTTTTCCTTTTGCTCCAGTTCCTGCAGTTGCGCTGCTATTTTATTGCGGTCAGTGAGTACTTGTTGCACCAGATCAAAGTAGTCGAAGCCCAGTAGCTCTATGAGGTCATTTTGAAGTTCGTTGTTGGTCTTTTTGGAATTTAACAACTCCGTAAGGCTGACGAGAAAATGAGACTGTTCCTCTTTCTGTGAGAGCTCAAGAAACTTTTCTACCACTTGATGGTATTTGTTGGTGGTCGAATCCTGATTCCATTGCATTGAAAATCCTAAGGAAGTTGCATTTTTGCTGGCCGCTGTCGGCGCCAAATCTATCAAGTTTTTGAGATCTTCCTTTGGCGGATTTTGGAATTTCAACTTTATTTGATCACCCCAAAGTTTTTGATGTTTCTGTTGTTTACCCTTTCTCTTAGTCCAGTCTTTCAACTCCTCAACCTCATAGTCTTCGAGAAGTTCCCTTATAGACCGTATAGTCTGGTGGATTTTAGCCAATCGATTGCCGAATATGGTTCCGAAAATGCTTCGAACCCTCATGGTGGCCGCCACCGAGATAACTTTTTGATCCAGCAACAGCCAAAAGAGAAACAATGCAGCATGTTCGACAACCTGCGGCTGTTCGTCAAAACCCATGCATTCCCGTACTAAATTCCTCAATTTCTGCAAATGTATCTTCACCTGATCTTGTCTATCTGCCGGCATTTGTTGCAGAATCTCGGCGATACTCTGTTTTTCCTCTCCTTGCCTAAAGACGGGAAAAGGCCTTTACCGTCAATAACACATTTTGGGATTCCCCTGCTTACTTTTAGCTTACGTTTTCAGAAATGAATTCCTCTCTTGGCGCACCGCCTCCACTTCCTCTTTGTCATAGCTAAGGAGCAATTTGGCCTCTAAATCGGTGTTGGCTCTTAGAGCCCCACTAAAACGTGGCAAATCTTTGAGACGTTCACCCATTTCTGCCGTGGATCGTCAGCCGTTTAAGCTAGAAAATAGTCGTGAACTGCCTTTTTGTTTAAATTCGTTGCAAATCACTCTACTTGCTATGTTTTCCTATTTTACAACTTGCCGATTGCCATATGATGAAATTGTTGAATTATAAACAGCTGTTCCACACTAATTTCGACAATTTCCACAATAGAGTTGGGAAGCAGAAATAATTTTTCGTAATTTATAAAGTGATTACACTAAACACAATTTTTGGGACAAGGAGTATGAGAATCCAATTTACTGAACGAATATAACACCGATTTTTTATTTCCATTAAATAAGACTTTAAACAGAATTAGAAATGAATTATAGGTCTCCAAATACGAAACGTACATTGTGTCCTGTCTTCTTCTTTTTTCAACAATTGGTAAATGTTTGGTGTGAAAAATTAAGCAAATCTGTCTGATCGGTCCATTGTTGTATCATCCCTTTAAGAAAACCTTTTCTATGTTATAATTTTCATCTTATCAAATCGTTTTAGATGACTAGCAATGTCTTGAAACACACTTTTCGAATAAAAATATCCATAAAAAATATTTGCCATTTGAAATCGTCGGTTAGAAGGCTGTGTTTATGTAGAAAAGTGTTTTAGAACAAGCCGTTCTACAAGAAGAATTGTTAAGAATTGTCTTTCTAAAAATACTTTTCTTATAGAAATTGTCTTTTTAAAGACACATTTCTTACAGAAAATTGTCTTTCTAGAGATACCTCTCTTATAGAAAATTGTCTTTTTGAAGACACATTTCTAATAGAAAATTGTCTTTGTAAAGATACCTTTTCTATGGGAAATTGTATTGCTAAAGACATATTTCATACAGAAAATTGTCTTTTTGGAAACACATTTCTAATAGAAAATTTTCTTTCTGAAAACACATTTCTAATAGAAAATTGTCTTT
The DNA here is from genome assembly GCA_019455685.1 of Philornis downsi. Classification (NCBI taxonomy): domain Eukaryota; kingdom Metazoa; phylum Arthropoda; class Insecta; order Diptera; family Muscidae; genus Philornis; species Philornis downsi. The sequence goes on along the minus strand of JAHXMU010000133.1, from coordinate 2,068,281 downwards.
CTAAAGACACTTTTCTTATAGGAAATTGTCTTTCTAACCACACTTTTATTATAAAAATTGTCTTTCTAAAGACACTTTTCTTATAGGAAATTTTCTTTTCTGGAAGAAAACTCAATAACAATTATGTCTAGAAAAGCGTTATTGAAAACGCTCATCTAATAGAAAAGAAAAAATTGTCGCTGTAAGGAAAGTGTCTCTGAGGACGCTTTCCTTAATGGAAAGTATCACTGTGGACACTTTTCTTACAGAAAGGTGCCACTATTCTTGCAGAAAAATGTCAATGAGGACACTATTCTTATAAGAAAATGGAAATGATATCGCTCAATCGGAACCTAAATGTTCAAAAGATGCTTGGTACTTTATGAGCTATCTTCTGAGAGTTACCCATTTACCGTATGAAATACATATAATAATATATAACAAATATATAATATATATATATATATATATATATATATATATATATATATATATTATATATTATAAAACATATATACATATATGTATGTATATATACATATACCGCCGGGCCATGGGATTTTGGTATTTACTAATTTGATAGAGTTCAAAATAAAAATTGATTGCTGAGTCTAATTTTAATTTGTAACTTGTAAGTATTTAATGAAAACAGAAAATTTAATGTTTTCGATTCTTTGGTTTAAGAACGCATGTATCTGCAAACAAATGTAAATATTAAATACAGTGAAATAGCTCAAACTTCTTTATCGAATTTTAAGCTAAAATACAAACTGCTCGTCTGTATTTGCGACACTGTGGTGATGTTTATTTACTGCATTCGCAGATAGACGGCGTTTATATGGTATAATTTGGCTCTGTCCTTTCATGGCTTCCCGCAATTCGTTATTCGTTTCGGTTGTTTGCAGTTTGGCGTCAGAAGTTTTACGAGAGTGGGCAAAAGGAAGCGTTTACCGGAAGAGAATTTGTAGATTGAGAGCGGTTCTGGAAAAAAACATTACAGCTAAAATAATTGATAAAATTGTGGAAAGGTCGTGAAAAAAAA
>JAHXMU010000133.1:2029809-2062260 GCA_019455685.1 Philornis downsi | reverse complement strand
TATATATATATATATATATATATATATATATATATATATATTATATATTATAAAACATATATACATATATGTATGTATATATACATATACCGCCGGGCCATGGGATTTTGGTATTTACTAATTTGATAGAGTTCAAAATAAAAATTGATTGCTGAGTCCAATTTTAATTTGTAACTTGTTAGTATTTAATGAAAACAGAAAATTTAATGTTTTCGATTCTTTGGTTTAAGAACGCATGTATCTGCAAACAAATGTAAATATTAAATACAGTGAAATAGCTCAAACTTCTTTATCGAATTTTAAGCTAAAATACAAACTGCTCGTCTGTATTTGCGACACTGTGGTGATGTTTATTTACTGCATTCGCAGATAGACGGCGTTTATATGGTATAATTTGGCTCTGTCCTTTCATGGCTTCCCGCAATTCGTTATTCGTTTCGGTTGTTTGCAGTTTGGCGTCAGAAGTTTTACGAGAGTGGGCAAAAGGAAGCGTTTACCGGAAGAGAATTTGTAGATTGAGAGCGGTTCTGGAAAAAAACATTACAGCTAAAATAATTGATAAAATTGTGGAAAGGTCGTGAAAAAAAAACGGCAAACGACGCCATTTAAATTCAACATATTTGCCCAAGTAAGTAAAATAAAGTAAAGAGAAAATAGTAAAGAAATTCTAGTGCGATTTTCTTCACTGCGTGTGATTGTTGCCGAATATACCGAATTTAAATTTGTGTGTGTAATTTTTCAATCACATTTGCAGACTAAAATCTGTATAGCATAAAAATTGGAGAGAGAGCGCCATTAGCAGAATCTCATCGGGCGCGTAAATTTCATTCAATCAACAAAGAACGCCGAATTATCATTGAAGTATATTGTAATCACAGTCCATTGCTGCCAAAACTATGTCAGCTACAACTATGGATGATTTTAAGCTAAGCGCTGAGGAGAATCAAAGCGATGATGGCGGCTCTGGTTCCCCGATAACTGTACCCAAGAAACGGGGACGCGGTCGGCCTGCCACTGGAGGTGTAGCGAAATCTGTAAAAGCTCCTTCCGGCCTAGGTAGAGGACGGCCGCAAGGAAAGAAAGAACCAGCTAAGCGGTCCCACAGCAATGATGACGAGGGAAGTGATGAGGAAGAAATTAACGAGGGAAGTGTAAAAAAATCAACCGCCGGTCGTGGTCGGCCCTCTAAATCTGGCAAAAGTAAGCTCAGCATTGTAGCAACAGGCAAAGGACGTGGACGTCCCAAGAAAGTGCAGAAGATTGCTGAATCAGATGCTGAAAACGCTGACGATGATGACGATGGGGAGACAATAGTCAAGGTGTCGAAAAAATCAAACAAGTCGGCCGGCAAAGGACGGGGTCGACCGAAAAAAGTTAAAAATAGTGACGATGAAAGTGAGTAAAAGACTGCAGCCTTTATATTAAGAGGTTTAACCATCGTAAAACCGGGTGTGCTCAAAATAAAGTTTATATTTGTTTAGCTTACTGTGAGAATGCAGAGAATCCAAGAGTTTCTTGTGGTATGCCCGCCAGTAACCCGGCCAAAGCATTTCTTACTTGTGAATGGTAGCCAAAGCTGAAAATCGATTTTCAACTTAGTGATAGATTTTTCCCATTTTGATTTTTGAAGTTTTATATCTTCAACCGAAGGAACGAAAGTATATATCATTGGATACGGCCAAAAAATGTAACACCCGGAAGGAAGCGTTTAAATCACCAAGCATATTGACCAAATGTGTTTTAGGACTTTTTAAGATGGTTAGGCTACATCCGTCTGTCTGACTTAAAACTTGGCATAGCCTAATATTTCGCCAAGTGGTAACAGGGGATTGCAAATGGGTTATGTTGACCCTCCACTTATGGAAGCTCCCATATAAATTGAACGATTTTTCGAAATTCAAAAGTTTTTCTAGCTCCTATTTCCTAAGCTGTTGTCCCTTGCATTTATTTACGTTGCTTAATAAATCTGAGAAATTCTACCAACTAACTATGCGGATTCGGGCGCTTCTCATATAAATGATTCGATTTAAAAATTCGTAGGTTCATGTTTTGTATTGCATTGCACTAAATTCAGTCGAATTTGGTACATGTTAGGTGCCTGATACAGTAGTCTGGTAACGAAAATGGGCTGCATCGCCATACCCTGTAAGGTACCTGTCGTACAAATTATCCGCTTTTCCGAAATTTAATCTTTCGTCTATAATTTCTAGTTAGTGTAATAGTAAAGTATAAATTGTCAATTGCAATGATTTGTAATGTTTCATAAAATGTTAGAGAAATTTCTCAGGTAACTACGCTACTTCTGGCACCTCTCATAGAAAAATGACTGATTTAACCCATGTATTCGCAGTTTTACATCTTTTTAACAGTTGTACTCAATTCAATCAAATTTAGTTCATATCATGCGTTCGATGTCCTAAATTCTGGAAATAAAAATTAGGAACACCGCCACACCCCTTCTCCTGTCTTACAAATTGAAAGAATTGTCGAAATTTAATTTTTCTATTTTAAACTCCAGTAAGCAGCCTTCAATTAGTCAAATTTCTGTTAACTGTATTATTTTATACTGCTTAGTAAAATTTAAACAAAAAAAAAATCATAGAATAACCGGGAGCATGCATACAAATAATTAAATTAATTAAACACAATTCTGTGAATGGGATTGGTTCATATGGCTGCGCCTCTACACATACAATTTTGCAATTTAATAAAAAGCAGTGATCCATTTATATATTTAGGACGAGGACTTCAAAAGGTTGTTCACCTAGCTAAAATTTTTGGACTGATTTGTTTTTCTGCAGATGAAAATGATGGCTACAGATGTATTTTACAGCGCATTTTTAATGCAAAAATTTATCTAAACAAAGAATTTTGGGAAATGTATGGAAATGTCTTCCTTTATGACCCACATTTCGCTGGAAGGAGGGCTTTTTCAACAAAACTCAGCCATTCTATAGTGAAGTTTTACAAATGATCGTATCCTCAAATCATCCACAGCAAAAAGGTATTGCCATCACTTGCTATTATAAGTTGATGAAGAAAACTGCTTTACTTTGCGGCTGTGCTAATTTTAATCGGAGCTGTCATTAAAATCAATACTCAGTTTATCTATCGCTGTTTTACCGAAATATGAATGTATGCACAAATATTTCTCTACTGAAGCGTGCCTCAAGCGCCAGCATTTTCTGCGCATATCGTTTGTATAGAACATATTTCATAGCCTAAGTCGAAGATCGATTTTCAAGTCCCGGCGATCATGATCTAAATGTAGGAATGCTCGATTAATCAATATCTCCGATTACCGAAATAGACGGGCTATAAATGTATGAAGAAGTTCATTTTGATACTCATCTCTATAGAAAATGAAATTTAATATTTTCTTCTGTACCCGTATAAGATGATCAAAACTAACTTTCTTCAGTCATGTACCTAGTCCAGCCATATGTTCTGTTACAAATATAAAACGCGATAAAAGAAAAAAAAAACAATATTCATATTGTATTCAAAATTACTTCATTTATTAGAAGACAATATTGTTTATTAAAAGAAATTGTATTCACTCGAAATGGCCGCCTTTTGCCTTAACACAAGCCTTCAAACGGTGTGGCCATTGCACTATAGGTAATTTAATCCATTTTTGTGACGAAAAGTCATTTGTTGCAATTTTAAGCAAAAAGAATTTTTTATTACAATTTGATAAAACATAACGTTGAACTAAATGACTGTATACTATATTTTTATAACAATCGAGTAACACACGATTTCTACGTCGTCAAAGTTATTGTTTACGAGCAACGCGCGTTGCAGGCAGTCTATGCAGTAGTATTTAATGTGAATTTGCAATCTGTTCTAAAAACGTTAAACAAAATATAAAAATACAACTTAAATATGGAAAATAAAAGTGATGGTATGCACATTACAGGTTGTCGACAGATTTGAGTTTACTTTTTGATTTAGTGCGAAAAACTAGTTATTGTGACTTAACCTCAAATAAATTTTTTTTTCTTAAAAATGCGGTTTGGATAGGTTTTATAAATGTTGGCCGTATTTGGCCGCATTTTGACTATCAAAAACATGTTAAGTGGACCATTTTGAGTTTATTTCATTAATATCACGTTGCGATTTTTTGCGTTCTTTGAGTTATGTTGTTTTTCGTAGGCGACCTTCGTTTGCAGTATAAAAACCTTGCGAAAGTTTGGATTTATGTAAAATGCAAAGAGGAGAAGAACGATGCTGTATTCACTTTTGTTATTGGCCAAGTTGGAAATATAAATATTTTGAATGACGAAGAATCATCTCTGAAAGAGAGAGTCCGAACTTTTTGTAAAAATTTGGCTAAGAGATGGAACAAGTCCCACAGAAAGATAGAGGTCTTCCAAAAACAAAACACTCACTGGCTTACAATTGATTTTATTTTGCCAACTAAGATTGCCCCTTCGAAATGCTTAGTAGGGCGTCCAAAAATAAAGTTTGTGAATAAATCCGAACGCACAAAGAATAGAGAAGCAAAGGACCTATCAAAGAAAGTAGACAACGAAACGGAATTGCTAGTTCGTGCAGCTTCGATAGCGGCTCGAGTTCAACATAAAGCAGATATGGCAGTGGTTCTCAGGCAGACAGTTGGTAGTCCAACAAGAGCTTGCAAGATGAGAAAATTAGCGCACACTGTTGATAATCAGCCAATTCGCTTCACTGCAAATGAAGCACATATCTATATTCAAAATAAATAAAAAATTCGCAAAAGTAGGTTACAACTTCATAAATTTCAAAATCTTTTTAATTTAAACTTTTCTCATAGCTTATCTCTACATAAACACAAAAAAAAATTGCAAAAATCTTTTCAGTTTAATTGTTATTAATTTTTGTCACAAAAATGGGTCAAATTACCTATAGTGCATTGGGCTATAGCCGTACGTACGATTTCCATGGAGATCGAGGACGCTGCTCTGGTTAATGCTGTTTTAAGGCTTCCCAAATTTCTGTGGGAGTCTTGCAAGCCATATTCTCCAATTCTGACCACAAAGCATAATCCAGTGGATTGAGATCTGGACTCCCTGATGGCCAATCTTCTGCTGCTATAAAGCCAGGAATATTGACTCTGAGCCACTCCTGCACGGTTTTAGCTTTGTGCGCAGGAGCAGAGTCCTGTTGGAAGATCCATCTACGTCCTTTGAAAAGGGTATTGGTCAAACCCTTCACAACGCGCTCTAACACATCTTTTTGGTAAACCTTTGCACCAGTTTTTACGCCCTTTTCACAGAAATGGAGGGATGTGACACCATGGTGGGAGACCCCCCACCAAACCATTACGGAAGAGGGATGATGGCCACGTTGAACCCTTGGAACAACTTTTTTTGCTTCCTTAGATGAAGTGGCATAAATCTTGTCATTTTGTTTGTTGAAAACTTCTTCCACGTTAAAATTTTCTCATCCGTAAACAGAATGTTTTCATGGCCATAGTCCGCGTGCCACTGCAAAAGTCGCTTGCATCTTTCCAACCTAATTTTTTTTAGCTGATGAGCTAGAAGATGCCCCGTGGACCGACGATAGGCTTTCATATGCAGATCATCCCGAATCAGCCTAGACATGGATCTGGTTGATATATCCAATTCCTTGGACATGATTTTCTGCTTTCTAAGGGGATTTCTCCGAATTCTTTCACGCACTGCCTTTACTACCGCACTCGTACGGACAACGCGCGGGCGACCACTTTTTCGCCTGTCTTCTACTCCAGACAATTCGCCGAAGCGAACAATAGCACGATAAACGAACATTCTTGATATTCCGAATGGTTTTAGCAACCCGAAAATTTGGCCAGCACTCTGCAAACTGAAACCAAACTGACTAGTATTCGTCACTAATCAGTGCATGTGTTCTGAAAAAAAAAAGTTAACGGCTCTATTTCCGCAAGGAGTTTTGAACGATAACCGCTGGAAATTGTGTAACTGAACATATGGCAGGACTATGTATATTTCGCCTATTTCGGCCATCGGTAATATTGATTAATCGAGCTGAGTAATCGATTTCGTCAGTATAAAGTTCAATGAAAATCATTGATCTCGAAATAAACGTTTATGTAGCTAAAAATCGATTATAGATTAAAATCGAAATATTTTTAACAGTCACCCTGGGAAACTGGATGTTTGACAGGAAATTGAATTATTTGGTCCACCACCAAAGAAATTGGCCCTGAATAACTACTTATATCTTCTATAAAATCCATAACACTAAACATATTGCGAATACATTTTCATTTGTTAATTCTAGGTTCTGACGACAAAATGGATGATGCTGAAGAAAAACGTCCCGTGGGTCGTCCATCAACCGGCGCCGTAAATCTCAATATCATTCGTACTGGTCGCGGTGTAGGTCGCCCAAAAGCTAAGAATAAGCAAGTAACGAAATCGAAAGACGTTGCTGCCAATGGTACAGGTTCACCTAAAAAGCGTGGAAGACCAGCGGCGGCTAACTCCAAGCCATATAAGCCAACTGGCAAGCCACGGGGGCGACCTAAGGCAAATTCCAATGACAAAGTTAAGAACGTAGCCGAGGATGATGAGGAAGACGAGGATGAGGAGATGTCTCCAAAGGACGATGTCAATGATGAGGAGGATCAAAGCGAAAATGGGGGAGATCTGGATAAGGATGAAAAATCTAAGAATGGAGAAAATGAAGATGATGAAGATGCTGATGACGATGTTCATAGCGTTAGCGAATAGATTTGGTGGTTGATACTGAAACTGCAACAGTTCATTCAATACATAAAACTAGTTTTAAAAGGATTAGGATTAAACTAAGCGACAAACAAACAAAAAAAGGGAAACTTAGCATTTGCAGTTGTTTGCCAATGTTAAGACACAGTAGGAGGAATATAACTTGAAATTCAAAATATCTGTATTTATCCTTCAAAGTTACATCTTATGTTATTTGGGCCAACAATAATCACCGGAGTCTAGTTTTTGAACTTTAGCTTTTATTGTTATCCAGCAAATAGGGTATACGAGTATGTGCTTCGATCTCCACTAAAAAGTCTGATTTTTTTTTCATACTTCAGCGGTTCTATCCCACTAACAGGTTTTGCACATGATACTAAATTTTAATGAATGTTGAACTTTTTTTTTTTTAATACAAAGTGTAATTTTGTAATGTATTTTATATTGTAATTTATTTGAACTCTTTGAATTAAAGTTTCTAAATATATATCTATTGTATTTTTGCTGCTGTCTGTCAATGTAAAAGTTATTACGGCATATGTTTGTATCGTTTATGTTATAGCCAGAGTGCTAAATTATTCAATAACTTTGATCATTTAAATTCTTCAATCATACATTTCTTAACAGCAGGAGGACAGAGAGGGAGAGAGAGGAAAAACCTTAATGCCCTAATGATTGTATAAGTTTCAATAGCAAACGAAAATTAATATCATATTTTCGGCCATATTTATCTGGATAATAAATAAATATCCCGGTAACAACATCACTACCACAATAATTACACAAAGATGCATTTTTAATAAGGGATATGACTTCATAAAACACTAAGCTGAAGGGGTCGGCCTGTGGTGCCATCGGAAATATAAAGTTTTACCTCTAAGAAGTCAGCATGTGATGTCGCTTGAAAGGTAAGTGTTGTATGGTGAAACACGGGTAAACTCGTATAGGAAAGGGAAATTGTGTGTAGTTTCACTTTTAAGTAGATTACATTTTCCCCCGTGAGCCCCACATTAAGATGGTTCACCTAAAAAATTGTTTTACTATAGTGTTGCCGACTCGGCAAACCAACTATTTATTGTAAAGTTTTTTTTTTATCTTATTTCATTTATTTATGTAATTAATCAATGCCCGTTTGTGGCCTATTGGTAGACTATTGATATATTGGTAGTATTACAATTTATGAATTAAATTGACATAAGCAAAAAAACATCCTAACCCAAGTTCTCATTTTTCCAAATTTATTAGTAATCGCAAAAAAAACAAATAGAATAAATAGCGTTGTGGCGATTGTACCGAAAATTATTGTGAAACATTAGAGTGTCAACGCATTGGATTATGCTTAAATTGGTTCGGGGAAAATACGATTTTTTTGTTCATATACATATATACTCGTATATATAATAAGGTTCTATGTGGACTTGAGAGTTTCTATTCGAAGACGAATGACAGTACATAAGATATGCGGTTTGGTTTAACTTAATAATGCAAAATAAACGTCCGTACTTTTCATAACCTGGGAGGGAGAAGTGATTAAAGACAAGAGACATTTAAATCTATTCCGGTGCTGTTCAGCAACACTCGGATAAAATTCGCTTGGACTTTAAAGGGCTATGCAATATTTATTTATTTTCACTTCGGACACCCATTCACATGACTTCATTTGCGATGCGAGTGAGCTAAAAGTAGTCAACATGTCTAATATTGTATTTTGCAATAGAACCCTCCAGTATCGGGGATATACATTCTGCTTTGACGTCGTTGTGGAAGACGACATTTTAAAAACGCTTTCTATAGTTAATTCTGCAGCAGTTAGAGTGGACAATATTTCAATAAAGTTTTTAAGTTTGTATTTCCTTATACATCTGGCTTTGGAATACGCTTTTCGAACAGATAAATTCCTTAAAAACTTTTAATATATAGAGAAATCAGTTGGAAGACTTCTTTCATAGAGAAGTATCATGTAAGACGCTTTTCGTATGGATATGTTTTATGTAAGGCAATTTTCGTGTAGAAGTCATGAAAGGCAATTTTTGTATAGAAAAGTGTCATGTAAGATACATCCCATATAAAAAAAGTGTCATTTAGTATATTTGTCATAGGAGACAATTTTCAAACAGGGAAGTGTCATTGGAGATATGTTTCATACAGAAAATTCTTAAGGAAAACACTTTTCACTGAAGAAAAAAAGATACTTCTTACGAGGAAAGTCATCTTGGAAGACACTTTTCGTGAAGGAGAGTATCAATGATAGCACATTTTATATAGAAAAGCGCCATTGAAGATACTCTTGTAGGAGACAGAGTCTTGGAAGACATATTTTATACAAAAAATATTATGGAAGACACCTTTTATAAAGAAAAGATCAAGGAAAGAAGGAAAGTGTAATAGAAAATACTTTTCGTGTAGGATGGACGCATAGGAAATTCTCATAATAGAAGAAAATCTTGGAAGACATTTTTATATAGAAAGATGTCTTGAAAGATAAAACTTTTACAGAAGCTTGCTAGAAATCGCTTTCTATAAAGAAATTTGAGTTTCTTAAAAATTTCCCACAAAGAAAAATGTCTGGAATGTGCTTTTCATACAGAAAATGCCCTTGGGAGAAAAGGTTTAATTTGCATTAAAGTCTTAGAACACATTTTCGAGTAGAAACGGATTTATTGCTGCAGAAAAGCTTATTTTTCTATAAGAACAATTTCCTACAAGGCGCATTCCGATATAAAAAGCGACTTTCGGGGTTCTTCTTCGTACAAAAAGCGTTTTCTAAAACATTGCTTCAAAAAATTTCCAAGGCACTTCTTTGTGCGAAAAATTCGTATTTTACAAGATAGAAAGAGCAGTCTAAGGCACTTATCGGAAGGCGCTAAAAGCGCTCGTTCACTTCGGCCTTTCTTGATGCTTAAAAAATAAATAATTTAGATGAAGAACCGAATTTAAATGATATTATAATTTACCTCCTGTTTTGTGTTTGAAAGTATTTAAAGTTTGTTTTCATCATCACAAATTTGGTTTAGAATTCTACCAATAAGAATCTTGATAGCAACTAACAAAGTAAATTCCAATGTTTAAAATAGTTAATTCAACTTATTGGAAATCGACTACAGATTTCGTCAACTACGCAACTCGCAGTGTAATAATTGTGTAATAAACATTATATTATTGTACGTCATTATGTACTTATATCAGAAGTTTAACAAATTTCGCGATTTCTTCCGAAACACGAAGTGATTAAGTGGTTTCTCCCTGTAAGCACAGATATATTTCTTTACGTTGGTACTCTGATGAAAGCTCTTCTCGAAACGAATCCAAAAGTACGATTGCCCTATGTACGCCTCGGGCCATCTATGGGTTTATTTTAAAAATAACGAAATAAAATAAATTTTAAGATTAGCGAAGCAAATGTAACAAAATTAATTCTGGGAGAAATGTTTTTATATTTAAGTTTTTGAAAAAATTCAAAAAGTTTGAAATGATAAAATTCAAAATCACATTTGTTTTTAATCTTCAGTTTTTTGTAACAAACAAAATCTTGGGCTTTTGTGTGTAAAATTTCAAAGAATATAAGGACTTAAACTTGCAACCTAGAATATAAATAAATTAAATTAAATTTTATAGTGTGTCTCAGAAGCAAGTTTATATTTGTTTAGTTTACTATGTGAACGCAACGAATACGAGGGGCGTGGGAATAAGTCAATTGGTAGCCTAGCTTTTGGGAATTGAACCGTTTTGAGTGAGAGCTTGATTCGGTAACTGTGGAGCATACTACATTCTGTAATATTCAATGTTATCGCCTCTCAATAAATCGGCCTCCCCGCAACACTGATAAAAAGATTCTGGGAAGGAAATTTAGCTTAAAATTTAAGAACCATTTTTTTGTTTTTGCATGGCGTTTCACCGTGAAAAGCCATTACAGTACCACAACGAAAAAATTAGTTAGCCGATATGATCTAAAATTTCAACTACGAGTATATCATAGGTGATGTATTTCTAACTACGGCGTAATTGACGCGAATTAGTTGGCGTTAACTGAAATGAAATTGAAATTAACGATCCAATAACATTTGATATAGAACAACAACATATCTTTTTATGATGATGTTTGATATTAGATATTTAGTTTATTTATTTATTTATTATTATATTTATTTTATTTATATTTGTGAGGATTTAGATTTAAGTTTTTTTCTGCCTTTTCATAAATTTTTTTTGATTATATTTAGCTTTTTTCGTAACTTATTCAGCATAAAGAAAGCCTAAAATAATTTGAAATTACAATTAAATGTTATTACACCGTAATACTCAACTTCTTACGGCGAATGGATCAAAAATATTGAAAATTCTTCAAAAGCATGCAGCCATTCACATCCAAAAACCTAATTTTCGAGTTGAGGACAACATTTACGCACGGAAGTAATTCGAAAAGTCTTTTATTTCGTTGCGATTTACCTTGGAGAAAAATATATTAAAAATATAAAAAGACAGACTGTAAATACCTTAAGATTGATACTAAGTGAAATTGGGTTTTCCCTATTAATTATAAATAAATGAAAAATGAATACATTCGATAATTAAACACGAAAATATTGGCTTCTATGATTAATATTTTAAAGCAAAACCGGATTTCGATAAACGTTAGGTTGGCATTTTAAACTGAAAGCCATTTTATATCCATACATAATACTAAGCAAAAAGATCTCTTTTACTTTTTGACAGCCTGCTTGCGCGTCGAATGGTAAGAAACCCAATAATTTTTTAAAAATTTTAACAGTACCTCTATTACCGTGAGTTCAACTACTTAAAGTTCACACTTGTGCAAAAAAAGCCTCAAAAACTTCAACACTTTTATAACAACTTAGACTTAATAAGATCGGATCGGTTAACACCACTTAAAACAATTACAATATAATTCGTGTTACTCTTAAGACTCTTCAAATATAATTGTTTCGCACATATTTTTTGATTTATTTAATTATTTTTAGCTTGTAATTTATAGCCTTCCGGCCAATTATAAGTAAATTACAATATGCAACAATTCATCTTTTAAATTTAATCTAATCAATATTATAAGTTAAAACACGCGTAGTAAAAATTAAATAAAAAATTTATAAAAATATAATATGATTTTTAAGAAAGTATGATTATTAAAGACAAAAGTATGAAAAAAAACTAATTCAAAAGTTAGAAGTTAATCGGTACATAATCTGGAAATATAAGACAATCGGTATGTAATAAAGGCAGCTCACAATTTAATTGAAAACAAAATTTTACAGTAAAGTCTGAAAGTGTTGTAGAATGTGCCTTTTGTAAGAATCAGGACATAATTTAAAACTTTTTAATCGTGAAATACGCTGTTCCCATAGAAAGAAGTTACAGAAAAGTGTCGTTGAGTACACTATTCTTATAGAAAAGTTTTATCATATACACTTTTCTTATAGAAAAGTTTAATTTTAGGCACTTTTCTTATACGAAAGCGTCATTAGAGATACTTTTCTTGTAGAAAAATGTCATTGAATACGCTTGTAGAAGGCGTTATTGAAAACATAGCAATATGCCATTCAGACATTTATAAAAAAGCGTCATTTCTCATAGAAAACTGCCGCTGAAGAGATTTTTTATAGAGAAGTATCGCTGAAGGCACTTTTCTTATAGAAAAGTGTCATTGAGGGCACTTTTCTTACAGAAAAGTTTCACTGAACATACTTATAGAATAACCCCTTCAAAAACGCTTTTCTTATAGAAAAGTATTATTTAAGATATACTTCTAGTAGAAAAGTGTGACGAAAGACACTTTTCGTATAGAGAAATATCAAGACATACATTTTCATATAGAAAAGTTTAATGAAAGACGCTTTTCGTACTGAACAGTCATAAACTTTCCATGTAGATAAAAGTTATTGCAGACAATGTTAGAAGATAAATTTTATAAAGAAACGCAATTTTTAGGAAACATAAAAAAATAAAGACACTTTTCATACAAAAATTTCTTTTGGAAAATAGTTTTAATTTATATTAATGACTTGGAATAAACTTTTCAGATATAAACTGATTTGGAAGACATTACTATTGGAAAAACCGCCTACTAGCCATTTTATTATATGAAAATTGATGTGCCAGACACTTTATCATAAGTAAAGATTTCTCCAAAGAAGTATATATATACTCCATTTTAGAATTTAACCTTGATTGAACTGTTAAATTTGCTTTAAATAAATTATTCACGGTTTCCCCTGTTTCTACGACGCTTCCAAAGTTAAAAATTTATGCAGAGAATCTATTTTATACTATAAATACCATCACTTATCTCCAAAAATCTTCTCTGCACTTGAAATTATACGAGGTGTGATAAAAAACCGTTATTTTAAATTTTTTTCAGAAAGTATTTATTTATTCATCAATTTATATTTTATTTTCTTTAAAGTAGTCCCCCTCAGATATAATACACATGTGCCAGCGTTTCTTCTAAACCTCGAAACACTTCTAAAACGCGCTTTTTGGTATCGCCAACAGTTCCTTTTTCGATTTTTCTTTTATCTCCCCAATCGTAGCAAAACGCTTTTCTTTCATCGGTGTCTTCAGTTTTAGGAAAAAGAAAAAGTCAGCGTGGGCCAAGTCCGGTGAATACAGCGGTTGAGGCATGATTGCGGTTTTGTTTTTGGCCAAAAACTCACGCACAAGCATCGATGTGTGAGATGGTGCAAAATCCATGATTGGTTTTTCCACAAATTTGTGCGTTTCTGACGAATTGCTTCGCGCAAACGGCGCATAACTTCAAGGTAGTATTCCTAATTGACCGTACGACTTTGTGGCAAGAATTCATGATGCACCACGCCATTGCAATCGAAGAAAACAGTGAGCAAAACCTTCACATTTAACCGAACTTGACGTACTTTTTTCGGTCTTGGATCTTCTGGATGCTTCCATTGGGTTGATTGGGCTTTGGTTTCAATGTCATAGCCATACACCCAATTTTGGAACAATCTTCGCTGCCGCACGTTTCGTGCCTAAAACATCCGTAAAAATTGCTTGGCATGAGCCGAACGATATGCCAACATCATCAGCAACCTCTCTAATAGTGATTCGACGATTATCAAAAAACATTTTCTTCACTGCTTCAATGTTTTCATCGGTTGTTGACGTGCTCGGGCGACCAGGACGAACATCGTCATTGACATCTTCTCGGCCTTGCTTAAACCGGTTATACCTCAATTGAACTTGTGTTCTGGTCATAGTAGACTCGCCAAACGCCACAGTTAACATTTCAAATGTCCTTGCACATTTAATTTCATTTTTTACACAAAACTAAATGCAGTTTCTTTGATCCACTAACCTAACCTTTTTATCTGTCAACAACAAACTGACAATCCAAAATGCCTGATATTGTCAACATATATAATAGAAAATTTTCACGAAATTTGAAAAACCCCGTTTTTTTATCACACCTCGTATGACGTTGATTTTCATATTGACAAATTCAAAATGACAACAGATTTGATAGTAAGTTAATAGTGATATAGAAATTTCATTTAAGTTATTGGGCATCAACTACCGATTTCTTCAACTAAGCAACTATAACATTTTTTTTGGTGCAGATTTTTTCTTTCTCGTTATGTCCCTGAATATGAGCACGCCTTAAGAAATCGAATTCACTACAAACTTCCAAAATTATCGATTGCGAAATCGTGTAATCCCATCGCGATAAGAAAAAACCGGAATCGATTTTCCCATCACTAATTGTTTTGTTCTCGGTATATTTTTTCATTCCGATTTGCCGAGAAAATTGCAGAGCAGCGGAAAAGTGTCTCCTGTAAGCCCCAAAACGAAAGAAAAGAATTGCGTGCGAAAATCTTCAAATTAAGCCGTAAAAGTTAAACCGTTCTCTCGTCTCGTTTTGCGGAATCTCGACAAATTGTGCCGTGCGTGTGTGTAATATAAATTGAGCCAAGGCAAGTTGAAAAGCATCGAATTCTGAGTGTTCGCAAAATGTTTACAAACCACGGACAAATGTAAAAATTCAGCACCAGTGCTTTATGAAGCGTGCCTGCCCCTCCAACCCTTGGCACGGAGCTAATACAACAGAAAGAGCCCTGTGTAAATTGTTCTTGTAGGAAATGAAATTCTAATTAGCATCTTGAGCGTGTGCGATCCTAATGTAGTTGCAATTAAAAGGTGCGTGGTGTGTGAGTGTATCCCACTGCTAGAATCAAGAAAAGATCTATGAAAATTTCAACCAAATTGAATTTCAGCCAGTGTCTCCCCAAGCAAAAAAGGTCATTTACAAAAAACAAAATCCCAACACATTCGTTCGTTTTCCCCCAACGTGTGTGCATTGGGCAGAAATACTTATTTTATAATTCCTCATACTATAATCTTAGTGTGGACCCCACATTTTTCATTCGTTCCTTTTTGAAGTTACTTCTATTCCTGACAAGTGCGGTAAAATGCTCAGTGTTCGTGTGTGTGTGTGTGTAAGCGAGCGTGTGTTTTAATGCTGTAGTGTGTAAATAAGAAAATCGGTAAAAACAGAAAGAAGTAAAAGCAAAGCAGAGTCAATAATGTACAAGCGTACAACATATCGAAAAGAAGCAACAACAAAAACAAATGAATAAATGAAGTAGTAAAAAGCAAAATGCGGCAAGTAAACAAATGAAATTATAATGAAAATAATAAATGAACATAAAACTAAAACTGTTGCTGATGGGAAGGGCATATGATATTATGGGGAAATTTTTAATTGTATACAGCATAATTTTAATATTTTTATCGAAATTTTTGATGCAAATTCGTCGAAACCTCATTTTCTTATTAATTGCATTTCTATTTTCTTGCGGATGATTCTGGCGAATTACACAATACAGCTGTTCTTCTCTAACCTTCGTTGGGTGTTGTAAACGGAAAGTTATTTGTTATTTGTGAAATTGTTGAGAGGGTATAATTTCGTTTGTTGCAAAGCACACACGCAAACTTTATGTAGGGATCAAATACACTATCAAAATTGTTTGACAAACAGTCAACAACGGCAGCCGGTCATCCGTTTAAAGACAACGAATCTGCGAAATAAAAGCCAATCTACAGACCGTATATCAAAACTAAGTTTTGTGAGGCCTGATTAAATCCTGGGCTGAGCAGCATTTGACATAGTAAAAGGCCCAATTCCCTTGCATCTCATGAATGGGACCATGGAGAGCTTCTCACATCTGGCACGTTTTCACTTATTCTATTTTTAAACCAACTTAACGGAATCTACAGTTTGCTGGCGTTTTTGGGTGCCACTGTTTGAAAAACATTTGCCAGACTTGCCGATTACTAGACTATTGGAAATATTCGTCGGAAACATCGCGTTGTCGGCCGGCAAAATAATTATAAGCGTCTATATTGGGGACTAAACCCGCGATCGTGTAAGCGATAATCGATTGTACTATCCATCGCGCCACGGTTGGGCACACTTGACCTAGTATGTCCTCAAAATAAGAAGGCGATTTCCATCTTGCTTAGCAAATAAACCAAAAACGAAGAAACACTATTATTGGGTAAAATACACAAGCATAACATAATCCACAAAAAGTTTATTAAGAATAACACAATTTTTTATAAAAAATTACTTTAAAAGATAAAAACAGTATTTTAAAAAGTCGTGCTATGTTTTTCAGATAATTTTTCGTTCGAATTTCATAACAAGATGAGGAATTATTTGCAAATGATATCATGATTTTGTTTTTAAAATACTTCCCCCGAAAACGCGTCAAATTTGAGATCTAATTTTGAAAATTAGCGCAGTTTCATAAAAAGTTGTAGTTGTTTACAAGAAAATTGCATTTCTTCCGCAGCGACATATCTTTAGCGCCCATATCTTTTTAAGAATGGGGAAAATTTTTCCTTTATAAGATTTTTCTTCAAAAAATGAAACATTATTTTAAAAAAAGAGCGCAGTAAGACTATTCTACAAAAAAATTATGGTAAACCGAAGCACGAAGGTACGAAAAGGAAATATATTTGAGAATTTCTGTTTCATTCGGCAGCATATTAAAACGTGGGCCGTAAATTGGCAAATGCAGCCTTATATATATTATTGCCTGGAAACGATTTTTTAAATAATTTTTTAATTTTTTTGTTAATTTTTGTATAAAAAATTAGGAACTAACTTGAAAAAGAATCATATATTTTACTCCCTATCAAAACGTCCTTTCGTTTTAGCAATCGAAAATGTTGACGTCAT
The DNA here is from genome assembly GCA_019455685.1 of Philornis downsi. Taxonomy (NCBI): domain Eukaryota; kingdom Metazoa; phylum Arthropoda; class Insecta; order Diptera; family Muscidae; genus Philornis; species Philornis downsi. The sequence continues at coordinate 2,045,334 of JAHXMU010000133.1, read as the reverse complement.
CAATTTTAAATTTTGGTGGCCGGTACCTCAGTGAGAATGAAAAGCAGCTTTTTTTACATTTTTTTTATGTTTGTGTGTTCTGTCGCGGGGAGAAACATTTTGTGGTTATTTATGTTGAACTATATCTGTTACACGCTTACATCTTAAACATAGCTTAGGACAAAAGACCAAAAAGAAACAAAATAATTCTACTTAGGGTTCTAGGGAAGAGTAGCCTAGAGATTTTAACTCGATCTTGGCTGCAAATCAGGTCCAAGCAGGCATTCCTTGTTTGATATTATGGAACGTCATTTTGGTTCAAGACCAGGACTCTAAACATTTGTTGGCCGTATGAGAACAGCATGCTTTCAGGCGCAATATTATTCATTGCATCAACCACTGGATACATTATTCGGGTAATTTCAAGCCTACCGAGATTGTCTGACGCGTGCAAGTTGGTATCTCAATGTTGTTGAATGTGAGCTAACAGGTGAATTGAATTGCCAATATATTTGTGTTAAATTCTTAGAGGTTAAATCACCATAGAGAAATCATCTCGCTCTAGTCTCTAAAAGATAAACTTTTTGATAACATTTTGGTTTAAGTCCATGCTATTTGCCGCTTATTAGCCATATGAAGTCAAAGGCAATATCCTATATAAAACCACCATTGGTTGCTTTGAAGCGTACCACAAATCTCCAACCCAAACATTGGACACATTTACGAGGGCGGTTAGCCGACCTGACGTAGAAGGCACAAAAAACTTGGGAAAGACTTTTTTATTTACCTTTTTTCCAACGATATTTAATGCCTTCTATACCCTGCTTATAGTAAGATCTGTCAAACACCTTAAAATAGCTACCAACTGAAGTTTCCACCTTTTCATTGTTGCTAAATCTCTTACCACCGAGCCATTTTTTCAAGTTTGGAAATAGAATATAGTCTGAGGGCACTAAGTCTGGCGAATAAGGTCCGCGATGAAATAATTCGAATTTCAATTGATTAATTTTGACTATTTTGACTACAATAGTGGATGCATCAACTGGAGCAGTGTTTTGATGAAACAACACTTTATTTTCCGGTTTTATGCTTTCTGAAGATAATAAAAATAATCCCATGCGCATCCCAAAAAACAGATGCCATAACCTTGCCTGCAGATGGAATCGTCTTTGCCATCTTTGGACACAATTCTCCCACTTAAGTTTACTGCTTTAACTATTCCTTTGTCTCAGATGTAAAGTGGTGGACCATGTCTCACCATTGGTTATAAATCAATGCAAAAATTCGGATTTATTGCGACGAAACATCGCCAAATATTGTACAGAACATCTTCATGACGCTGTTTTTGGTCTATTGAAAGCAAGTGCGACACCTATCTTCCGCACAGCTTTATCATCCCCAAATCTTTGGCTGTTAAGTGATGATAAATGACTTTCAAATTAATTTTCTACGTCTAAAGTGACGATGAAAAGGCTTTATGTAAGTATAGCTGATTTGCATATATAAACCGGTTTAGTCCGGAAAAGTTTGAATTTCGAAAAATCGTCCAACTGTGCGGGAGGTTATAGAAAGAGCTTGGGAATGCTCGTTGTCTTCATTCTGCTACCTTTGAAAATGTATTAGCTGTTAAGGGTGTGGTTAAATAACAAAATTCTACCCAGCATTGTAAATCAACACAACGGACAATTTACATCATAGGAGTCTATGAATTATGGGTTAGAACAAATTAAATTTTTGAAAATAGCTCAAATAGCTAAAAAAGACAGAGCAGGCCATACATACGTCCTCTTTTTGTATACAGTCTTACTCAGGTGGCCCTGTTCGATTGAAGACAGGTATTTTCGACAATTGCGCTTCCAGAGCGTTATGCACCTTTGACATCCAAATTACCGGCACAGAATCGACGGAAACAAAATTGTGCTTGAATGATTGTTAGAGTAAACACTACATTTTGTAAAATATGACCTAATTTTTCTTTTCTGATGCCAATGATTGATGATTGCCAATACTGGGTACAGCGGTCACAAAACTGTCGACAGAACCTACTAAAGGCATCAATATGAAAAATAAAGGGTTTATTTTTGTTTTGTTAATTTTTTGGACATTATTGAGTCTAATCGTCTGACCAGATTCGCAAAGCTTTTCTTACCATAAAATGGAATGAAAAGCAAGAAAAATGTGTGCAAAGGCCTTGAAGTATTTTGTGTTAATTTAATTTCGAATTGTGAGTAGTAAAAGACAATATACACATCCCATTCTTTCTACACCTAATAACATATACGCCTGATAATACAACAAAATCAGGAATAAATTTCGAACCAAATCGTATCCAACTATAATTGAGTACTGCATACCGAAAAATTAGACCAGATACGTTGTAATCAGGTTATCATACATATATAACTGGGGTAGAATTCGGATAAAATTTAATCTAATTGGTCAGAATCGGGTTATTTCTGAGTCAAGAGTTCGTTTGTCTGCACAAAAATATCTAATTTTCAAATGCGAGTTTTGTTCCAAAAGCGGCATTTATTGGAAAGCTTGATCATACATGCAAACCTTCTTCATATTCTTTAACTAATTTCATGTATTAACTTACTTATGCCAGGCCTAAACGTGCATTATTTTAAAAATTACGTTTTTATAATGTCTCAATTGTCAAAATGTTTGCCATTTATTTATTATCCGGCATATAAGAAAAGACGCTCTATTATCTGAGAATAAGTTAATATAAAGTCCATTCCACTGTGGACCGCTCACTATGGTGTTGGATCAACAAGTCCTAACACGGGCGAACTAATGCCGTCTGTCCAGATTTGGACCTGTCCACTTCCTTTGTTATTGTCTTACTATCTATCCACTTTTTACTTGCGAAACTTGTTCTTTCTTTTAATACCCTTCCATACTTTTTCAATTCTTTCTTTATTTTATTTTAAGTGATAAAAAAATGCTAGTAAGTAAAAATAATTGTAAAAAAGCAAATATATAAAAAAAAAAATAAAAATTTTCCTTCGAGCCGGATTTGAACCAGCGACCTATGGATTTCTACATATGCGAGTCTATCCTACTTACACACCACTAGGGATAGAATACACAGAATATCACCTACAGTCCACCGCTCTACCAACTGAGCTATCGAAGGTATACCCGCCCGGTCATCTAAACGGCGACAAGAGTTACACTCACACAAAACAATAAAAATATATCACTGACAAACTGTACAGAGCTAATATGTGTTTGAAAGGACGGGCAGAGAGATAGAGATAAGCTCTAGTTTTGATAAAATGTAATGCTTTCTCTCACATCTGTGTGTTCTCTCAAAAAAAAAAAAAAAACAGCACAAAGCAACCGCTAGAAATATATTAGGTGACATGAAAACACAGAACTCATGTGGTAACACTCGTATTATGCTCATAGCGCACATATCCCTACTCATTTCTGGCATAACAATAACAAAACTATTGGTTCCCGGACAAAATTTCTGCGCAGCGATAAATGTGCCTGCTCTCTCGCTGGGTGTACACCTCTGCCCCCCTTGATGAGAATTCGTTGACACCATTGATTGATGTTTGCTTCTTTTTATTTTGTTATTGTTTTTAATGCTTTCATATTTCTCCCACAGATAGATTGTTTGGATTTTGTATTTAGGGGTTGCCAGATAATTAGTTTTGATGATGGTTTTTTGTTATTAGAAAACAATTGGGGCTAAGATTAAGATATTTTCGGGCAGAATCAATTGGATTGTAAAAATAGGTGTAAAAATATTGTATTTGTGTAATGAAGAAATAAATATAATGAAAACGTTTAAATACTATATAGAGAAAGTTTCAAAACTGTTTGGGGTACTATTTGAAAATGAGAGAAATAAGCTAGAATTTTACGTTTTCCACAAATTTAAAAGCAAGCAGTTTGCCTGATTATATGTCACGGAAATACTCCTAGGTAAGACTGAAACGCTATACGTTCTTCAGATTTGAAGCTTATATGCACTTCTTGTACCACTTCGTAGTCAATTCGTACGTAGGCGTGCATGAAAAGGTACGCACATACTATACCGACAGCCTATTTTTTCATTGGCACATCCAATGGCATATTTCTATTTCGCAGGTATAAGATAGATGGCAGTGCTTAGGTGGAACTCACACTACTTTCTGAAAAGAAGGCCCGCTGGATGCCTCGTAGATGGAGTGGGAACATATAATTAACGTATTTAAAGAAGGGATAAAGAAGGCCTGGTAGTAGCACTTCTTTTAGAAAGGAAGTTGGGAGAATGTAGGTACAAGTGATGTTACCTTCTAAAAAAGAACACAACTATGGCCTACATGCCTGGTTGCAAGCCAGGCTCTTTGAAGAAAGAGGACTGAAGTGCGAAGGCTCAACTCATGTTGCTTGTTGAAAAGGAGACATCGTGCAGTTCTTCCAAAAGGAACTAGACAGTACTTATAACAGAAACCGCTCCAGATGCGCACTTGGTCTTTTAGGTAGATATAATAAGGACAAACTTCATGCCTCTTTTTTTTTTAAAAAAAGTACGCACCTAAAGTCAACTCAAGTTTGCTTCCTCTAAAGAAAACGCCTGCTTGAGGCATCCTAAGAAGGCAATTTCGGACCCCTCTTTGGAGACTTTTGAAAAGTTATCAAAATTGAGCGGCAGTGGTGCTACAAATATACGAAAACCAATCGTACAATTACCTGCCAAGCGCACCTTTATCATCCCTGTACCAAACTCAAAGGGCAGAGCGCCGACACAAAATACAACATAGGCGAACATTAAATATCTACGAATGTTGTTAAATGAGATACTAATAAAAACAGCTACAGTACTTTGCGAGAGAGCCGAATGTTTGTGTACAGCGAGAGCATAAACTCGTACGAAATAATTCACACATACACACGAACACACAAGGGGAGAGAGAGAGAGAGAGTTGAGATAGCATAAGAAAAAACCGCAAAATCCCTATGTCTGGCAGGCAACGGCGGCGCAACTGAAAAACAGAAGCATTTTGTGTGTGTTCTCGCGACGAAGAAATTTTTCTTCTACCGATAAAACAAATATTTCAATTCTCTTTGTGTAAATAATTGTACAAATATAACAAAATCTAAATAAGTAAGAGTCGACCGAATCATTTAAAAAATTGTGTGGCGAAATATATTCAAGTATAAATAGTTAAATTCTACTCCGTGAAAGAAAAGTGTTTGCTATTAACAACAAAGCAAAGTCCGCACGCCGATCCCTTAGAGCAGAACACAAATCGCGTTTAAGGAATTTATTTGTGTGTAAAAAGATTTCATTTCATGGGTACTTTTCTATAATATCGAGCAAGTCAGCCAGCCCGGCCACCCCACCATCGTCACCGTCGTCGTCGCCGCCACCGCCACCGTCATCGCAACCAACCGACCAACCAACCACACCGTGAAAAAGTCTCATAATCGTAAAAAATAGAAGAAATAGAAATACAACAACGACAACAAATTTGTTTTTGTCATATAATTTAATTATTTTTCTGTTGATTTTCGGTCTGTCGTCGTCGTAGTCGTCGTCTGTGTGTAAAGTGTATAGAACAAAAACCAAACATCCTCCTCCCTCCAAATCGACGAAATTTTGTGTATATTTTAGTTTAAAAAAAAAGTTGCTTTGTAAAGTTTTGTGAAAATTATTTGTATTTAGAAGAAGAAAAAAAGTGCAAGTCACCAAAGTATTTCCCTCTCGCGACCGATTCACGCCAACCAACAAAGAAAGCACAGATCACATTTTCGTTCTTTGAGGCGGCCCCCCGCACGAGAATAAAAGTGTAAAAAGACTTTGTTGGAATGAATTGTGCAGATGCACAAATTGCAAATCAACCTTCAAAGCCGTTGCGTTTGTCATCATCACCGTCACCATCACCGTTATCCTAATCGTGATCTCGAAGGAATGAACAAATCTTTGTGAAATGGTAAAAATCAATGTTATCGCCTTAATAAGATCACAAAATCACTTGAAACTTTGTAGATACAATTTAGTTTTCATTAGTATTTCTTCCTTCATTTTTTTAAAAAGCATTAAAGTCATTGAGAAATATTTGCTTTCGTTTGCTATTATTATAAATACTTCTTGTTTCCTTTCATCTCCTTGTCGCCTTTATCGTTTTTTCTTTGTCCTTTTTGTTTGTCTCTGTTTCCATTGCATGTTTCGCCTTCCGTTCGAGCAGAAACGCTGATTATTCCCTCTCTTTTGACGCCATGTTTTTATGTTGTTATGTACAGATGTGGGCACTGTAATAGCATACTTCATGTGAGTTGTAGGATGCCTGCCGTATTGATAACTTGCTTCGAGGAATTACGGACAATATGGTAATTTCTGAGTAGTGGAACAATTAGGCATTGAAATTCGTTTATATTAACAAACCTGTATCTTATAAAACGCCGTTGTTTATCCCAGCAATACTTTTTATTTCAAATAAAACAATAATAAGTCCGTGGTTAAGAAGACAAATAACTTAAGTGGAGTTGGGACGTAGTCCATTTTATTCATTATTACCGTTATATTTATTTTGACCCTTGTTTATGTCCAATCTTTATTCCATGTTACGCATGTTACTGTTAATGTATACATATTGGAATAAATATTGGACATAAACAAGGATTTAAATAAATATAATAATATATTATAAATATAATAAATATTATATATATATATATATATATATATATATATATAGAGACACTTTCTCTTGTTATTATTGTTTATGTTCTTAGGGCACGTGTTACTATACAAAAATTAATTTCAGAATTCAATATATTTTGCAACTTACAACAAATTTCCATAATAGTGATTTTTTGAAAAGAGGCAATTTTCAAACAAGTCCGTTTTCTTCGTAAACAGAGATGCATTATGCAAACGTATAAACGCAAATGGTGGAAATTATAAACAATGTTTAAAAAGTAAAATTGACAAGTCCTTTAAATTCAAATTGTTTCAAATTTTACAAATATTGTTTAAACGTAGGTTTGTAGGTCTCAATACGAAAAAGCAAAAAGAAAAGCTTAAAAACAGGCCTTTTATTTTTATTGTTCTCGATACAGAGTATTATATAACAAATGGGTTATTTTTGACGTAGTACCTGCTGCTACGTTCGTCAAGTGTGGGAGAGCTCCATCTCCCTTTTTTTTTATCAATAATCCTGGTACTTCGGGTTTAATGTTTATCTTTAATCACTGGCCGTCCTAGAGTCGGTTTTGTGAGGAACACATTGTTGTAAGCAACAAAAATTGTTTGATTTGTTTCAATAAGAAATTTATGGTGTTCGGTTCCCTTTAAATTAAATTAAAATTGTTTGAGATGTTTATTTTAATTTTAATTCAGGTTAGTTACTCTACTGTGTTGGCACGAAAGCAAGTTCGTTTCCTTTTGCCCAAAATGAATATAGAATTTTACTCAAATATTTAATTTTTATCTATAATCAAAGTGTCGTCAGCAATCGCGGCTAAAATGTGTGAAGTCCTGTGTTGTCATGGGGAAAGCCACACATTTGCGATTTAACTTTAGCTTTGTTGTAAAGTATCCATTTGCCACTCCCATCACATTGAAGTTCAAATGTCAGCTCAAGATTCAAGTTGTGTTGAGACCCAACAACAAAACCATGTTTCTGTGAAAATATTAGAATAAGAAGTCTGATTTTCTCATGAATTTCATCTGGTAGAAGAAAAATACACTTTTTGTGCGTTTTTAGTTTCAGCTTCTTATGATCTAAAAAATTAATGTCTAATTGAAAAATATATTGTTGTCATAAAGACGTAGTATTCTTCTTTGAGATGTTTCTGAACACATATCTCATAAGATGACATATTTTTCCAAGTCATTTCATCCCCCAAAAGCTTAAAACAGAATACGTCTAGTTATCATGTCACAAGTTCATTATTTTGCATATTTGAAGCTAGTTTTCTGTAGCGTTGACAGCTGCACTAATAAATGTGTAGATACGTTTGGTATAATATTTTTCGAGACATCTGTTGTTTACAAACGATCTGAAGTTAGTTGCTAAGTTCTTAGCCATAGGGGAGTGTATTACCACAAAGGCGCTTTATAGCTTTGCTATAAAGACATCTGTCCACGATTTCCCCGCCTTTTTTCTTTGTAGCAACAAATTTACTAACTAATTTGTAATAAGGACCTCAATGGCGAAAATTCTCTTCAAGCTTTCATTCAATGGGAAAATGTACCAACAGGAAAATTTCCTATTTTTATTATCACATAACAAAATTAGCAAATCTTTTAAAATTTTGAATTTAAAATTTTTGTTCGTTGTCAATTGCAAAGCATCATTTAATCACGAACAAGTCGATTCAACTTAAATTGACGAAAATAATGACTAAGTGCGGCTAAAGACCCTGGCAATATTGAGGCAAATACAAATCAAGACCGAATAATCATGACGTGTTCTTTCTTATTAATGTCACAGGTGGTGTGTATGGTAAATCAGGAATTACAATTTATTTGAAGTTTAAATAAACTAAATATATATGATATATAAATAAAATATATATAAATAATACATATATACCGATTCCAGCACGTCGGCCGTCTGTTTATTGAAAACACGATGAAAGCCAGACTGCGTAAGCTGGGACAGAGGCTGAAATTCCGTGCGAAAATATATCATTTTCGTAACCGGATTAAGTTCGAAAATATGCAAAATTGCTTTGGTAGGGAAAAACTTGTCCATAAACGAAATTAACCCATATTTACAAAACGGGAATCTGTCTGAATATTTTCAACGACATTTGTATTTATTTGAAGATTAAAAGTACTGTTGTGAAATGCCAGTATGAAAGGGTGAATTCAATACCGTTGTAAAAATTTATTTGTACCTTGGTGTGTTTTAAATTTTGATGACTTCGTTCAAATTAATTCACCCATCTGTACAGTCGTAAGCGCTGTTACAAACGTTCTCCATCACGGTCTTGATTTATAGATATTAGGTCCAATCTCATAATTTTTATCCGGTGTGGGGTTCCAGTAACGGCTCCAATCTTTCTCTAACAATGATTTTAGTTTCGCGTTTTCATACACCTTCCATCAAATTCACTGTTTAACTTAAACTTTGGCGGCAGTTCAATTTTCAACATTTCAGAAATCTCCCCACACAGCTTCTCTTTTGTCGACCTACTCAACAGCTCAAAACGACTTCAACACAGCAACACAACAGCTCGACGCACTTCAGCTACAGATGTCTTGAAATTAAAGATGTGAATTTAAATTTCCTTATATGATGCCTATTCGACTCAAAAGTCGACATTTTCATACAAAAAATGTATTATGGTGGTACAAAATCGCAAATATTTTACCACTACGTTATTGTCAGATGTTTCGCTGTACAGTAAGGCGTCTTACCATAGACAATTTCAATTGCAATCGTAACTTATTGGTGGGATCATCTTTTGTAAAACGCCGAGGACTTATTAGTACTTCCCGTCAGATTAAATTCATTCACCCAGCTATACACAGTCGAAATCACTGGTGCAGAGGAACTGGCCGTATCCTGGATTATTTCGCGTTTACAATTTTCGTTTGCAAAAAGATCACTAATCGAGACTAGTTTTAAACTTTTGGTAAATGGTACGAACAGTTCCCTTTACCGCTTTAAAGCGTTCTTTAAAATTATTATGATATGATCTTAATTTACTTCATTCGTTTCAAGCCAAATTTCTTTTCCCATGTACTCGTAAGATACCCGCGATTTCTACGAATGAAATTCCATCTGAAAAAAATCCATCCCTTTGCATTCAGCTGTATGGACTTTAAACTGAATACATAAACGAAACATTTTACATTTGAGGTTAATTTGAATAAGTTTTTCTTGGCATCGAAACGAAATACATGTTGTTATGACTGTTTGGCGCATAAATTTTGATATTTGGTGCATTGCATATCAATGATAAATTGATCAAAGGTAGTAAGACAAAAAGATGGGAACTACAAGTCGCAATGATGTGGGTTTCGATAAGCGTCTTCCGATTTGTTTACGTCCTATCTTTCTGTGCATCTCTACGCAACTTTTTTCATGTTTGTAGTGTAATTTGAATAGGATAACAAGTAGTCTCATAATTTTGTGCTATTTAATTTTCCTCCTCTGCTGTACTTCAACTTTGGTTCCCTTTCGTATTCCCATAAATACGGCCGTCATCCTCTGGTTTATTTTGTTTGTTCTCTTTTGGCTTAAATTGTCATCTCTCTTTCTTTCCTTTGCTCACCGATATAAAAATCACCCTCTGTCTCTCCTTGACAATATGATATATTCTTTTTGTCGTCTGTCGTTCCATTGACATTGCTTGCTACGGGCAGCAGTGTTTACTCTATGCATGTGTGTTGTGTGTGCATCTGCTTGTGAGTGAATGTGTGCGTGTTTGTGATTTTCTTATGTAGTCTGCTCATGTTCTGGCCACTTTCGTCTACATATGATTATTGTTTTTCCTTGTGTTCCTTTAGTTTTATTCTTGTTGGCGTCTTCCCGTTTGTGTTTCTGTCATTTCGATTCCCATCGGCTTTTATTTTCTTGCTTTGCTTGTCCCATCGGTTTCTTTAGCAGTTTTTTGCTGCTATCCTTTTTTCCGGGTGGGAGCGGGAAATCTATGCATCGCTTTGCGCGTCGTTTCTAGTTTAGCGTAATTCGTTTTAGTTTCAATTATCGCTTGATTTATGTCATTTTAACGTTGTTGTGGTCGGCCTTTACGACTGCGACGTTATTGTTTTTCTTTTTCGGTTTTTTTTTTGCTGTTTAACACTTGCTCGTTCGGCTCTTTTGCTTCACTATTTATTTAATTTTTTTTCGTTAATTCTCTGTAAACTGGCGCCGCCTGCGTTACGGTATTGTTGTTGTATATTTAGCAACATGTGCGATATCGATACATTTTCTTCGTTATTGTTCTGTTGTATAAATCGAGCTTCCCACATTTGATTCGATTTTAGTAATTTGATTTGTTCAGTTAAATGCCATTTGGGGGCTTCTGTTCTCAATTTTCTTTCAATTAATTTTCTAAAAAATCTCCTATTGTAAAGAATGGGTAAACGAAAGCGCTTTCTAACCGCGGATTGCCGTAATTGGCATCACCAGGAAATCTGGGATTGTGTCGTTTCAAATTGACATTTCAGCGATTTGTAGAAACTGTCACTATATTTCTTCAAAATCCCGTTTTGGGTTTTAATCATTTCTCAGAAATGTGTTGTAAAAAGTAAAATTTCCTACTGTGCAAAAGTGTGAGGGATGTTAGAAGAAATGTGTTATCAAAAATGTTCTCTTCTGAAGAATATATTATCATCTGTGAAGTAACTAACTTAAAAGTTAAAATTGGGGCCATTATAACGTATACGCTAAATATTTCAACAATTACAGAAATTTCGGTAATGTAAAATAACTTACATATACTTCCACCTAACATCCTTTTGCGTTGGAGCGGAGGAGTGGGAAGTGCCAGAAGAGTTGTGCTAAACTACTGGGTTCTTATTGATATTCTAAATTAAAACGCAATACTGAAAGCAAAATTATATAAGAACCACATATTTTTTTTCTAAATTCGTCTATTTGTACATTTGGGGCGTGACAATACAGTCCGTTTGCATTCCAGGAACAAATGACTTGTGTGCTATACCAAATTTAGTGGTAGATATGAATATATGGGTTAAATTTTATAATTTGTACGGCAATTGTGGTATGATTGCCAAAAATGTAAGTTTCCTCACTTTACCGTATTATGACCGATTTACGAAATTTAATTTTCAAAGAACCAGTTGGAACCTGACAATGTCCCCCAAATTCATACTCATAACTTAATTAATATATGCGTGATTTTTGCAAAGTTTGCATGGATTGAAAACAACTGTCAATCCAAGAATAATCCACGACATCAAGTCGGACTCACAAATTAAGTTTAACTGTCGATGTTTAAGCATGGCCTGATCTCCTCTTCTTTGGTTTGTCGTAGTGGATCCATTTTCCATCACCAGTGGTTATACGATTCAAGAAACTCTTTCGTTTTTGCCTGACAAGCAGCATTTTATATGCTACAATACATACGAAACCCAATTTACTTCCTTCTAAATCGTACTCAATGATATTAAACGATGTGAAATTTTTTGTTCTGTCATTCCTAATGTAATTGCAAGTTCCTCATGCGATTTTGACGAACCCTGCCTCAATAATGATTCCTTGACTTAATACACTTTTGGTCTTGCGTTACGTTCCTCGTCTCCGTAGTCGAACTCACCCTTCTTATACATCTGAAACTACTGAGGACGATTTTTCTCATTTAAAGCTTCTACAAGTAATCGATGCTCCTCAGCTGCAGATCTCTTCAAATTCAAGAAGTGAATTAAAAGTTCTTGCATGCGATGCTCATTCGGCTCGAAACTTTCGCACAAAAAACAATAAATGTGATGCTGGTATAAAATCGCCAATATTTCACGGTTATGGTGTTGCCGAATGTCCAACCTTAAAACATATTGTAATGATTTATTTGTAACAAATACACAGATATAACTTACTGTTGCTGCCGTTTCCGATGGCAAATAAAACCTATTTCGGTTTAAATTTTGAATGATTTTTTAATAACAGACTACATATTTTGCACACAAATTAGAATCAATTATATGTCATTGTAGGATACGCGTTTAGTACTTATATCATTTGGAATTAAGGAAATTTAAATTTGCTTCTGAGCCTCTGGAGCGTAATAACTTCATCCAGGAAAATCTTAGCTTGCCCAATCATTCTAAATAAATTTCTTCATTCTAGATTCTATGTCGTCAAGTCCTTCATTTTCAGTGAAATCAATGTCTGCACAGTGTTCTTCAGTTATTGCGTTGGAAGTTCAGTAATCCCTTGCTCGATTTCAAATCCAGAAATTTGCTTTAATGGTTTAATTTGCTGCAATAAATTAGCGTAACTTCAGTCAGGTGATTTTTCAAGATCTTGGCTAAGTTCGAAATTGGAAAAATCGCCCCAGTATGAAAAATTTCCCGAGCGCTAGATCCCACTTCTAAAAGTATAAATTGTTCATTTCATTTCGATATACTATGGATTAAAAACGATATTTTCACACGGCACATTTTCTGGCGATGTGATGGTACATCGTTCACATTTCCGCTGCGCATAGCTATCACAAAAGAGGCAAATTAATCCAGTAGGAAAAAACTTGCTCATCCAATGGGAAAGCTTTTCATATTCAGTGAGAATAAACACTCTATTTTTAGACCCATTAAACCTAAATTATATGTTGACGATTCTCAAAAAGAGGTTCTGAGATATTTTATATGTGATTTTCTATTTTTCTGAACGTACCGTTTATGGACGGTTCTCAAATGGAGAATCTGAGATATTTGAAACATATTTGTCGACTATTCTCGAAATGTCAAATAAAGTAAGGTGGTTGTATCGAGGTCACAAACATACGCTCGGTAGTCGCGTATTCTAGCCGTCGCACCGTTGTCGGATCATTCTGACACCTTCACACTTTGCACCAGAACAAACGAATGTTGAATGAAGTTACATGTAGGGCGCGTTGATCTGACTGGCAATTCTGTACCTGTCTAAATTATTTTTCGGTAGGAATTTAGCACTTAGTCGCCCCTCTTTCGGCACATCGCGCACTTTCGCACCAACACAGAAGCAGGTGGGGCGAATGTAGATGTGAGTCAGTTCAACTGACCAACATTTTTTATAATATGGTATGAATAAAATTGTGATTAATTTATATAAATGCTGTGGGGCATGACAAAATATATCTACATTGTTTTAGAATGAAAACTCCATAATATGACATGATTTAATAATATCTATTTGTTTTCCTTCTTCTCTTTGCAGTGTATAAAATTTTGTGTATAAAAAATCTTAGTTTTATCAAATGCAAATAATAAAATAAAATCAAAAGCGATTATCACACAACCAATACAACAACAATTTATGATAAATATAACATCTCATTTTTGTAAAAATAATAAATAGAAATTTCCAAACATAAATATTGACACGACCGCCTCACAATCATCTACCGCTCGCTCATAAGGCAATATATCACTCACTCACTCACTTATTACTCTCGCTCAGCTACTCTACTCATTAAGTATGAGCGTCTGTGTCATAGCTGTCACAGGAGAGCGCGTCAATTTTCTAAAAGAATAAAGAAAATACAACAGAATAAATAAAAACAACAAGAACAAAAAAGCAACACGCATTTTTGTAATTTTTGACAAGTGAAAATAAATTTATAACGGTTTCTAGTTTAGCCCACAAATACAAAACGAAGCAGACCGCAGTCAGTGAGAAAAAAGCAAAAGTATCACAAAGAAACCGACCCACAAAGAGAGGGAGAGGCCGTTCAACAAGACGAAGAAGAAGAAGAAGCAGAGCAAAAGGCTTCATTTTTCATTGTTTGTCATTAAGAAGTGAGTGCTGGCGATGAAAAATACTTGATTTGCCACAAATAAGAAAGCAAAAAAAGCAAGAAGCGAATAAGAAAAAAAAAAATTAAATAAAAAAAGCGAAAGAAAAAACATTGTGTTGTCTGTGCATTTTGCCTTCTTCGTCTTGGTCGTGTTTTTGTCGCAAGTTGTCACCTTTGATCGTCGTCCTCGTCACCACAGTTGTCGTCGTCGTCGTTCTCGTCGTCGCAGTCGTTGTCATTGTGTTCATCTCGTACGTCGCCGCCGCCGTCGTCGTCGTCATTGTGTAATTTATATTTTGTGTATAGAAATTATTTTAAAGCAAGCAAACAAAAACAAAAGGAAACATAATTTTAAGTCCAAAATATTGTGTATAAATTCACCAACAACAACAATAACAACAACCGAAGTGGCAACAATAATCTATACAATATTTAAAGCAACAACAACAAAAGTGACTTTGATGAGCATAAACTTGTCGGCTCGTTCGCGTTCTTAAAATCGTAACGTTCGTAAATATTTTGTAAAAAGTAAACTCTCTCATTGGCGGCCCCGGCTCCGGTATCTTTGTAAAACGGAAAATAAACAAACATTGAAACAGACAAAGCAACCGATCGATTTTGTAAAAATTTGTAAAGTTTTTTTGTAACTAAAAAATCTCACATCAGATTTAACTTAAGCCTAAGCTAGCGGTTAAGTAACGATCTACTCACAGATCACTATTAATCCTGTATTATAAAACACGGCAATACGAGAAAAAAAGGCCTGCCTATTTGCGTCGCTCTAAGCAGCAGCAAACATAACACAATACAAGCACTGGCATTCGCCCTAATACACCACGCACAGTGTTGTATTCCTAAGTAAAATTTTTTCAACTCCCCCACGGTACAATATAACGGCCTCAAAATAGAGCTGCTATCGACGCCCTCTATATCCTTTGCCCCCATTGAGTCCACGGTGTCATCATCGGCGCACTATAACAACCCGCCCTCCTTCTATCAGCAGCAGCAGCAGCAACATCTACCGCCGCCGCCTCCACCACCGTCGTCATCATCATCCTCTTCTGCGGCGGCATCTAGTTTAGCAGCAGCCGCTGTTGCCGCCTCTTCATCGTCTGTGGCCACATCTAG
>JAHXMU010000133.1:1983107-2029409 GCA_019455685.1 Philornis downsi | reverse complement strand
ACCCGGCATGGGCTCAGCGACAGGTGGGGTTCATGATGCGGCTGCTGCTGAATATGCTGCACAATTTGCTCAGAAACAGGCACGTTGGGCTTGTGGAGATGATCACACCATTGATGTAAGTACAACACAAACTTTATTTAGCTTTTTATTTTTTAAAATGTTGTACAACCTGCTTCCTGCATTTTTTGTCTAAATTATTTAAATCTTTCGATACTGGCCTTGCCAATGATGCATTAGAATGACGTTGATGATTGCGAAATTTAGTTTTTGTGGAAACACTAGATTAGAATATATATAAGCGCACACACCAAAGAAATTATAGGCGGGTGCACTTACTTAACACATTGTTCAATAAGCCTTAGAAGTCCCGTGGCTTCTATAATATTTCGGTATCTATTTGTACCAACCGGTAGGTATACTCACTTTACCATTCGTTTTGTAAGAGCTGCAAATGCTCATTTGGGACCTCCGTAAATTATTTATAATCTGGCAAAAAAGTATCCGTAATCTATATACAGGGTGACGCACGAATTGTGATGCTGTAAACTGTCAGTGGGAACCGTTATTTAAAGATGATGAAAGAGTTTTTTTTTACCCGGAACTACGTATCCATTTTTCGCTGGCCCCCAACCTCACCAGACCTGGCAGCACTAGACTTTTTTATAAGGTTAGTTCAAGCAATAGGTGTACAAAACGAAATCAAAGAATTTGATTGAATTGAAGCAGTTCATTAAAACAATAATTGAGGCGATCCCGCAATGAATAATTTTCTGATCAGGTGTCGCACATGCGTGAATGAGAATGAATAAGCATGGATACCATTTGCGGTATATCATCTTCAAAATCATTTAATTATATAAAATAAAATCTAATTTTCTATGACATAAAAAAAAAAATAATAAATAAGTGAAATACATTGATTAAAAAAAGTTATTTGAATTTCTTATTGTAGCACAATTGGTGCGCCACCCTGTATGTAAAACTGTATGCTGGTATGTTTGTATATTTGTATCTTAGTCCCGAATAGGCGCCTAAATTTATTGGTCACTCGTCATGAACTTTTCACAATACACTTATATCGCCAAGGAAGGAATCATAGGCTATATTAAGCCTTGATAGTATAAAGGGCGTGGCACCGTCCTTACAGGAGATTATACATAATGAATCATAAGAGGCGTACGGAAAAATTTGGTGCGTATGCTACAGGCATGAAGGATATTTCATATGACAAATTGATGTGGTACCGCCCACACTCGTTAAGAATTTGAACTGCTGTGTCCCATGAGCTATACTCGTAAAAGAGACACAGATGACACTTGGTATATGTGCTGACGTTATCATTGAACATTATCAGCTAGAACTGGGCGGTGTCTTCGCATTCTAAACCATCCGTTAAAGTGTTCGAAATTACTGACCGGATGTCATACATTATCATTATCATTATCATAAACTAACTCTCCCTTCAATTAGAAATGCGATAATTTTTCAGAATTTTTTCAATATCTTTTTTTGTTAAATAAACTCAGTATCTGGCGGCAGTGCGGTTCTAAGGGAAGGCATAACCTCAACCCCTATATTTTTTTGTCGCAAGTGAGGTGTTATAAGCAGAGTACTCATTTCGTGAGTATTGGGTGACTCACTCACAGAATGTGTAACCCAAACACATCGCCGTGGAAAATGAGAAACGATCGCCTTACATGCATCTGTTCACGAATTTGCAGAATTATGGCATTTGCATGCAAGGAAGACTCACTAATGCAATATTTAGTCTAGTCGTATTTAAATTTCAGCGACTTTTCTTATTTTAGGGGGTTTTTTTGAAAGAGTATTATTTTCATGAATGGACGCTCCGTTTCCAAATTACAGACATTTTTATATTCTAGCGATTTTTGGAACATTGTTTGGCACTATGTGAAGGGTCACATTTTGTACAATCCTAAACTCGAAAAATGAGGGTTTTCTTGCGATTGGACGCTTCGTTTTCGAGATATGCTTCATGCTTTAAAACAAAAATGTGTATGAGTTGCACATGTGTATCGCATCCTTGAGAAATATGTAGCCGTGGTAAGTATTTACACACGACGGTGGGTAATACTCACGGCGTCCACTCATTTCCGATAGGTAGTGTGTAACGTATTAATGCCTTTTGGCATTGTTCATGAGTAGTAAGATATGTTCGTGGGTAGTTAACAGCCACAGAGGGTAGTATGCACATGCCGTTCCTCGTTTCCCTTGGATAGTACGTAAGCGATGATTCCTCGTTTCCCACGGCGATGTGTGAATGTTACTCATGGGTAGGTAAATGCATACTCTGACAACCGTAATCGCCACAATGGGAAAAATTTGCCTATACTTCTCGAAAAATGGGAATTTTTCAGTATTGTATTAACATTTTTAATGTTTATTCGATTTTTAAGAGCTACGCATGGAAGTAGTTGGTTGATACATGAAGGGGCAATTCTAACGATTCTAATTGTGGTCCTGGTTATAGGAAAATACAAAAAAAAATAATTTTCAATGGAAACCTTGCAAAATCGATATCTTATGCAGTAGAAGAGACAGTTTTTAACATGGCCGCTAATTTCGAGATTAGCAAATACGAAAAAATGATCTAGTAGAAAAAAAACATACGTATGTGAGATCTGAATACACGTTTAAAAAAGTGTAAACTTTTCAGTGATTTTCTGACATTTTTGCCATTTATTCGGTAACAGAAAACAATGCACGGGGATAATTTATTGATATATAAGACGTTATATTATCTGTAAGAGGCTGTCGTGAGTCGATACATACTTCAAGACACTATACATAGCAACGGTCATTTATGAATAGTTTTTTTTAAGTATTACGTAAGTTAGCTTTACTTTAGGACGAGCCAACCGCAAACTGCCTAATAATTTAAGGTACAATATCTATTTATTTTCAGAACCCCGACAAATGGAAATACAATCCTCCTATGAATCCAGCTAATGCTGCACCCGGCGCACCACCTGGTAGTGGTCCCGGTGCCATTGGCCCCATTGGTATGGGAGGAGGCATGGGAAGTATGGGTACAAATGGCGGTTTACATCCCTCAATGGGCGGACCCAATCAAATGGGAAACTCTGCTGCTGCCGCTGCTGCGGCTGGTATGGCAGCTATGCAGCAAGCAGCCGCCGTGGCCAAACATAATCAAATGATGTCGCAAGTTGCTGCTGCAGCCGCCCAGCATCATCAGCAACAACAACAACAGCAGCAACAGCCACCACATCCGGCTCATCAACAGCCACCGCATCCACAGCATCAACAGCATGGCCCACCACATCCTTCACAAATGCAATCACATCAGTTCAATTCGAATTTGCTCAATCATGCAATGAATAATCCAGCAGCAGCAGCTGCTGCTGCCGCCGCCTTAGCGGCCGGTATGCCACACATGCAATTGCCACCAGCTATGCAGGCCGCTGCCACGGGAAATATTTACGATCACCCAGGCGTTCATCCTGGCGTGGGTATGAATGGTGTGGGGGTGCCAAAACCACCACCACCCGGGCAGCCAGGCCCTGGCGAGTTGGTCTATTTGGGAGGACAACCTCATGCTGCCGCAGCATTAGGCATGATGCCACAGAATCAATTTATGAATAATCCAGCTGCCGCAGCGGCCGCCGCTTCAAGGAATGCAGCAGCGGTAAGTTTGTTCTTAATATTCGAAAGTTTCATTTAGATAAAATGCAAAAGTAAAACTAACTTCGATGTTTAGTGAGAGATGGTTAAATTTGAAAAGCGATTTCTATTATTTTTATCACAACCTAGATGTGATATACTTTTTCATATAGAATAACCATCGCAGTCTGGCTGTGATGTATTTTTCGAACATATAAAGTTTCATAACCATTCGGCTATAAGATATATTTCGTCTGCCAGATATTTTTCGTATCGAAAAATTATCACAGTCTGGCTGTGAGACTGTATAGAAAAACTATCACAAACAAATGGCTGAGATGTTTTTCGTGTATAAAAACTGTTACAGGCAGCCCGCATTGGAAGCCTTTTTCATGTTGAAGAATTATCACGGCCTAGCTGTGAGACATTTTTTGTTTAGAAAAACTATCGCAGCCTATGTGTGAAACTTATCGTAGCCTAGCTGCATTTTTCGTATGGAAAAATTATCACTGTCTGGCTTGACACTTTTTTATGCAAAAAAAATTGTCACAGCTTTGTTCTGACACATTTTTCGTGTGGAAACATTATCACAGTCGAGAGGTGAGATATTTTTCGTTGACCGTGAAACTTTTGGAAAAAGATATCATGATCTGTTTGTCATTTACTTTTCATACTGAAATTTTTTCACAGTCGGTCTGTGAAAAAAAGAAAAGATTGATGCTGTCGGCTTGTGAAACATTTTTTGTGTAGAATAATTATCACAGTTTGACTATGACAATTCGATTTACGTCGCTAAATTTTACGTAATTTGAACGAATTCGACTTTATTCTGGTTGAAGCTATCGAATTTTCTACGGATTATGTTTTATAATAGTTGAGGCAAAAACAGAATAGAATTGAAAATTTTTTTGCAGGCAAATATTTTTTATATCACAAACCTAAATCTATCCTTCCTATCTTCTGGAAAGGGAGACAATGTTACAAATGTTGCACGCATCTAGCATAAACAGAAATGTAATCCTAACGTGTGGACATGTCGCAAAAACAGCTCCACTAATAAGCTGCTTGACTGCAACAAGATTCCCCATTACCTAGAGACGAATACCAGCGCTTTTCCTCTTGCACTACCTCGACGGTAAAGTTGCACCAGTTCGCCAATATTGAAAACGAAATGTGCAACAGAATATTTTCGTTTCCCAGTAGCGAATGTGCAGAACAAAGACTGAGAAGAAGTCACATTCCTGGTCTTGTTTTTAATTTTTATTCTTCGTTACTGTGTGGACATATTTGGTTAACTCTTTTAGTTCTTCTTCTCGCATATGTGCAGTGTAGTATCCATCGTTTCTAGATTTTTCCGATATTCTTATTTGTGTATCTGCTGCATGTGCTGCATCATGTTGCATGACTGGATGCACCAACACACATAAGAGAGTACCCTACCCCCACTATCATGCCGTGTCTGTCTGTCTGCCTGTCTGCTTGGTTTGTCTCAATAATGGAAAAAATGTAAATGAATTAAACAAAAAATGTGGTCGGTTCTCTATGTGTAATTTTTGTATTCCTTTGTGCAATATTATTCATTGTGATTTTATATCTCGTGTTGAAGTTTTAGAGGGGAGGGGGTGAGCCGGCATTGTCTGCTGTACGCCGTTGCGGTTTCTATTTATACTTTAGCTACTGAAGAGGTTGCATGGATCATTTCATGTAAGGCCAATAACGCGGGAAGTTTTCTTAAATCACAACAAAAAGACTAATAATGATTCTTTGTCAGCATTCAATGAGGAGCTGAAATTGTCCAACTCTTCGTCGAAATTCGTTTCTGAACTTAGAAATGTAGTCAGGTCCGAACTATAAGGTGGATGCTTCTGGCAATTCACTAACGATGTATATGGCTTTGCGTTATCCTGTTGGCCAAAGCTGGCTACTTCTGAGCGATCGCTTCCTTCAGAATTGAGAGTTTGGCCATAGGATAGCAGCTCATAGCAGATGAGTCCTGCCAATACCACAAAACACCTTATCGTCAGGCCTGGCTTGGCCACAATTTCCTCCGGCTCACCATAATCCGACTACGACCGTTCCCGCCAGATGTTATCACAAGTGGCCCGTTTTTCATCACCAGCCATAATCCGTTTCATAAATGGGTCAATTGTGTTGTAATCCAGCGGCGCATTGCAGAAGAAATTGTGAGCATGAGGTTTTTTTTGCGTGTGTCCAGCCTTATTCAAGTGATCCCAAAAGATTATTTGGAAGGAATGAATCCTAAAACTGTCAGTAGTTTTTTGAGTACAAAATCGTATCTCTTTAGCATCATCCAGAGAAACCCGATCGCAGTTGTACAACGCCAGTTACAGGTTACTATTCAATATAATGGGTTAAAATCCCGATACAACAACCATTTCATCCGATATGTGATACTCGACCAATCGAGTAATGGAGAAGTTTAAAAGCTGTAGTATAAACTTACGGCATTCCAAACTGGTTTTCCGTAGTTTGGTTTGGTTTTTCTGGTTTGGCGTAGTCCCATCGATCAGTAGGACGATGGAAGGGAGCGAGAAGAATTCGTTTTAGATATTAAAACATCAGTGTGTAAAAATTCGATTCCGTTTTACCTCCTTGTCATGAGAAGTTACCCAAAGATCGTTGGGCGAAAAGGAAAATTCACTTTTTTAAAGTCAGTCGATGATATTATCTTTCTCACTAATGGAGACTGCACTCTTCCCCTTGGAAGACTGGATTAACTTGGTAATTATGGTCTCCAGACTATTAGAAGATCTTTGTCAATGAGACCAATGAGAATTTTGTCAATGAGAACAGTATCCACAGATGACACAGTCGTTAAAAGTATTTTGCCAAATCCCACTGAGTTCCTTAAATCAATAAAATTTGGTCTTGGTGAGAGTACGCAATAGGGCTGTCCTTTTTGTTCGGACAGCCCGAGTACTCCCAGTTGGTAAGAGTAACTAGAAATTGCGCCACAGGGAAGAGTTTCCGAAAGTTCCCCTATTAGAAGAGGCCAGCAGGAAACCGCTGTGCTCGAAGCAGTCAAATATTTCGTTGTTGGAAAGAGACATATCAAAGACTTCCTTGTCGGAAAGATTTAAGCTTTTGCTTAAAGGCAAATAGTCAGGCATCGCTCGCCTAGAATGTGAAGATTGAAGATTTGATCAATGGCTAAAGATTGTAAAGCTTTCCTATTTGGATATGTAAGACATAAATTTCTGAGAAAATGATGTGGTTACTACATTGTTCCTTGGTAAAGTGGTAATATGCATGAATGATGAAGGATTTCCAGACTGCCTAAATTCCATAATCTGTGGGTCTGGAGAGGAGAGATAATTGAAGGCTGCTCTGATGGAAATGTTGCTAAAAAAAACTGTCACTTTGGGGACGGTTTCCGAATCTTTCGTACATGAAATGTTTACTGAAAATTATTGGAAACAGAGATCTTGTAAAAAAGGGGCTGCCTAAGTTAGACTAGTCGGCAGGAGCAACTAGACACTGATGTTTCAGAAGAGATGAGATAAGCCAATTTCTTCAGTTGGCAAAATATAGTCGATTTATCTTGTTAAAAATCTCACCCGTAGACAACCATGATTTAAAAGGGTCAGTGCATTTCATTGTGGGGTAGAGTCTTAAAGTTTAATGCTATGTTGATAAGACACACCTATTATGCAGGGTCAGTTTTCTTGACATGAAGATTGTGATATAATGTGCCCAGTTCATCACTTTTGACAAACAGAACTGCACTATAAGATGGAGCAAGCGTTATATTGCGGTGTCCAAGGCTAAAAATAGCCGCTGGGACTGTTTAGAGGAGTTAAGCGGCGATTAAACTCAAATTGCAGAAGTTAGTGCATTGAAAATAACTGGCAAAGTGGCCCAGTTTGAACACTATTAATTTCGAGAGTGAATGACCAAAGTCCGCCAAAGAAAGCAAACGTTATGTTGTAAAGAATTAATTAGTCCCCCACATCGCGATAACCTTGCATAAATAACTCGTAAATTCAAATAGGTCACCTTAAATGATATTTACGTTTTACGCCCATGAATAGTGCAATATAATCTGCCCAACGGTTTGCCAGTTGCAAGTGAATTTTCGCAAGGAATGTTCTTGGAATAGCTTGCGGTTGCCTATAATGACGTATCCTTTAGGTGAAATAAAATAACACAATATTCCTCGAGAAAAAAAATGTTGGTCGATGCGACAAAGTCTACTACTCCAGGTGTAAGAATATTGGTCTAGCGTCGAAAGTGTTCAAAATTTTGTGAGCGGGTTCGACTAAAATCCATTTGTTTGGAGATCATGCCATCGGGTTTTCGATACTAAATAGTTATAATTCACTTCCATGTAATAGAGAAACACTGAACCTCCTCCTCGTCTCATGCCCTACAGTTTTAAAATGTTTACTGTTCCCCCTCCTTGAGATTTTTTCCTTTAGCAAGAAGAATGATTATGCCTATTTGCAATATTCACTTGTACATTTTTCATCTTATAATTCTGGCAGCACCCGTGACATAACATAAATGGAAAAACTATAATATAAGTAGCAAAACTTCGAGATAAAGAAAACATTCTA
Source organism: Philornis downsi (assembly GCA_019455685.1). NCBI lineage: Eukaryota > Metazoa > Arthropoda > Insecta > Diptera > Muscidae > Philornis > Philornis downsi. Next base: position 2,021,190 of record JAHXMU010000133.1, on the reverse strand, counting down.
AAAAACACATGACAGCCGGCGTTTTTTTTTTGTTCGCGCATTGTTTATGTTTCTCATTCTCGTTTCTAGTTGTGTTTTACATGCTAAACATGTGAAATGAAAAATAGACTACAACTTGAAATAATGAAAAGGAAGGAAAATGACTTCTCTTTCTCTCTCTCACTCCGCGTCTCTGTCTGGTGTTTCATTTTAGTAAAGTAATGGATACTGATGGCAAATGCACAGTGGTTACATAAATATTTTCGTGCAAAATACTAGTTGATTTTTTTTTATCAACATTTCTGCGCCCTTTGTTTGTTGCAATGTTGAATCTAAACGGAATGAGCAAACAAAAAAGCACATTTGAGGCTAATACTGAGTTCCTCGAAGCAAAAATAGTTTTCTGAAGATTGTATTTGGAAAAAATTTTGACAGACGGTACTCTAAACTTCACTTCTTTTTTGAACGAAGATTCTTAGGTTCAATCACTAAAAAAGCTTGTCCACTGTGTTCATGATATACCGACAGCAATTGATGTAATTTTGATCGCATTAGATTAACTTTGTAATGCTTTATATGGAATAAACGTTCATGGTTTTTTTATTTACAAAAGATAGTGATATAATCAGTCGTCGTTTTTCTTCACATCTTTTTCTATCTTTCCTATCGCGTCAATAGAAACCTTTTTCTATTGACACCACACAAAAATTGACTCATTTTTGGTTTCTTCATGTGATACGAAGCCCTGTTCAGACTGCGGTGATCTATTTGTGTTTTCAATACAATAATTTTGCTTCTACTTTTTGGAATACATTGCTATTGTTGCCTGTTTACCTTATTTTCTGATAATCGCTGTCATTTGCAACCGAATTTTATATTTTTTGATAAGAAATTTGAAAACAGAGACTTCTAAAACTTTTATAGCCCCGGATGTAGCCCTTTTCCTCGTATACCAGTTTACTGAAATGCTGCTCTGTAGGCAAACAGTGTAATTTATTCTTTTCTCTAATTTCACTACTTTGTTTTAATAACGCACTTCTTCCCAACCACTGTGCACTGCAATCGCAAGAAGTTGCACCAGGTGAATCGTTAGCGAAATTTCGAGGAAGTACAACCAGGCTAAGAGATTACAGCCTTTCACCCGTGTACGTTTTGTGTCGTTGCTCTTTCCCTACATGAAGAATGGGTTCCCTTTGTCAGAAAAATGAATCTGTAGAAGATTTCATAAGACTGCCATAACAGCCACCCCATGGCATCAACAACAAGATACATTTAAACGTAAAAATTTGACCATTTCCATTTGTATGCTGTTGTTGTTCAATCCATTCCATGCGTCGCCGTTCTTTTATCACTTTATCACCATCTCTGTTTTGTAAACCTTCTGGTTCTTGAAACGTTCATACTATAAAACCTCCACCACCACCAACGCTAAACAACGGACGACCACCCTAATGTGTGTATGAAAAATCGAGCGCCGTAACGCGAACACCATGTGTTCGTTCGATTGCCTATGAATTGTGGCGGCGACGTCGCAGTCACAACGACCGAGAGAAAAACAACTAGAAGTTGTCGTAAATTATCTCTTGGTTGTCTCTTGCACGTTTTTAGATTTTGTTTTATTTTTCCTGGTACATGAACTGGCAATTGCCCGAAAGTATTCTGTGTGTTTCCCTCTCTCTCTCTCTTTATGTTTTCTCTTCGTGCTAATTGCTCCCTTACAAAATGAGTCAATGTGTAGCTGGTGCGCTTGACGGGCATTTATGGTTGGATGTTGCTGTGGAGTATGACGCTTTTTTTAGTGCCCTAGTCCCCAGTTTGGCATTATCTTTTCGTATTTTTAATTTCATTATATTTGCCGTTCTTGCCCTTCTGCTTTGCGAACATTTGATTTTTCTTAATTCCATTGTTGTTATTTTGTCTCTCTTGCTCTCTCATATTCTATAGTTTGATGCAAAACTGATGTTCTAAGAAACGTTTTGTATCGCATCACAACCTTTTTTGTTTTTATACATACTTTTGCTGCTTCGTTTTCCATTTGCTTTTTTTGTATTTCTTTTCCCCTTTTTTCATTCTTACTCTTTTTCCTTAATTGGAAGCCCTGAACGATTTTTGTATGGGAGCGAACGAGCCTATTTTACTAGCGCATTTTTTTTTTATTAGTTTCATGTTTTCTGCCGTTAAATCGTTGCCATACTAATAGTTTCTTTTTTCCTTGCGTTTAAATTGTCATCATAGCTTACTGATAAATAATACAACTACTTGCCGTAATTGTGAGGTTTGGCTACAAAATGCTGGAATACAATTATTTTGGCACCATATTTTGATAAATTAAAGTTTTATGTTTTATGAGTTTTTGATGGTTTGGTTTTTTCAGTTTCTGTTTGTTATTTTCTCCTTCTTGCCCATTACATTCATAACGATTGATAATATTAGGTCAAAGAATTAAATAGCAACATATAAATCTGAATTTTCTGACATTCTCCACGATGGCGACATTGCACTAGTTAAAACAGTTACGAAAAGTGACTTCTTTCAGTACACTTTTTTACACGAAAAATATTTTTCAAAACACTTTTCTATACAAAAAATTTCTTTGTTTTCTTTCTTTGCAAAAATGCTTTTCTGTATCAAATGTATTCTTAGAGAGAGTATTCCTTTTTAAAAACTGTATATAAAAGTGAATTTTCAAAGTATCTTCCTAGCCAAGAAAAATGTTTTCGAATATGCTTTTCAAAACGAAATATGATTTCAAAGGCACTTTCCCATATACATAAATGAAAGACACACTTTCTACACTTTCACCAGTACCTGCAATAGTAAATCAATGTCATTGACGTTGACTTTGACATTGATTTGAAGCGTTTAGAAAATGATCTTTTTGGGTTCTCTGCCCATTAAATCGTTTTTTACTTAACCATACTATGTCCCAAATTTATAATAAATATTTACTTCTTAAGTACATACATATGTATGCCTTAACTGTTAGATGTGGCAACACCGTTCGCAATGAAGTATCGTCTCTTACAATTTGTCGGTAAGTCCGTACTAAATTTTTTGCAGCGGCTGTTTGCTTAAGTAGTTCATATCATGAAGTTGTTGGAAATGAATTACTATTATCATTATAAAAAATATACAGCATTTGAATAAATAAGTATGACATGTGGTTAAAAAATTCAACATACAAATTACGTTATAAATTAACAGCAATTCGAAAACATTTTCTTAAACTTAAAAAAGTAAATCTTAATTTTATTACATACATACATACATATAACGAAACAATTTAATGAACACCGGACAAAAAAAACGAAAGAAAAAAACATTCTGGAGATGCGGGGCATCGATCCCCGTACCTCTCACATGCTAAGCGAGCGCTCTACCATCTGAGCTACATCCCCTTGATGTAGATGGTTGCCACAAATTCTACGACATTTTCACACCCAAACTAAACAACGCAGCTACAGCGGTCGTCGTCTTATACCCAGTCAACGTGTTTAGGTCGTATTAATCGAAGTCTGTTACACTTGAATGGTTTTGCACTTTGCGTAGTACGTTTTCTTCGACCATTTGTCAACGAACCACGACTACGTAAGCGACGGCGGCGTTGGTGGCGGTGCGATTTTATTATGGTTTATAAATAGACGAACTTTTGAGATTAAAACAATATTTGTGGGTATATGACGGCTATAAATAAAATGCTAGCTGGCTCTTTATCATACTACGATTTGAAAATTTATCAATGAAATTGCAATTCCCGTAAAATAGTTTAAATTTGTTCGATTAGAGTTTATGAACTTTTATGAACATTTGTGTGTTTTAAAGTTTATAATTTTTGTTATTTTTAATGGCAAATGAGACATTTCTCTCTGAGCTCAATTATGTTTAAACTCAATAAAATTTCTTTTCAACGCACACTCGTTACGATTTGAAACATTTTTATTCTCCCTCGCCGTCTCTCTCTCTCTCTCTCTCTTTCTCTGTGGCTGTCTATCTCTCATCAATGTTGATTTTGTTGTGGTTCAACAGTTCCTTCATCACATTCTGGCTACTAAATCAGCCAGAGATGTTTACATTAGCTTATGATTGCTCCTGTTTTTGCCGTTGTCGTTTGGTCGATAAACCTTACTTGTTCAAATCATGCCAAAAAGTGTAGTTAAATGGGAGAGATGAATGTATGTTTGTAGATGAGATACGAAATGTGTTTGAAGATATGTACCAATGATAGCCTGTATGGCTGCAGTTATGATAAAGATGAGTAAGAATAAAGTGTTGCCAATGGGGATATCCCGTGGGATTTTGTTTTTTATCAAGGAGCCACATTTGTAACAACCGTTTCGCCGGTTAGAGTCTAGAGTTATACAGACACTTCGCGTTGAAACCCTTTACAAAAAAAATGCTCACGAAATTTAAGGCTAACTTATTCTAACCAGGCGGTACGTTTTTTTCTGAGACTGATTTCCAAACAACTGCTGTAAACAATTAATTGCACCAGTCATTTCATATGATTATTTTTGAAGTTTTAGGTGTTTAGAACGTAAGATATTCGTAGCTAATTTAAACATCAAGCGTTGATTTCGATAGCACATCGATAACTGTTAGGTACTAAAATATGCCAACGTCCTAACTTCTATCACTGACAAACATGTGAGTTTTGTGTCCATCACAGGCTGCCGGCACTATATTTTTTTTCTTTTCTTTTTTTTTTTTTTTTTAATAAGTTATGTTCACTTAACTTAAAAGTTGCCAAATAATAATTTTGCTGATATAATTTTCAAGGCAACCGATTCCTTGCCGTGCATAATAACTTGGACCTTTGCAGGTGTCAGATTGGGGAATTTAGCGTAGGAACATGGTCTATGCTCGTACAAGATCCATCTGATCCAGAAGCTCAAAATTAATGACCAATGACAATGGACTTTGGTGTGTTTTATGTGTTAGCCGAAAAGTTTTCTTTAGACGAGACGATGAGGTGCATTTTTGAATGAGTTACGAGTTATTGGTTACGTTAACAAACAATATTTAGGTATATCGGATGGCACCAACCCATGCGATGTTCGTTCGGCAAATGGCAATGCATCCACAAAAATTGTCTTTCTGGCGGCTTTATTAGTCCATACTTCTTCGACAACGAGGTTGGTGAGGCTATTCGCGAAGGTCTTGCTTGAGTAATGCTTTGAAGACCACGGTGCGATATTCACATTGGGCATATTACAAAGTAATCACCAGTGCCCTCCTAGCATAGTCAAGTAAACTTGGACTATCCAGGAAAAGGAATCGACAATTATGGAAACAAGCTACTGCAACTATTGGCTCTTTTTTCCAGCTATAAAATGTCAAATTGAGTATGTCAGTATGTTAAATACTCCTTATTGGTTGAGGTGAAGTCGAAGCGAGCTCCACAAAGGACATTCTTGAGGTATAGCTTGAGGGTGTAGTTATCTCTTGCTGATGGGATATGAATTTATCACCAAATTGGGCGATTTAATCCTAGATTTTTCATTTAGGATTTTCTAACATTGCAGATCTATGCAATCGGCCAAAGTGAACATAACTCAAACCATCGCTCAAATTCAACAGGGTCTTGGCACGGAAATTTATAATTTTCGGATCCGTTCTACCGTAGGAAACCGAGGCGAGTATATGGACGAAGTTATACGATGTCACACATGATCCTTACATATAGGTTGTTTTATTCCATTTCACTGTAGAACCAACACGAAGTAACGGAAGAGCCAGATTGGAACGTGCCGTATATTCCGATTTAACGCCGTATTTATGGCATGTTTCGCTTATGTAGTAAAACCCGATTAGCTGGATGCAGTGGTTTAACAGTCTCACCGGTTTTGCAGTTTTAAAAAATCTAATTATTGTCCTCGTTTTCATAAGTCACCATACGGCAACTCTATCAGTTGGGGTTAATCATAGGCGGCCCATATGTGATTTTGTTTATGCCATTGTCTTTGTTGGCTTTTGTTTTGTTTTTGCCTCTACATCACGTTAACTTTGTGTTGTACTTAGTCAACCAGAGCAGCCAGTTAGTTAGTTCGTTAGTTTCTTTCTTGTTTTTGTTTGTTGTCATCCTCGCCGTTGTTGTCGTTGCTTTTGTATTTTGTATTTTCTACGTTATGTCGCTGTTGCCACCGTTGAGAGCATTGTCTCGCTAAGCTTCTACGCTCAGTTGTCAACCATCGATTGTGTTAAGTACTAACGAAAACATAAAACGGCGGCGTTGTCAAGTGAGATTTCGAGAAGTTTTTTTCGCTTTTAGTTCTATCATTCGATTGATGTAATTTTTCGTCTGAGGAATTCGTAAATGAAATGTGAAAATTAGTGTTTCGTTTTTTTTTTGTCATTCTAATGGATACAACTAATATAAACATTTAAATAATTAATTCATTCATATAAAATGGATAACGAACATATCTGTGAGAGAGATGTGCGATAAATGTGATTTGAGTTATATGTAAATCAAGAGGGAAGTTGGAGCATTATTCAATACAAAAGCGAATATATTAAGATTGAAACGAAAAGTGATGGTGGAATCTAAAAGGAGGGAATGCTAAATTTGCGGAAAGAAAAACAAAATGTTTTATTAATGAAAGAAATATAAAAAAAAATTAAACATTTCTAAAAATTAAACGGAGTTTTTAACAAAACAAACAAGAAAAAAAAATGAAATAAAATGAAATGAAATAACAATAAATCATGTATAATCAAAATACTGCATTTTTATGAAATTATGAAAAAATTGATATAAAATATTAAACAAAATTTGTGACCTATGATTCTAAATAAATCAACTATAAAACAGATTTCATAAACAAATGTGTTAGGGAAGATCAAATGAAGAATAGTGGGGGTACATATAACTTTCGGATACTTTTGTCAAAAATTGATCATTTATCGTTAAAAAAACATACATCCTCTGCCATTAGCCTTTAGTTTTTCAGATTTTTCTATCAACGTGAGAACACGTTGCCATTTCGCTAGAAAGCTTCATCTTTGGAAGCTTTCAAGGAATCGGCATAATTTTTAGCTTTTTCATAAAGGTGTAGTAAAAAGAAAGCCATTAATCAGTTTGACATTGAAGGCTTTATTTAACATAGTTAGAATGATCCGATTTAGTTAAAATATGAACCGTTTCATTCGATAACTGGTTGCAATTTTGAAGGTAATTCCATTATGTTGCTCTCATAGAAATCCTTGCAATTGGTCAAAAGCCGTGGCAGCCGATTTTCATAAGCTTCTTTTGCGCGAACTTTTTACCAGCGAAATGATTCGCTAGAGACAGGTACAGGTGGTAAACAGGTCAAGTCCCGAAGCTTCTAGCGAGCCACTATCAATACGTGTGTTCTGGCGTTGTCCTAATGGAACATAATTCCTCTCCTATTGGTCAAAGCTTGGCACTCGAAGCTTCTAGCGAGTCACTATCGATAAGCGTGTTTTGGCGTTGTCCTAATGAAACATAATTCATCTTCTATTGGTCAAAGCTTTCCACTTCTGAGCGATTACTTCATCCAGACGATCCAATTGTTGACAGTTCGTTTCCGAATTAAGATTTTGACCGTAGAGGAGCTGCTCATAATATATTATTATTCCCTGCCCATCCCATTATTTCCTGCCCAACCTTGCTGACTGTCAATACTGCCTTAGCCACCGTTGGCGTCAGCACATCACGATTCTACTACGATTGTTTTCGCTTGACGTTGCTATAGGTATAAGTGGCCCACTTTTCATCACCAGTCAACGTCGGTTTAAGAAAGGGCTCGATTTTGTAGCAAAATTTGATCGTTGAGGTTTTTCTTCTGCGTTAAATCATAACTATCCAGTCAAATTCAAATGGTTCCAAATACATGACGGTCAGACTTGACGATGTGCATTGTTCTATTGATATTTTCGATAACTGGGCTCCCAGAGCATGATGCATCTTTGACATCGACATTTCTGGATGAAAATGAAATTGGGCTTGATTGGCCATTACACTAGTAAGGTAATAAACCTAAGCTATTCAAGTTTTCAACCGCCTAGCTTAGGTTTTTGCCTTTTTGCCAAAGAAACACTGTAAAATATGGAGTATTTTTCCTTTGGTGGTGTCTGACGAGCGCTCAAACTGAACTGAGTCAAGCACTCACCAAATGGTTTGAGCAGATTTTCGAGTACGTAATCTTATCTGTCTAAAGCCATCTAGCATAACGCATACGACGTGGGTTAGAGATTACTAAAGGCATCTATTGAAAAAATATTGGGTTTCTTTTTATTTTACCTTGTATAATCTTATCCGGTCCTTTTGTTGACGTTGATTAGTGTTTTTTTTTTCTAAATATTAAGGAGCTTGCAGTAAATTTCCATTAAGTGATACGTTATAATATGAGTAGAAGCAAAAACCGGTTTATAGTTCAATTATCTCAAAGGACACTGGTAAAAACATTTACCTATATCCATTATATCTGCTACTTGTTCGGCCCTTGTTTCGAAGTTAAATTGGAATAGAGTAAATTTCGGCTTATCTAATCTCATGACCAGATGACGATTTGAGATTTTTGGCTCCTCCATCATCAATTATTACAAATATTACACTTAAGAAGATTGCAGTAACATTCCATAACTGCATGTTATGGATGTGATGCGATGTTTTCTCTAGTGCGATAATATTCCTAAGATCTAATTCCAAACCATTTTACCTACAAGCCCTCTTTATAATTGAGAAGACCGCTGTAATATGTTCTCTCCGTTAAACGTTCTCCGTTAAAGGTTCTCACAGTCAGAGCGGGCGCTTGCTTGTTAGTTCTTACCTCACAGTTGATGCTTTCTCTAGCGCTATAATGTTCCTAAAACCTATGTCCAAACCTTTTTCCCTATAAGCCTTAAATATAAAGTAAACTATTAAGAAACTATACCAATAATTTGTCAAAAATTTATCGCATTTATGGGCAGTTTCATTCGATTTCATTTGAAAAACTTTAACAAAATGATTAATTATCATTTTCAATTGCTGTAATCTTCCTCTGCTTTTATTTTAATTGCCACTAACGATTATTAATATTATTCATTAAACACGATATTAACAAATTATAATTAATATTAGCGCCATGAACCATTCAAAATGATTAAAACTGGAAATGAAATGAGAATAATTACGGCTTGTTTCGTTTTGTATTCCTGTATTACGAGTATTTTTTAATTTAACAAATCTTGCCTGTAGTTATTAAAACATTTAGCGGGTAATTCATCACAACAATTCAATAATTCGATTACGTTTAATCAATTAGCATTAAATTAAATGGAAACATGATTATAAATTGGACTCTTCATATTGAGTCGAGAATAGTAAAGAATGGAATGAATTAATTAATGGTAGGAAATAATTGTAATCGGCAAACGACGTTTCAAACAGAAGAAGAAATTTTGTAAATAATTAATAGCATTCTGTTATTATTATTTTTATTACAATGTTTTCTACGGATAGCATCAACTATTGGAGGAATACCTTAAATAAGTAAATATCAAATAGAAAATAATAATTTAAAATTTAATACTTAGTTCTCAATGTGTGTTTAATAGAACCTCAATCCGCATCTTCCATTCCTTCTGTCGAGCAAGTTTTTCAAAAGTATTGCATTTATTATATTACGGTAACGCTCGAGCCATTTTTGTCTATGTGTTCGTTGCAGGTTTCCAACCAATTCAATCTATTGTGATAAATTTTAAGCAATTTGTTTCCAACATGCTGGCTATTGTTTATAAGGCAGTTAAATTAATTTACGATGGCTAATACTTGTGTGTTTTCAATAAATCTTCCACAGGTCATTCATATGGAAGGTGTCTGTGTGTAACATGTAGGCTCCTGTAATGTTCATCCTACAGTGAATAAACTTTGGCAAGTTGTTGTCTACAAGCCTCCGTTGGTTTTAAAAATATAAAAGCATAATTATAGCGCAATGGATGTTTTTTAGGGAGATTTTTGCAAATTTTCTTCTTTTGTATTAACACAAAAGTGTTTCTGTATTTTTCCCATAGGCACCTACAGCAGTTATTCGACTAAGATGGCTAAACCTTTAATAAGCTACTTACACGTAGCCATTACAATAGCACATCTAATGTGCTTTGATGAACATTTCACTCATATTGTATATATTTTATAAATTTTTTTGTATAAATTTGTTGTATAAATTTTCTGAGATATTTTTTTATAATTACTATCTAGCAAACTATGGAAAGTTATATATAGTATAATTAACGACCGATAGGCGGCGCTGGCATTAGGCCATTATTTAACATATATCAGATAAAAACTCACGTTTTAAACGTCATAATGCAGTGTGACATCAAAATGCTAATTCGGTATTGACACGCTTGAAGTCATTTATCGCTTCCATTCTCTCATTTGCAAAGACGTAGGTTGTTGTTCAATTTCGGAAATTACCTGTCATTACAAATTTTGAGAATATTTTTTCAACCAAAAAAAATCTCTATATATACATACAGTTAAAAAATATGTATATTCTATTATAAACATGCATGTTAAACATTCGATTTTAGGAAGAGAATCTCCTGCAATGCAAAATTGTACACAAACCCAATCATTTTGAGGGCCGGTTTGCAGTTCGTTATTGAAATAGAATTTTGTAAACATCGGTTTTCTTGTCGAAGAAGAAAAATTTTGCATTATAAATTTGTGAAAAAGGACGAGGTTCATAAACTCTTATGCCGTTATTATTAAAAAAGGTAATTTTATTACATTTTGCATATGGATTTTAACATTACCTTAGAGCATGTACGATCACGACGAAATCCGGATTGCTGTCCCAATCTCTTCTGTAGGCGGTGCAGAATTATCGCCAGGAATTTTACATTATGAGTATGGAGATAGGTTAACCTTAAACGGCGTTTCTAAAATGTTAGCTTTTCGATTCGATTCAAGTTCAAATGCTTTGTGGCACAGTTTACGTTTGCAATTTCGAAATAGGAAGTTTAGGGCATCCTGCTATAAAATTTCACAGTTTTTGGAATAAAGTGTGCATAATACAACTACCACTAAATTACATATATTGCTCCTGCATGGCTTGCTTGTAAGGTATCACACAGCTCCGGTCGGTGGTTTATGGTTGTTAATATTAGGAAATATGAATTTCTATACATTTTTCCATCATTTATTTTTATCATGAAACGGAAATTTTGGAGCTTCAAATTATTTGATTTGAGAATAAGAGCATTTAATGATGTACGACCACGACGAAGCTCCTTTTGCAATCCTAAAATGTGCTATAAAGAGATGTAGAGTTCCTTATTGATATTTTAAGTTATTCTTCATTCAATACAGAATGCGATTAGGATTTTTCTTATTTTGTGCAATTTCGTTATAGATTTACTAGATGTTAAAAACTTACGCAGTTGCCAGACCACTATCAATTTTTCATTGGATGCTTCTGAGAGTGGGGAAAGAAAAGTTTTGTTAACTTTTCACTATAATTTTTACTGTAATTTTAATTAAAAAAAAAATAAATAAATAAAAATTCCTTCTAACTTTCTCCATAGATAATATAAATAAATAAATAAATACAACAAAACGGCATACACTCGTTTTATCGCACAATTTAACCGAAAATTTGCGTAAGGATAAGATAAATTTTAAGAAATATAAAATTTTTATATAAAACATCGTCTGTGCTGCAATAATTTTGCAAAAAGTATTCTAATCAGTGAATATAAGAATTAAATTTGTTGAAATGCCGAAAGTGATCAATACGTCGTAAAATAAAAAATATGAAATATAGTAAATAAATAACTCAAAGGAATAAATAAAAAAACAAAAAATAAAACAAAACATTAAATGGAGAGTAATATTACAACAAAAAATCTATCAAATCTCAAAGTTTTTTTATATTTATGCTTATGTTTATAGTGTTATAATCTGTGAAAAAGAATCTCCAAGAATCTCCAAGTATGACAAGAAAACGTGATAAAATTTAAAAATCAAAGAAAAAATGATTGAAATTCTTAAACAAAATCTTAGACTTTACAAAGAAAAGCTCCACAAATCTTAAACAAACCTAAAGTATAATTTTACCCCACGTTTGCCACTCATAATTCTCTACCAGTTGGAAAAAAAAATTACAACACAGAATGGAAACGCTTTAGTTATCGTATCTATAAATTTTGTACTCTGCGCCACCGTAGGGCGCCACGTGTATTTTGCTCGTTCGTTTTGTTTGTTTGTGTCACTCAGTGTCCAAAGGATAATAGATTCACCAACATTTAAGGAGTCATTTATCGCTTAAACCTGTGAATCTCCTCATTTTAACACACCGCGGCATTTTACAACAAAGAAATCGATGTTTATGCCGTAGTATATACATTGGTTGTAATCCTTTGATAATCCTGTCAATCAATCTGTTTGTAAAAATAAAATTAAAACTCATGATGAAGTTTTTACATGAATTTATATTTGAGACACGAAACGCCGAGGAGATGGCTCTAACCGCTCAGGAAATGGTAAATACAATAAATTTCATATTTTTAAGATAAATTTCAATTTCAAAAAGCCTATTAAGGAATTAGATGAATGACCTTCGGAATAAATCATATAAGCAGATCAATTAGTGCTCGATTTTGTAATTTATTAATAATAATAATATATGTAATATATAGTATGTCAAAAAATTTTGGAAATTAATCATTTAAAGGAATTGTAAAAGTTCTCTGCACTAACGCGGAATTTGAGGGCGATCTGCCATTTAGTTTCGGAAAGTGAAAAAAAAACACGTAAAAACAATGTAAGTCAACATAATGTTGACGTATTTTCTTTGATTATCGCGGCGTTGTGCACTCAAAACACCGGCCAGATGGTCAGACGTTAAATGAAGAATATTAACTTGGTGTCATGCGGCGTTTGGGAGAGGAAATTCATGGAAAAACGACATATATGTGAAACAAACACTAATGGACGTTGTTGCACCACGATAATGTAGCATATTACTAGGCTATCAATACAAACGAACTTCTATAACTTTGTACATTTATTTATATTTTTTTTTTCGTTTAAACAACATTTAAAACATTTCAAATTTGATGAAAAATGTGTGATTGTTCGATGTAGCCACCTTTAGCGCGAATAATAGCATCGATTCTGCCCAGGAAATCTGCACACGCTGCACGTATGTAGCCTGATGGTACTTTGTTTCATTCTCGGCAAAGTGCAATCTTCTTGTTGACGTTCTCATTTTTTAGCTCATATTCTTGCCTGCAGAATGAACAATATGAAAAAATTCATTGAGCTTAAGTCCGGGAATATGGTATGGTGGCCATTGTTGTGAAGAAATGAAGCAGGGAACTTTTTCTGGTAAAAAAAAGTTGGGTTTCAGGGGCTTTATGGGATCGGGCTGAGTCTTGTTGCAACGTCCAAAGTATCGTTCAAAATCTTTTCACGATAGATTTGTTGCTTCACTTTAATGCTTTGTTCAATAAAAAGGGGTAGTGAGGCCTAAATTATCGCTGATGCGTTATGCTTTCGCAAGGCAATTCGGTCGTCTAAGTTGCTTTTGATTTGCGCTTTAACTATACACGATATTTTAGTTTGTTTTTGAGTAGTGCTCAGCCGTAAAATTTTTTTCATCTCAAAATACCAAATTGTGAAACTGGCCAATCAACGTGCAAGTCCTTTAATATCTTTGCTCATGATAGGCGCACAGCATTTTGTGCAGTTATTAAATCTTTAACGTATAGTTTGTAGATCTTCGATCGTAGTTAATTTTTTAATATGCGTTCCATGCTATGAGCAGACACACCGAATTTTCACCAATTGGACTGCACTTTGCCGTAGATTACGTTGAATTGAATCGTTACTGGCGATGTTGCTGTTTTTTGATATCCACCTCCATAGCGCTTTTTGATGCTACCAGTTATATTGTGATGTATTATGGACGGGCAAATAAACATTTTGTTAACACGTAAATGTCGCAGCTCATTGACAATGGCTTAAGGCTGAATGGAAAGAACACTGTTGCGTTTGAATTCCCTTTCGATACATTTTTGTAATTCCGACGTAAAACGGTATGCTTTTGCAGGCTTGTAGATGACATAGCAGATTGACACTTGCCAAAACATGAGCGCACTGTCATCAGCCATTTGGTTGCTGCAACAGCACAACTCTGTATTATTTGGGAACGGCACCTAATTTAAAGGCGATGCACTAAATTTGAATGAATAATAAATATTTTGTGTTTTAGTTACAATTTCCTGGCATTTTTTTGTGTCTAGAGTGTACTAAAGTCTCTAACAGAAGCATATCTGATATGGTAGTGAAAGGTATATTTATGATCGGTATTGCCCGATTATAATATATAACGCTTGCTCATTTGTGTACATATCCAACTTCTGTCCGCTCGTTTTAATTTGGATATATAGTGCAAAAAAGAAGTACAATACATTTTTCTAAAATATGCATTTGATACTCATTTATTTTCGTTCGATTTTTGTCTGACTACGTGCCTCTTCCTCAGCAGAATGCTGACTTGTCGACAGCTTTTCTGAATTTTAACTTTTCTTTTTTGCTTTATTTGTTTTATTGGATCACTCACGTAGTGGGCCTAACAATAAGTAGTTGAATCTTAGATCTAATTGTCGACGAGTATGTATCTTTCCCGTTTTGTTTTTTGTTTTAGCCGTATGCTTTTTTGTTTATACGGTCCTCTGAGATCGGCAGGGATTAGTTTGAAATACAAAGCTCACGGCAGCTTCTGAGTTAGCGGCTCTAATGGCCAAGGCCCGGAATACATGAGCGGAGAGTCTCCAGGCGTAATGCCGCAAACTCATGTATTACTCTTCGTAGTGTGGACTATGTGAGTGCGGATTACGCACATGAACGGAACGGACATGTGGTCTCAGATGGATTATGTCGAAGCATTACGATGTTGAGATATTAGAAGACAATGCATTTTCGGCAGGAGTCATGTTCTTTTTCCCTTCTATGGGACTGAAAAATCACTTCTCCGGAGTCTGGAAGGTGCCGAAGGCTAAGCAAGGTTTCTAACTAGAACATGACAGTAATGTTCTATTCTGGTCATATGTTTTGCTTTGATCATTTCTATCTCATCTTTCACATATGGTATATTCAAGTCCCTATTTATATTACAGTTTATTATGTACCAAGGAGTCCCCGTAATGTCTCCTAACATCTTTGATTGTTCCATTTGGATTTTATCCACGTTGCTGCGGCTGGCTCTGCCCCAGAGTTGAGCACCGTAACACCATATGGGTTTAATTATTGCCGTGTAGATCAACACCTTACAGTTTAGGCTAAGTCCAGAGTGCCAGTGATGTTGCCCATTTTTCTAGTTTATCTGCGTGTTTTTAGCCTCGATGTGCTTTTTCCAGGTTAGTCTTCTATCTAGGTGAACGACTAGGTGGATAACGTCTGAGCTCTGGGGAATGACGATATTATTGAGCCTGGGGAATGATGATATTATTGAGCCTGAGAGTTGGGCACGTGCTGAGGTTACTTGTCTACATTTGGCATTTAAAAAAAAATTCTTTATTACTCGGTATTTAAGGCTTCTACGACGGTCGCCGGGTCAAGCCGAAATTAATTTGCATAATGCTGTTTTAAAGCTAAGCAGACTTTGTTTTTTCATATTTAAATTTTCAGTTTTATTTGTTATTCGTTATCTATAGGTGGTGGTTTATGATGGTTTTACATTGTAATAATATTTATCATGATTACATAGTGTTGTTATCTATAAGGGTGGCACATGATCTCTTCTTTCCTCCCTCTCCCTCTCTGTCTATTGCTTCGATTCACCCTTTTAAATAGCAAATAATTTATTCATCGTCATCATCATCATGACCATTAGCGTGACATGACCATCCTCACCATAGATATTTCTTCGTTGTTTGCTTTGTTACCATCTTTTTCCCAAACGAATTATGGCATAAAAATGGAATAACAAATTTAAATTAAAATATATATTTTCCGGTTTCAATTATTGGTGGAATGTTTCTATAAAAATAAGCAAACATTTCATGTGCGCCCCGTCGTCTCACCTTCTTTTGTTGCCTTCGAAATAGGCTTTGCATTGTTTGCCATGACGATGGCGATGATGAATCCATCGTCATCATTTGTATTCTGCACACACAATTTTGGGTGTGTGGAGGCAAGGAGAGGAAAGAGAAAAAAGAGAAATATGGCCAGAGGGACGTCTCGTGGGTATAGAGGGACGATCGACCCAGCTAATTTGTTGAATATGGGGAAAACTTTATGGTAAAAATGATTTTCCGCTTGATTAGCTAGTTGGTTCTTGAATGATATTTGAGTTATGCAAACGAGACGAGAGAGGAGTTAAGCTAGAAGAAAATTCTGGTGGCTGCGGTGTGCTGGGTTTACGGAAATCCGGAACTTTCACTGAATATAATATAAACAAATTTTACATATATAAATTGTTTATACATTTATTGAGATAATGTGTGAAGCACTTACATAAGTGCGATGTCATAAAGTGATTTGCAACAATAGCATAACACAATAGGGAAAATATGTGGGCGGTCCCAAAACTAGCCAATCTAACAAAGAAAACACAAAAAAGTTGGGAACAAATTTCTTTATTTTTCAACTTAATCTCCTTCTAGCTCGATGCACTTTTCCCAGCGATATTCAACAGCTTATGTGCCCTGTTTATAGCAAGAACTGTCAAACTAATTAAAATAGCCGTCAACCGGAGACTCCTCCTCTTCACTGCTGGCAAATCTTTTGCCGCCGAGCCATTTTCTCAAGTTTGGCACCTGTTTTAATGATGAGCTGTTATCATTTGTTCAATCAATGGGGTAGAGACCAGGATCTCTGTGTATTAAATCTTAAGAATACCTTCTATCAACTTCCCGTTTTCCAGCCAGGCTGTACTAGCAATGACTACAACAACCAGTTTCTATTCCGAAAATCCTACATATATTATGAAGCGCAGCTGTCCCACATCCAAATAACCATCAATCCTTCCCAATTATATAATATCTAATGAATGTCGTAATAATTAATTTGTTTAGTGTCTTTGGGCTGTGTGTTTGCCTGGTGGTTGATTTCGTTTCTGTAGATATTAATAGTTTTTTTTTTGCTCAATTATCCCCTCATTAGTAAACAATTTAAATCGTTCCATTTTAACCATATTTTATGTACACAAACATACACACAAACAGTCATATCCATAACTCTTCCTTCTCTCCTCCTTATTCGTTATATTATGATCAAATGACTGCGGCGGTGATTCCTTTTGCGAAATATAACGTGAATCGCATCTTACTGACTGCTTACAATGAGTCAGTGGTGGGGGGGAGGGGTAGACCTTTCATAGTCGACGAATATGCTGGAAACTCAAACTGGGCTGATGACTGTCAGACAGACGACGATGACGACGTCATTGACAGACTGTATTGATACTTGAATTGGTTGGAGGTTTTTATTTTTCTGCTCCCGTCTTTTAAGTTTCTTTACATTTTTGTGTTTACTACTTTAATGTGATAGCACAGTGGTTTCCCATGAATTTGGGGGTTTTGTTAGTTACAACTTAAGTGAAGCCATTCATATTTTGGTGACAAAACAGAAATCACTTGCATTTCATGGAAGCAATACGAAAGCTCTCTTTTATTTTTATTTCTAAACTCCTTTAATAGAACCAGCTATTTAACTAGCAGCGTCTGCTAACCATTGTGCAAAGATATGAATATACTGGTCTTTATGAAAAAGTTATTTATTTTTTATTAAATTAGTAAGGCGCCACCTCTTGGACATTAATCATACTATCGCGTAAACTACCGGGAATAGGTAGACAACAATTTAACAAAATTTCTTCGCAGTACGACGAATAATATAAAAGACCAGACGGAACACACAGTCAGATAACCATTGGAATTTGTTCGGTGTGTCGGTGATTGTCTAGCCAATATATCGAAGTAACTGTAAAACACCGCTCAAAGACAAATAGGTAATTCTATGTACACTCGAAGTCCTTTATAAGAAAGTAATATTTCTTTTGAAATGGTTTGGGCGGAACTTGCAGCAAGTGTATTGTACTATCGTTATACAGACAAAAAAAATTTATAAAACTTTATCCCATTACGACGATTAGTGTAGATGCACAAATGGGCTACACAGCTAGAGATATATTGTCGGAGTGTGTTACAAAATTTATTGAAATGAATCGGGCGCCATCTATAGCACTTGTAAAACAAATCTTTCGCGGACATGTAGAAAATTATCCGAAATCGTTTTGTTCACAATGAGATAAACTATTCAGAGTCTTAAACGAAATGAATAATCAGATATGCAGGTTTTATATTCTAAAATATATGAAGTAATTGAATCATTGATTTCTTGGTGATAACAAGGACAATTTACCTTGTATCCCATAAATGCTTTATATGCGAGCTTTTCAGATTCAGTAACCTTACGTGTATTTGTATTTATATAGCCAACCGATCTCAGTTTAGCTCAATTCATGTATTATGAAACCTGCTCATCGAGAAATTGACCCAATAGTTGAGAGTACCAAACGGATTTCCTAATCGGCACATTAGATGAAATTAGACATTGTTTATTGATTAATTCGCCAACTGTAGTACATTAATTGTACTATCGAACAAACCATTGGGCAAAATTCGACAAAATTACATGAATGGTATAGGAATCCCGTGAGATATATATTGAAGTTTGATATAAAATGTATTGAAATGACTTAAGCGCCACCTATAAGACATTAAATGTACTATTCAACAAATATTCGCCAACATGTATACAATAAATTGATAACTTTTTGTCGCAATAAAGAGGAAATCCGTATTCCATGTATAAATTAATAAGGTGCTAAGACATATGTATACCAGGTGCAAAAGTTTCTGCAATGACCTATGCGCCTTCTACAGAGTATTAATTGCACTATTTAACAAACACTCGCGGATAGGTAGACAGTAAATTGACGATTTTTTGTCGCCATAAGGTGAAAATACATGTTCCATGTATAAATTTAAAATTTTACTATAACAATAGGGTAAGACGTATTTCATGTTCAAAAATGTCTGGAAAAAGATATCTTTTAGGTGAAAATGTATCCGGGGAAAGATGTATTTCATTTTCAACATCGATATGTGTCAGCAAAGTGGAACTTTTGTGCGTAAATGTTTGCGTCCGAAAAATCATGTTTTAAGGAAAAAATTGTCATTGGAAAGACTATTTTCTTAGTGATTTTTTTCACAAAAAAAAAAAAAAGATTTGTATTAAATTTTGTCTCTGTTTCATACATCCAAATCGAATCGAATCAAATAAGTCATTTTTATCCAGATTCAGTTCATGAAATGTTTTGTTTGATTTCATTTCGAAATTTTTAACTCATTAAAGCAGTCAAAATTATTGAGTTGCTGTGAAAATTTCTGGGAGTTGGTATCGTAAATTCAAAAAATACATTTTTTGAACAATTTTTACACACATATTCCATGTATAAATTGAAAATGAGGTAAGACATATTCCTTGCTCAAAAATGTCTGGAAAAATATATATTTCAGGTGAAAATGTACCGGGGAACGACGTATTTCAAGTAATAATTTGTGTGGAAAGACATTTTCAACATTGAGATCGTGTATGACAGTTTTTCTTGTGAAGAATTGTTTGGGAAGGATACTCTATATAGAGTAGCGTCTGAAAAGTCATGTGTATAGGCAGAACGTCTTTTAACAAAATTCTCACTGAAAAGATTATATTTGTTAGCGATTTCTTCACAAAAAGAAAAATAAAATTATATTGAATGTTGTCTCTGTTTCATACATCCAAAACGAAAGCAAATTATAAACAATTTTGATCGTGATTGAAATATTGTGTTTGTATTTCATTTCAAAATTTTCAATTCGTAAAAACAGAAAACATTTTTGAGTTACTGTGAACATTTCTGAGGGCCTGATGTCATTCGTAATTCAGAAAGTAAATTATTTGAATCATTTTTACTTTTAACAATAAAGCGCCAGGCCTTTTCGTGTGCCAAGGAAGGAAAGTACTTTCGGTTTCAATTCTGATTCAGACTAATAGACGAAACTGCATAAGACTGCATAATTTTCGTTTCAGGTTCTCGAATCAAAATACTCGTAGCTGTTTCAAACAAAATATCTGTGAAAAACCAATGAATATATATTAAGCGATTTGTTGTTTCAAATAGAAATCAGTAACTAAATTTTAATTTACTTTAAATAGGTTTTCGATATCAAAATCGAAACGAAATTAAACATTCATGAAGGTGCTCGATTGAAGTATATCTTTTGTGCAGTAACTTGTCTGCAGTTATACTTTTCGTTTGCTTGTCCATTCATTTAATATAGCTAAGGCAACATTTTTTCAAGGCAAAAACTTTTTTATCAAAACAAAACCACCTACCACTGTTCGCCCACTTTGATGCGGCTGCTTAAGTATTTTTGTTTGTAGTATTTGCAGCTTGCTGCTGCCTTTTACGGATTCTTTTTCAAATACCAACTCCTCACGTACTTTCGAGCGATTATAGTGCTGGTCGTATTTTTGCTTATTTTCATTTCTTCTTTAGCTAACTTTGTTGTTTTTCTTCCTCAGCGCTAAGTAGTGTTACCTACAACATGAAAGTACTTTCTGAATGGGGTTCTTAGCAGAATCGAACTCGTCACGGGAGATTCCGGGGGGAGGGGGGCAAGCAGGCATTGTTGTAAACGTCGTTTATATGGCCTTTCAGCCAAAGTTTCCTGACTCAAAGGTCTTTGTACTCTTTGTCATAAGAACGTTTTTACTTTTTGTGTTTAACCCTCCCTGTTGCCTGACTGCCTGAGTTTTCCTTTCTTCATCTATTTCAGACTTGTGGTGGGAAGGAGGAAAAGAACATGAAAATCGATAAAGCTGTTTCTTTTCCTCATTTATTATTTACCACCTTTGGGCGTTTTGGTTTCCCCCTTTTTTTCCAACGTTTAAAAATGTTGTGTGGATGTATGGGTGGAATGCATGACAGCAGTCACAAAGGGAGATTTGAGAGTCAACAACTCTGTTCATTAGAACAATATCATCTTGTTCATTTTGCTATGCTGAATATTTGTGTTATTTCCCTTTTTCTTTTTTGGTCGCTTTGTGTTCAAAATAGATTTTAACCACGTAATTCCTTAATTCGTCCCTCCCTTTCGTTTTTCCTTTTTCTTGATACTTTTGTATGTCATCATTATTTTCTCAAGGAGTTCATGTTTTTTATGTTGATTTTTAATACCCACAAATTGTTTATAATTAACATTTAAAGACACTGAGGAGGAGGTGGAATATGGGTCAGTTGCAAAATGTTGATATTTCAATGAGTTATACTCACGTGTTTTAGCAAGAATGTAAGCAGTCTTTCACCGCAATTTCATTTTCAAATTTTTCCTTTTACCTCTGACATTAAAGGAAAACAACCAAATCCTTTAACGAGAATGTGAGAAATGTTTTTTTTTCGGTACGGAAAATACATCTGCTGTTACGTTTGAGAGATGAGATTTATGCTTGCCAGCACATGTGAGGTGAGAGCTCTCTGTAAGAAAAATTTTTATAACTCAACTTTCTAAATAAAACATTGGCTAGGCATACATTTTTTTATACTGCAATTCTTGCATTCCCTCTTTGTATAAAAATTTATAGTTCTCTGCGGAAGGCCATAATATAGAACTGGATCCACAATGGGGTTTCATGTGCAAAATGTTTTAAAACAATAAAAGAGTTTACTACGAGACTTTTTTTAAGTGAGAATTGATTTCGAATACCATTTAACAAATGTGAAGTGGGTCCAAAAATTGGTTCTTGCATGATTTCTATACGAAAAATGACTCCATTGACATTTTACTATATGAAAATATATTGAGCATATAATTTTCCATATGAAACACTTGGGCATTACTCTGTAAACAATGACAATGAATTGTTTCTTTCTATGAAACAAATTGGGGAAAAATATACACATAATTTTATATGTGTACGAGTATATAAATTTTAAATATAAATATTTTCAAGAGCATCGCCTTAATATTTTTAATGTGAAACTGAGTATGCAGGTAGTTTTCCGAATAGAATAGATTTCTATATGAAATGTTAAATTTATTTTAAATGTGACATGACACTATAGTCAATATATGTATATCAGCGAAATTGTTTTGCATACGAGTATAGAACACTGTATTCGGAGTCACTTTCAATCTAGAATTTTGTTTGCTGAACAGCGTTTCTTACGCGTAAATTTATCAGTTACTTTTCATGTGGAAGATTTTGTATAAGAAACTATCTACGGAGTGATCTGTTATACATAAAATGGCTTTTCGTTCAGACAAACTATTTTCCAGTCATTTGTTTATTTTTTCCATAGAACTCACTTCTTATAAAAAAATTTCCTTATAAGAATAATTTTTACTACAAAAGTCTATAACAGTCAAGTTTCATGTGAAAATGCTGTAGCAGGGAATCTGTATGGTCAGGATTCACATATATAGCACCAATTTCGGAGTAACTTGTCATATATGGAATTGACATTGGAGTTATATTTTTTTCATAAAATCCATTTTTGCTGTTTCCTTTTTCATATAGAACTTAGGTGGGGTTCTTTTCTAAAAGAAAGTGTGCATGCATGCCTTATCACATTTCTTACAGAAAGATATCTGAAGAACAATCGTCCGCAGAAAATTTCATGAAAACCAGTTTAAAAAAAAAAGTATTTGCGAAATGATTTTCTATATGATACCATTCCATCCAAAGTCCTACATATTAAGATTTTATTAAAGAAATTATCTTATCTTGACATATGACTTTTCATAAGATAATTTTTTGTTAGGAATTGCATTTCATATAGAACAATTAATCTTAAAGCTGTTTTTTTTCATATGAAGCTGTCGTTTTGCATATGCTATGCTAAATAAGATATTTTCGGAGTCATAACATAATTTAGCCCCTTTGGCGGAGTCACATATCACATAGAAAACCTGACTTTTTTCATATTGAAAATTGTCTTCTGTATAAAAAATACTCCGAAAATATTTTGTTTCTTACATGAAAAGGTGGGAAAAATATAGCACCATATAATTAGTAACTTCGAAAAGGGTTATGTAAGGCAAGTGATTGCAAAGATAGCTTCATATGTGAAAATTAACTCTGCAATAACTGATTTCACACTTTTAGCACGACAAATAAATGACAAGTAACTCTGAATAGTACGCTATATGGAAAACTATTGGGAAGAGAATATTTGTATGTGTTCTCTAACCACCAATTTGAAATATGGACATATTTTATTAAATATTCAGATGCTGCTGCGTATCAGTGTTCTATTTCATAAAATACTTCGAAACTAGGTCTTCTATATAGAAGGTATTAGAAAGGGTAGCCAGTTTTATTTGTGAATATTCATTCCGAAGGTATGAAGGTATATATAATTTCTTTCTTTAGGAATAGTATCATATCAAAAGGAACCTTGGATACAGCGATTCCGGATAAAAATGTTGCGCTGTATGCGCAGAAAACGATTTAAAAAAAAAACTGTTTTTTATATGAAATGTAACTCCGAAGATAGTTTAGTGTGTGAAGTGCGACGAAGTGTGGTTATAACGATCAATTATAATAATAACCTTTAATATTTTGATAACAATAAATTTCATCAAGAACTTTCTATATGATGCGGTAGACCCAGTTCTTTAGGAGAAAACGGAAAGAAATATACTCCCCTGACAACTTTAGGATAACTTTGTGTTTGAAAAAATTCCGAAAGTTGACTGTAAATCGAAATATGACTATGGAGAAAACTTGGAGTAATTAAAGTGACCGCGAAAGTAGTTTCTTTCCCTTTTGCGAGATTAAAATTCTATCGGCGTACACTTTGGCGGGACCATAATAGCATTTGCGCATTTTTGTATTAAAAAATGCTTTCACTGCAGCTCCGCAGAGAAGAATTTGAAACTCCGAAAGAGTGCAATCATATAAAAAGACACTTCGGAGATATTTGTTACATAAAAATGATCTGATATACATATGATTAATGTTATTTATATAACGACAGACATTTCTGTATGAAAATCTATACCGAATACGGTTTTCTGAATGAAAATAGACCCCGATGACTTTAATGGAGAAGAAGATTGCGAAAATAGCAGTGCGCAATATTGTTTTTGTCACTCTGCGAGGATAAAAACTATACTATACGTATAATTCGAATGTAATTTTTGTTCTCTGCGAAGTTTTAGCGTATGCATATCTACGTATATTTTGTGCCGGAAAATATACTACGCAAATAATAATAGCAATTACGCAAAGAGTAGCATCATATAGATAGTGACTTCGAAGACATTACGAGTGCATAAACCTGATTCGATACACGATTATAATGGTTAGTGATAATGAGTCATCATATAAAGGCTATGAAATTTATCTGTAATATAATTGTGATTCAGGAGAAATGCTCCGAATATAGTTTTCTAAAAGAAAAAAAAGGACTCCGAATATAGGTTTATGATAGTTTTATAGGAAAAACGATTCTGCTGTGCTGAATATGACTACATAGAAACTTTGAAGTATTTGACTCCGAATGTTGGGTTTGTCTTTATGATTGAAGACTCCAGAGACTCGTTTTATAAACGAAAACAAAGAAGACTTCAAAGTTTGTATTGTGAAAGCTTTATACGAAAAGCTATTCCGAATGTAGTCTGCCGTGTGATATATAAATATGTAGAAACTTTGAAGTATTTAAAGTGACTCCGAATACTAGTGTACTGTAGTTTGCCATGCGATATACAAATATGTAGAAACTTTGAAGTATTTAAAATGACCTCGAATATTGTTTTTGCCTTTTTTTGACTCTGAATACAGTTTTCTAAACGAAAAAAGGCTCCAAAGTTTGTAATGTGATAGCTTTTTGTAAAAAGCGATTCCGAATATAGTCTGCCATGCAAAATATAAATATTTAGAAACTTTGAAGTATTTAAAGTGACTCCGAATATTGATGCACTGTAGTCTGCCATGCGATAAATAGATATGTAGAATCTCTGAAGTATTTAAAGCGACTCCGAATACTGTTGTACTGTAGTCTGTCATGTGATATATTATTATATAGAAACTTTGAAGTATTTAAAGTGACTTCGAATATTGTTTTTTCCTTTTTTTGACTCCGAACACAGTTTTCTAAACGAAAAAAATACTCCAAAGTTAGTAATGTGATAGTTTTGTGAAAGAAGCGATTCCAAATATAGTCTGCCATGCGAAATGTAAATATGTAGAAACTTTGAAATATTTAAAGTGACTCCGAATATTACTTTTGCCTTCTACCTTTATGACAAAAGACTCCGAATACAGTTTTTTAAAAGAAAAAAAAAGGGCAAAGTTAGTATTGTGATAGCTTTATATGGAAACCGATACCGAATATAGGTTTGCCATGCGAAATATAAATATGTGGAAACTTTAAAGTATTTAAAGTGACTCCGAATATTGCTGTACTGTAGTCTGCCATGCGATATATAGATATGTAGAAACTCTGAAGTATTTAAAGTGACCCCGAAGATTGTTTTTGCCTTTTGCCTTTATGACAAAAGGCTCCGAATATAGTTTTTTTTTAAGAAAAAAGGTCTACAAAATGAGTATTGTGATAGCTTTATATGGAAAGCGATACCGAATATAGGTCTGTCATGCGAAATATAAATATGTTGAAACTTTGAAACCTTTTATCTCTATGCCCAAAGACTCCGAATACAATTTTCTAAACGAAGCAAAGACTCCTAAGTTGGTTTTGTGAGCTAGTTTAATAGAAAAGGCGATTCCGTATATGGTTTGCTGTGCGAAATATAAGTATGCTATTACTATATTTTGGAATATTTAAAATGATTCTGAATGTAGTTTCTGTCTCCCTGCGAGGGTAAAATCCTATCGCCTTATATTTAATGTAAAAATGTGTTTGCACTACTCTCTTTCTATCGACAGTTTATTTTTATTTTCCTTTTCGAAATTGAAGGATTCGAAGGCAATGAATCAGATGCAAAATCAATTAAAACTTTTATTTGTTTTATATTTTTTTTTTTTTTTTGGTAAAAATAAAACGAAATAAACATGTCAACGTCCTTGACTGTATTCTTTAAATCATTTTCATTTTTTGCTTAACATGCGTGTTATTACCAATACAGATGCATAGCAAAAAAGGTTATGTGTATGCGTGCGAAAATATATTTATATACGAGGAGTTGAGCGTTGAGACAGCAGATTGGTGTGAAGTTTTACCGGCCGGTCATTTAGTTAGTCAGCCATATGACTGGGTAAGTTTCAACAGACTCGTGCGTTTGCAACACGGCATGTCACATTTTGAATGTCGCCTCATAATATTAGCCTCTCGCCTCAGCTCGACCTCAATCAAGGTGACATAGTAGACATGGGAGACTGTCAGCCAGCACCTTATTAGGGGAGGGAAATTTGAATGGCTTTATGAGAACCTCGGTTTGTTGAGGTTAAATAAAAAAAAAACAAAAATATTTTGTATGTAAAAGATTTTCGATCAGTTGAAAAGACGAGATTACAGATGGACAATAATAAATTTGACGTAGAATTGAAGATTTTCATTCGATAATACTTTGTTTCTTCTTTCGTATTGCTAATTTTTGGTCACCTAAAGGTACCAAATAAAGTACTTAGTACTCGTTTTCACAGCCGTCGGCATTTAATCATCGCAGTTCTCTCTTGTCGTCGTTCACTCACATTCATTCTGTATTTGCTACGCACGTTTTATTTGCGACCAGCTGCTGTTGCTTGTAAATCGCATTTGTTGTTGTTATAATAATTTTCTGCGTGTTTACCTTCTTTTTTGTTTTTGTGCTTTTTTTTTGAAAAGTGGACCCATCCAACTTGTTTTGGGCATTGTTGCTTTTGAATCATGTCGTGATGTGTTAATGCTTCTATAGGACTGTTTTTCAATGAGACGGTTCTTCAATATTCGGTTTAGTCATTCGTTCAAATAAATCTGAGAGTCGCAACTCTTTGCTGTCGTCGTAGACTCCGATTTTTCTCCGCCTTTCGATGGCGACTTTCGTCATTTTGCCCCAGATATTTTCTTGAATGGTAAACGATTTAAAAGGGACGATTCTTAATTCGTGCTTTATTGTTTTTAATATTTTCATTATTTTTTGTATTGTTGTCAATGTAAAACTGGGTATTTAGGCCTTCGTTCGTTGAAGCCTGTCATGGTTTTTATTATTCAAAGTAAAAGTTTGTTGAATTTTTATTTGCTGTCTGCTAATTGTTGGAAATCAACATAGCAACACAGCTCCAATGCTACGGTCACATTTTGTTTCCCGCCAATTGACTTTGCAGACATGATAGCAAAGAAAAATTGGAAAATTGGAATAAATCACAAGATTTAGTTTGCATTATGTGAATAGTGATCCCACTATGCACGATCTTGGAGACAAGAAAGCGGGACAGTAAAATCATTTCTTCCATATGCCAAGTCTTAGGATGGACCTTTCAATGTTGAAAGTGGTTTTACAAACAATTTTTGTCCTGAAGATCCCCATGCATGCATGTAATGTTGGGTGCATAGACAAATCTCTGCCTTTTTTTTTTTGAGTCTACATTGTGTAATATTCAAAATGTGGTCCATCATAAATCATTGCTTTTTCATCTTTCTGGCAGCATACGAATACCGAATATCGAACAAATTTTTAGTTTCACTTTCCGATATCATAGAGTCGCCAAAGCCTCATATTTTTGGACATTAAAGAAGTAAACGAAAAGTATCCGGATATGACTCTTACTCGGCAGAGCTCTGCTTAGCTTCGCATGTAATAAAATATTTTGCCGCCGAATTTAAACGCGACTGTATAAGCATTTTTTCATCAATCACTGTTCCTAAAATGGGTATGAAGGGGAAACTAAAATAGGTATACTCAGGCAAAATTGAAATTTGGTCATAAAAATTTAAATTTTTTTTTAAATTTGCGTTTGGGTGTTGTATTCAGGTCCAAAGTTTAATCATACCACTTTCATTTGGTATGGAAACGATGATAAACAAACAGTCAACAATGGAAACAGTTAATTCCAACAATTTTGTTGGAACTTAACACTATGACGTAGTGATTTCAGTCGTCGGAATTTTTGTCACCTCAAATTTGTACATTATATTAAAATGCACTACAGCAACAGAGTCATACATATTACATCTGTGGTCACAAGAAAAAATTACCTAAGTGGAGTTGGCACAAATTCGAGTTTATTCACTATAATTATTGTACTTATTTTGATGGATATTTAAATCTAATCCTCCTTCCAAAATTTCGTGTTGTTAACGAGTTAAAGCAATTTTTCAAAACAGCGATTTTTGAAAAATTACGTAACAGCTCTAAATATTGCTATATTGTGCAAGGTGGGCCATATGAGTGTTGGCGATTTAATTCTTCAATTTCTCGGTAACATGCGGCGCGGGGTGGCGGGGGGATATGTTGTTCGCTGCGCCGCTTCCTGGAAATTTAGTCGCCATGGAGCCGTACACGGGAGTGCAGCGTGCATTTTGTGTCCGAGCGTATTACGAAAACAATAAATCAGTGATTACTGCACGACGTTTGTATCGGCATGAACACGGTTTACACGATTTAAGTGAAGTTCCAAGCGCCAATGTGATACGAAAATGGATCACAATGTTCGAAACAACCGGCTCAACAGTACCAATTACGGTTCGTGGTCGACCAGTTTCTGCAAGATCAGCCGACATTGTGGAGCGTGTTCGTGTTTCAGTTCAGCGAAATCCGCAACAGTCAACACGTAAGAGAAGTCAGTCTTTGGATGTCAAAAGAACAACTTTACGACGAATTTTGAAACGTGATTTGCATTTGAAGGCTTATAAGATTCATATAGTCCAAGAATTAAAACCCGATGATGCCAATAACCGACTTAACTTTGTCAATTTGATGCTGGAGCGGTTCAACAATTTCAACAACGTGATTTTTAGTGATGAGGCCAATTTTCACCTTAATGGCCATGTGAACAAGCAAAATTGTCAGTTCTGGTCCGAGACTAATCCCCGACGCTTGCATGAACGTCCACTTCACAGCCCTAAGCTTGTCGTGTGGGCTGGGTCAACCGGTATTATTGGATCATACTTTTTTGAGGACGAAAGAGGGCATGCGATGACGGTTAGAGCGAACTATTATTGCAACATGCTAGCAGGCTTTTTGGTGCCAGCTTTGCAAGAACTTCTGGGCAATACTTCGAGGATGTGGTTTCAACAGGATGGGGCCACATGTCATACGGCTAGGGTATCCATAGAGCTGCTGAAAAATGTTTTTCTTGGAAAACTCATTTCGAAAAGGGGGGATATTGAATGGCCCCCACATAGCCCCGATCTCTCTCCATGCGATTATTTTGTATGGGGCTATCTCAAATCGGTAGTCTACGAGAATAATCCGACCAATTTAGAGCAGTTGAAGAGGAACATTATTCAGGAAAGTAACAAAATACCGAGAACAACTTTTCAACGAGTTTTCCAAAATTTGCGACTTCGGTTCCAAGAGTGTCAAGCAGCCGAGGGAAGCCATTTAGACAACATTATTTTTAAGTCTTAAAAAATCCCATGCTTCTACTTTTTAAAAATATAAATATATTTTTTTTTTTTTGTGAAAAACGCTTAAGACGGTGATATACCGAGTTAAGTCAGTTACGTGAAGTTAGGACTAGGCCTCTCGTTTACTCATTATTTTAAGCGTACTTATCTTGATGCATATTTACGTGAAATCAAAAGAGCGATTTTTGAAAAATTGCTTAATATCTCGAAATGTTGATATAAGTATGCGCATATTTTTTTGTTATTATCTTTAAGATGCATGCATGCGCTATTTTAAAATGTCGTGCATTTTGAAAGTTGTAGCAAATATAGCAAATAGTAATGTTAAAACCCGATTAAATCCTTTTTCCTTGTAAGCTCATACATAAGTATGCCTACAGCAAAGAAAAAACGACTTAACTCCCAATCTATTGCTTTGTGATATTAAATGCTTTTCAAAAAATCGCCATTATGAAAATTTGTTATAACTTTTAAAATCGTATATGTATATATATAAAATACATATATATTTTGAAGTCACGCTTAGGTGAAAACTAACATATTAAAGACATAAACAATAGTAGAAAACAAATATATTCCCGTTTATATTAACATTTTGAGAAAGTACGTAAAAATCGTTCTTTTGAAAAATTTTGTATAACTTGCGAACTACGTGAAATTTTGAATGAAGATTGGGTGTGGATAAATGTCAAATTAAGGACAACAATAATAACGAGTAAAGTTTATTTTAACCCAATTCCACTTAACTGGTATTTCCTAGTGAACACAGACATATAATTATATAACATTAGCATTAATTATTTCAGTGTAGAAAAATTCGCAAACGTAATATAAAAAGCCAACAACAACTAAATTAAAAGCCAATTTTATACCCATATTTGTAACAAATATTTGTTATCTTATGAAACTGGAATATTACATTTAAGTAGAGCTTAGCGAAGCTTGTGGAGAATTTGCTCCTTTGTTAGCAATTATAATAAATATTAAATTTGTTGAATTTAAACGCGGTCGTACAAGCATTCTATCATCGAGTAAATGCCACTACTTACAAAAAACGGACCTGGAGGGAAGATTAGAAGCATCGTATTACTGAAGCGAATAAAATGAAATGCATTTAGATTGCAAAAATGCTTCATTTCTGCTTGCGGACTGAGGATAATCGTATGAATTTAATAATATGTAGGAGAGTTGATAAACAAGTGGAACTAGAGCTGACAAAATATGAAAAGTTAGTTTCAATAATGTTACTGAATTTATCATTGTTAAACGCTTTTTGGACGTCGCAAAAGTCACGTTGACCTCATTTTTAGCATGATCTTCTGATTTTATAACTTTAATTGTATCCCCAATGAGCAGATAGCAGTAATGACTTTATTTTCCTGTTTTTTTAAAGCTCTTTAAGTTAAATCTTTACATTTTAGAGTTTCTCTGCATTTTAAGGCTTTAAAAGTTGACGCCCGTCCTTCATTTCACAGCCAGTCACATTCGATGGGAATCGTTATAAATCATCAACCAACTGTCGTCGTCTCTTTCAAAACGAAGTAGAGAAAGAAGAGTTCATTATCACCGTCAACGGTTATAATGACAATAGAATTAGCATACCCTCAACTGCTGGTTGTGGCCCCCCGCCTTTTTGCAATGGAGCGCGATGAAGTTCTCGTTGCGGGCTACCTAAATGTTGTGGCGGCGAACGCGCCTTAATTTAACCATGCGGACAGAGTTTTTATATTGCCATTTATAAAGTTTACGTTTCTAACATGTCGTTTATTGACATTTATTGAGCTCATTATATTATCGCACATGTGAAATATATTCGTCAATATGTATCAGGAGCAAATGTTTTAGGCGTTTGACGGACTTTTGTGGTTTCTAATTAATTTAAATTAACTTCAAGTCTACGCATTGTGGTTTTACAGAAATATGAAAATAATAGTTGGGTTAACAGCCTTCAAATGTTGATAAAAAGTGTTCCAGTTTTCCCATTAACTCGAATCGCGTGTGTTGAAGAAAATTTTCAAAGAAAAATATCTGAAGGAAGTGACTTAATCATATAGAAAATTGTCAGTAGGTAGGAGGGCGGTATCAAAACCGGCCGCCCTAGCAAAGAAGACACAAAAAGTTGGGAAAAATTTTCTTTATTTTTCAACATAATCTCCTTTTAGCTCGATGCCCCGTTTGTAGCAAGCACTGTCAAACTTCTTGAAATAGCCATCAACTGCAGATTTCACCTCTTCATTGTTGGTTAATCTTTTACCATCGAGCCATTTTTTCAAGTTTAGAAATAGAAAATAGTTCGAGGGATTAAATCTGGCGAATAAGCCATTCGAACTTTAATCCATTAATTTTAGACATCACAATAGTGGATGTGTAAACTGTAGCATTGCCTTGATGAAACAACACTTTCTTTTTTGCCAAATGCGTTCTTTTTCCCATAATTTTATCACCTAAACGCTGCAATAAATTAGCATAATATTTGCCGTTGAAGGTTTTACTTTCTGCAGATGATTAATAAAAATAACCCCTTGTGCATCCTAAAAAATAGACGCCATGACCTTCACTTCAGATGGAACAGTCTTCGCCTTCGCTGAACACGATTCTCCCATTTCAGGCCACTGCTTTGACTGACTCAGATGTGAAGTGGTGGACCCATGTCTCATCCATGGTTATTGCGGTGAAACATCGGTAAATGCTCTACTGGGTGCCGTGTAGAGCGGCTGGAGCACAGCTTTCTCATCTTCAAATCTTTGATCGAAATGCGATGTATGGCATTTTTGAAATGTCTATCATTTCAGCTAGTTCACGCACCTTCAGTCGACAATCATCCAATAGTCATTTTTAGCGCGGAAAGGTTTCACGCGCTGCACGAATGTGGCCTGATGGCCCTTTTTTGGATACCCATCTTTTTTTTTTTTTTTGGTGATGATACCAGTATCACTGCAGCGTGTAGTAATCCGATACAGAAACATTTTGCTCACGTAGTTCATTAACAATGGCTGGTTGCAATTCTCCAGCCAAATACCAAGGAATGACACCTTTGCGTTTGAATTCCATTTCGATAACTTTCTTTTACTGCTACGTTATTCTTCTGTAGGCTTTTAAACAACGTAATAGATTGATGGCCGTCAAAGAATGAGGGTGCTGTCATTAGCCGTTTCGCAGCTATAGCAGCGCGAAGTTGGTACCACTTCCAGCGCCTATACCTGTATTTATAAACGTGAGAAAAGTTGCCCAATTAACTGACGCTGCTGGCAATGAGCGCTCTAACTAACCCAGTTTTTCTTAATTTCATGCTTTTCAATTAGTTGCATCAAATTCGTGCTTTCGATGCACTAAGTTCAGAGAATGAAAAAGAAGGTCATTGCCTAATTTAACTTATATAGCGCTGTATTCGACTGCATTGCCAAACCCATTAGGATAAAGCTGCCGGATTATCAGAAATCAGTGATTCACTCATTCATTATTAATTATTATTTTGTTATCGTTATTATTATTGTTATTATGATTATCATTATTATTTTTATTATTATTATTCTTTTTATTATTATTATTATTATTATTATTATTATTATTATTATTATTATTATTATTATTATTATTATAATTATAAATTCATTATAAACGGAGGAGTAGTTGAGTGTAGTTTTACTTAATTTTTGTGTTTTAATTCATAGCAGTTTTTGCTAAGAACGTAGCAATCCTCGATGTTTCTGGCGTTCGTTGCACTATTGTGCAGTCGGTTCACCTGACCGAAATTTTTGTACTATTTTTTTTGGTTTTTTTTTATTTTTTTTATATTTTTTTTTATATCTTTTTTTTATGTTTTTTTGGTTGTTTTTATATTTTTTTTTTTATTTTTTTTTTTTTTTTTTTTGTATATTTTTGTGTTTAAAAATTTTCTTTTTTTTTGAGTGGAAATTACTATGGCAGCAATTTAGAATAGTTGTTGAGCTGATAACCGTGGATCTCTGAATAGCTAACTTAGGAAGGCTACGAACATTTTTGTACTACTCAAGCAACAATTATCCAAAATAAAGCGACTGGCCGCCATGTGTTCAATTCAAATTTCGGGAAAGTGGACTCTGTTAAAATCATAAATATATACAACAACTTCACATTATATTTTTTTTTGCATAATTAATGTTTGAACGTTCTTCTGTGTGATTTGTTGTGTTATTGGGTAAAAAAACTTGTGTGTATATCTTAAGAAAGAAAGGTAATTTTTTAAGCCAGATAAAACCTCTCTTGGAATTATGAATAATGACCAATTACACTTAATTTGGTGAATTATACTCAATGATTAGTATAGTATGAATTATACTCAATAAAATGATTAGCTTTTGAATTTTTACAAGTTATGATGAATTATACTGAATTATGGGATATTTTATTGAATTATGTAAAATTAAATTGAATTAATATTATTTGATGAATATTTATTTGGACTAAATTGTTAAAATTAACTATTTTTTGTCAGAGAAAATAGTAATTCAAACAGCCTCGTAATTGTAAAAACTCCTTATTTTTTGCGAATAATTGGCAACAACGTCATGGTGAACAGAAATTTCGTGGTGAATCTCGACGGTGATTTTCTTCTTCTTATCAGTAACCGCCACCAAGATCACTTCATCAGTTGCCCTTCGAATCTTCAAATAAAATCTTGATTTTATTTATTTATTTGGCTTGTAATTTAAAGCCTTCCGGTCAATTATATGTTAATTACAAAATGCAACAATTCATGTAGATTTAGTCTACTCAATAATATAAATTAAAAAAAAAAAAGAAAAACAATAACAAAAATTATGTATTAAATTTACAAAAATATAATAGATTTTAAAGATGATGTGATTATTAAAGACAAAAAGTATGAGAAACGACTAATCTAGAAGTTAATCGATATGTAATCTAGAAATATAAGATAATCGGTGCGTAATAACGGTGGCTCACAATTTAATTGAAAACATAATTTTACTGGGAAGTCTGAAAGTGTTGTAGAATGTGCCTTTTATAAGAATTTTGTAATGTAAGTAAGAAAACATAAATGTTTTCTCTTTTGTTTCGATACCTCTCGTATAAGTATCGAACTGTGGTAGAATTCCAGATCATCTGCATTCGAATGCCAAAAAAATAATGCAAAAAAAAGAAGAAGGAAAGGGAGAACTTTCCCCATTCTCTCGATAAAAAGGTAGCAAGGTATAATAAGGTTGCGAGTTTACTACCATAAATTTAGCCTGCTTCTTGTAGAGGGGAAATTGTATTTACATTCGCTTAATAACAACGAGATGCCGGTGGGATTTTTTTATCCCAGAATATTTGCCAATTTATTCGCTATTAAATTGTTGAAATTATGCGATTAAAAATTATCGATTTTTCGCAAATATTTTGCAGAATATTTGCAAAGTCAATACATTTTAAATATTCAAATTTAAATTTATATATAAGTACATACATATATATTTTTTTTGTTGTTTACTGTTAAGCCAATCGTAAATCACTTTTCGCCTTTTTGGCGTTCATATGTCTTCAACTCAATGCGCGTTAACTGATGTGATAAATTTTATTTGTTTAAAAGATTTTTGTTTAGATATTTTAGAACACAAAAAAAAAAGAAGAAAAATCTGGTTAACTTAACTAAACGAAACTACAACTACTACTGTCGCGATAATCGAGCTCTAAAAACAACATACAAACTATGTCAAGATTAGAGTACCATTTAAAGGCAACATTTGTTATTCAGACTCGACATATGTATGTTACGATTGCCTGTCCGTTCGACCGCCTGGCCGCCTGTCTGACTGCCTGTCTGAGACCCCAACCATGCAAACAATTTATTTAATTTTTTTTTCCTCTTCATGCAATGTCTTGCCCATGTTTAAACGTCCACATTTATGGCCAAAAAATATTGACTGGAAAAACTAAAATTGTATAAAATATAAAAAAAGTATACCCATAAAGCCAAATGAATTTTTTTTTACAACTTTTACAAACAAATTCGACAAAAAGGCAGACAATGCCCGTAAATTGTACAACAACAAAACTTATATGTTTTAGAGTTGTTGCACCTTTAATGTGGATTGCCATGTAATCGAATCAAATCGAGTCGAGTAGAGTATATTTACTAATGTTCCACTTGGCTATGGACGGCAGCCAGCCACAACACATAATGTGCGTCGTTTGAGTGGTTCCAGTGTGTAGTGGCCACTGTTGTTCCAACCCTCAAGGGGACAATTAACACAATTTGTGTGTGAAAAGATGTTATTACGATGTATGTTATCAGTGCACGATTAGTGTTGCGTTTTAAATTATGAATTATAAATACGTATAATATTAGGATTTAACTGCACTATGTAAGGACGAAGTTTTATAGCTACTTTCGCTACTTATCAACTGGACTAAACTGTCGTAAATTACCGCTTCTCATCGAGTTTTGACATTTCCCTTGCCCAAGTGATATTTGGCTAACTTCTGTAGAATTTTGGATTTGCCATAGATTGTATAAACTTCTTCTGTTGGAATTTAAAGTATAGTAAAAAAGAAATCCATCATTTTTGCATGACATTCAGGGTTTATTTAGCTTGGTTAAAATGATCCGATTTAGCTCAAATATGCACCGTTTCGTTCGATTACTTATGACCATTTTGAAGGTAATTCCATCATGGCCCTCTCATAGAAATCTTTGCCCTCGTATTGGCAAAAAACTGGAGAAGTCGATTTTCATAAGCTTACTAGCCGACCCGGCAAACGTTGCTTTGCCTTCAAATTTTATTTTTATTGGAAATGTTTCAATGTTAAACAAAATTCTGTTTAAATACCGTTAGCAGGAGCAGAAAAAATTGCTTTTTAATTTGTGGTTTGTATAGGAGGTACCATTCCCCATTGTCCAATCCCGCCCATATTTGCAGCAGCACTTAAGATATGTACACCAAACCGATGTACCAAATTTTGTTCAAATACCGTAAACAGGAGCAGAAATATTGGATATTTAATTTATGGTTTGTATGGGAGGTACCACGCCCCATTGTCCAATCCCGCCCATATTTGCAGTAGCACTTAAGATATGTACACCAAACCTACGCACCAAATTTTGTTCAAATACCGTAAGCAGGAGCAAAAATAATTGATTTTTAATGTTTTGTTCGTATGGGAGGTACCACGCCCCTTTGTCCAATTGGACCGAATTGTAAATCTAAACCATCCCGGGCACCACCCAGACGCATATACAGAAATTTATGCAAAGCGGGCCAGCCGTTTAGGAGGAGTTCACTGACAACGCCCGTACAGTAGAATCTATATATATAAAAATGAATATCTGTCTGTCTTTATCATGTCACTCGCCTCGATTTCGACCTTCGGACATAGTTAAAAACCTTCTCCTGGCCGACACGAATAAGCCCTGAAAGTTTCATGAAGATCGGGTACGCCGTGTGAGAGGAGTTCTCTTACAAACTATTTTTGTACACAGACAGACAGATATTCATTTTTATATATATAGATCTTGAGCTAAACATAAACAGGAACAGGTAGTAGGTGGTAGTCAAGTCCGAACTACAAGGTGAATGAATAAGGATCTCCCAATAAAGCTCCTGCAGCTTCTAGTGAATTATTATTGATATGTGTGGCCTGGTGTTTCATCCTGATGAAACACAATTTCTCTTCTATTGGTCAAAACTGGCCGCTTCTGAGCGATTGCTTCCTCCAGATGATCTAATTGTTGGCATTGCATTTCCGAATTAAGATTCTGGCTGTAGGGAGCCCACCTTATAGTAGATAATTGTCTACCAATCCTACCAAGCACGCAGTAAAGTCTCGCTAACCGTCAATGATGACTCACCACTATTCGACACCAACTTTTTGTGTCTAGACGTTGTCGTAAGCGGCTCATTTTTCATCAGATGTCAACATTCGCGATTTTGTTGCGATTCACCAGCGGTTCGCAGATGGAAACTCGAGGTTTTTTTTTGCGTTAACTCGTGTGGTGGCCATACATGATCGAGCTTCTTTTTGTATCCAACTTTACTAAGGCGGTTCCAAGCAGTTTCCTTTCAGCAATGGGCAATGGAAACAGTGTTTATATGATTTGACGGTTTCCCTGATTTTATTGAAATTTTCGACAATTGTGTTCCCAGAATGTGATACATCTTTGACATCAAAATTATCGGAATGATATAGACGAGACTAAAATTCCACATGATCAGCTGTTACAGTATAAGGACTAGAAACCCTTTTCACATTTTCAGACGCCTGACTTGAGTTGTCGCTTTTATCGGACATCTTTAATCGGGCTCATCTTTAAGGCGCGTTAAAACAACACGACGGAATCAAGTATCAAGAAACTGTCTTGAGTATTATTTTGAGTATGAAATTTCATCTTTCTAATGTCATCTAGCGTTACCCGATTGCACCTAAACAACGCGAGATATAGAGTAATAAAGTCATCTATTGGAAAAAATAACAGCTTTCTTTGTACTATACCTTGTATGTCGCATCACAGTTTACCTCTGCATGACCATATTATGTGTGATACCATCGTC
>JAHXMU010000133.1:1953564-1983097 GCA_019455685.1 Philornis downsi | reverse complement strand
TTGTAACAAACTTCTGCTGACAACGGCTGCAGTAGCAAAAGAAGAGATAGTGAAAAACTTATCAACAACAGCAATGCCAGTGATGATAATATGATACCAACCGCCACATTATTGCCTGGCTGCCAGTCTTAACTTTTGTTGTTTGTCACAGGCAAAACTAAACTGTCGCACTGTCATCGTTGTGTTATCGTATAAAGTATTTGTATAAAACTAAGCAGAGAGTATCATCAGCAACAACAACAATAGTAACAACAGCACGCCAATGGCAGCGGCAACATGACATTGGCAACAATAGCAACTTATTGTTAACGAGTTCGTTCCTTCAGTCATTTGAGTAACCGCATAAATATATTCCAATCACAGAGATATGTGGTGAGAGGGGGAAAGAGTGCAACAGAGATAGACCGAGAGTGACATAAAGTTGTGATAGGTTTGTGTGTCAGTTATATGTATGTATGTAGTTATGACATTTTAACGTTTATGGAAATTATAAAGACATTTGTTGGAATTTGAGAAGAAGTGATTAGTTTGTGGTTCCAGCGGCATGAAGGATGACAAGGGAAACAATTATGGCACGGGCTTATCAAGATTCTGGTGATCTTTCAACTTATGATTGGATTCGTAACTGAAGAATTTGAAACTTTTTGATAACGAGGGTGGTCCCAAAGCTAGCCGACCTGACTTGTGGATAGTGCCAGTAATTTGAAAAAAATCATTTTGGTGGAAAGTGGCAGCCTTATAAAACATATATTTTAAGTCTCTACGCGTTGCCTAGTGTTTTTATTTGAGCCATCAAAAGTAAACGATTTCAGTAAATTTGTAAACAAGGAAAAAATTGGTCACCGTGATGTAGTTCAATATTTCCATTTGAATGGTGTTAAAAGTTCAACCAATATGAAAGCCGAGCTAAATTCTACTTTGGGGGAGTCTGCTCTTTCGTTTAGGATTGTAAAATATTGTAGCAGAGTTTGACCGAGGTCGTACAAGCTGCCGAAATAAACTTCGTAGTGGTCTTAGCCAGACACGGTTAAGAAAATCCACAAAATGGTATTGAATGATCGTTGGCTGAAGGTGCGTGAGCTAGTTGAAATAATTGGGATTCCAAAAAGTGCTATACATCGTATATTAACCAAAGATTTGAAGATGAGGAAGCTGTGCGCAAGATAGGTGCCGCGTTTGCTTTCAGTTAAGTAAAAACAGCGTTGTAAAGATGTTTCAGTAGAGCAGCAGAGTGTTTGACGATGTTTTATCGTAATAAAGTCGAACTTTTGCGTCGATTTATCACCATGGACCCACCTGAGACAAAGGAATAGTCAAAGCAGTGGACTGGAATGGGAGAATCGCGTCCAAAGAAGACGAAGACGGCTCTCCATCAGCAGGCAAGGTCATGTCGTCTGTTTTTTGGGATGCATATGGTGGTATTATTTTTATTGATTATCTTCGGAAAGAAAAAAAAAAAAACCATCAACCCCGAATATTATGCTAATTTAATGCAGCGTTTAGGTGATGAAATTATGGAAAAAAAGGCCGCATTTGGGGAAAAAGAAAGTGTTGTTTTATCAAGACAATGCCCCAGTTCACACATCCGCTATTGCGATGCCTAAAATTAATGAATTAAAGTTTGAATTACCTCATAACGCATCCTATTCGTCGTATTTAGCTCCCTCGAAATATTTTCTATTTGCAAACTTGAAAAAATGGTTCGGTGATAAAAGATTTGTCAACAATGAAGGGGTGGAATCTGCGGTTGATGGCTATTTTAAAAAGTTTTACAGTGGGTATAAAAGCTATTGAATATCGCTGGAAAAAGTGTACCGTGCTAAATGGATATTATGTTGGAAAATAAAGCAAAATTCTTCCCAAATTTTTTATATCTTCTATGTTAGGTCGGCTAGTTTTGGGACCGCCCTCGTATCCGATTCTTTAGAGCCATTTATAAATGAGACGTAAAATATTTATTACTTTCTCTAAAATTTATTATTTTGACAATTGTTCGGTCCATGTTTTCGACAGCTCAGCAAAGTGATTAACTTTTCTGCCTGGTCATGAACATGGATATTCCATTATTAAGCTCGAAGGTTTTTATTTTTGAAAGTAAACTCCTCACCCCACTAAATGACTATTTAATGTTTGTGATACATTACAAGGTTATGATTCTGTGATACATCTCTGATAGAGATAAGATACTGTCTTTCTCATTGTCAAGTGTTTTACGAACTGACACTTTTGGTTTTGAAACTGTCCGGCTGTCAATCAGCGAACAAAAAGAGTAATAAGTAAATGCCTCCGCGAAAATACATTACAATCTTGGCTATTGCAGCAAAAAATTATGGAATTAGTAATGAACTGTACAGTGCAACACATTTTTCTAGCGAAGTGGGGTTGTAAATTGAATAATTTAGTTATTAGTGAGATTTACAAAGAGAGCAGTGGTTGTGAGTTGACTTTTGACTTTGATATATCATTTGCCAAAGCACAAAGAAAATTATATTTTCGTAACATATAAATGCTTTTTTGGAAACTAAGCATTATAAGTTTTACTATACCTTATCGAGTTTTCGAGATATACCGCAAAGTTGAATTATATACGAAAGCCATTTTTAGCCACATTAATATAAAAATTTAAAAAAAAATATATACTTTTATTCACCAGTTTTTTTTATATTAATTTTTTCTTCAGTTCCTCTGTGTAAATCTTACTTCTGGAGAGGTCTCGATAGTTTTCAGAAATTTGCATAAAATTTCATAATTTGTGCGTCAGTAAAATTTGTACAATTTGGGCGTTATTACAACTTTTTCGTAATATAGACTTTAATTATACATTCCGTTAAGAGTTCTGAAATTGTGTAATGAAACGTATAATATTTATTGTCTATTCAATTCCGAAATACTATCGAAATAATACACAGTGATAAATGAGCTTCATCGCTGAAGAAAATTTTGTTCGATTGAAAGCCCACGTTTGAATCACCACTTGTACAGTAAGTTTTAACTATTTTTACGTGTTCTTCGGTTGTTAAACGATCCATACTCGTAAATGGCAAAATTTCCGCTAAATAAATAACACTTTATATGACAGATATTTAACAACTGACAGCCTTGCCAGACCGGCAGTTTTGAAACCACTAAATGGATAACCTTATACTAACGTATAATCCAATAATCGATGCATGTGTTTATTCGACGATATTTGTTGAGTTTATGTCCAAAAATTTGTTCACAATGACAGCTTTGCGAGATGATCCCTTATCATGACGCGAAATTCATGAACTGCCTTTTTACAAATCTGGCATTTTTTTCGATGATTTTGCACTCCTAAACGCTGCATAACGCCTAAATAATACACTTTATTTATCGTCTGAACTTCTGCCAAGGATTTCGTGTGCATAAAACTGCGGTGGTATACAAAAACAGCCAACATTACTTTAACTTTGGATCGCCTTTGCCTTGTTTTTTTCGACTTAATTCCAATACATGATTTGAGACAAATTCTTTGTTCGACGTTTTTATCAATTGTTAAAATCGCAAAACACACTCAAGATGAACTGACAAAATCGAGCATTGTAAATAAACTAAATGATAGATCGCTCTCGAAATCCCCATAGATATAGAGAACTGATGTACCAACTAAGCGACAAACATAATTTTGAATTTTGGGCTCTTTAAATAACCAATTTCCGACACTTTTTTTTGACAGAGTGTAAGAAGCGGCAAATATAAGATATATCAATTTTCGGAAGCTACAGCTGACCGGACGTAACCGAATTACGCGCAATATGGAGAAGATTTTAATTGAAAAATTGTAAAAGAAGACATTTTCATACAGAAATAGTAATTTAGTGGGATGAGGATTTTACTTGCAAAAATAAAAACATTCGAGCTTAATAAAAGAATGCCCACCTTCATGATCTGGCGGGAAAGTCCATCACTTTGCTGAGCTTTTAAAAACATGGACCGAACAATTGTCAAAATAATAAATTCTATAGAAAGTAATAAAAATTGTACGGTTCATTTAAAAATGGCTCTAAAGAAGAGGATACGAGAGCGGCCTCAAAACTAGCCGACCTAACATAGAAGACACAAAAAAGTTGGGAAAAATTTTCCTTTATTTTTCAACATAATCTCCTTTTAACTAGATAAACTTTTTCCAGCGATATTCAATAGACACTTTCTATAAGGTTTATAATCTATGAAGTTTTTTTCCAAAGGTTGATCTAAAAAACATTGCATATGGGGAACTAACCCTTTGGATAATTTATTTGTCAATAGATCTTATCCACATAGAAAAAAAGGAGTGAGTCTTTTCATATAGAAACGTATGCCACTTTACACAATTGAGGTGGGAAAATATGCCAAATGATCCTCTAAGTGTAGGAGAAGTTTCAAGAAGGTTATTTTCATTAAAATACGAGGTTTAATCAAAAAATAACCGTTATTTTCAATTTTTTCAAAAAGTATTTATTTATTCCTCAATAACTCTATCTTGTCCCCTTCAAAGTAACCCCCCTCAGATATAATACACTTAAGCCAGCGTTTTTTCCAATCCTCGAAACACTTCTGAAACGCGGTTTTTGGTATTGCCAACAGCTCCTGTTTCGATTTTTCTTTTATCTCCTCAATCGTAGCAAAATGCTTTCCTTTCGTCGGTGTCTTCAGTTTTGGAAAGAGGAAAAAGTCAGCGAGGGCCAAGTCCGGTGTAAACGATGGTTGAGGCATGATCGCGGTTTTGTTTTTGGCCATAAATTCACGCACAAGCATCGATGTGTGAGCTGGTGCGTTATCATAGTGCAAAATCCATGATTGGTTTTTCGACAATTCTGTGCGTTTCTGACGAAATGCTTCGCGCAAGCGGCCCATAACTTTAAGGTAGTATTCCTTATTGACCGTACAACCTTGTGGCAAGAATTCATGATGCACCACGCCATTGCAATCGAAGAAAACAGTGAGCAAAACCTTCACATTTGACCAAACTTGACGTGCTTTTTTCGGTCTTGGCTCTTCTGGACGCTTCCATTGGGATGATTGGGCTTTGGTTTCAATGTCATAGCCATACTCCCATGATTCGTCACCAGTTATGACCTTTTTGAAGAAATCTGGATCGTCGTTGACGCTGTTCAACAGCTCCTGAGCGATGTCCATGCTACGTTGTTTTTGCTCAAAATTTAGCAATTTTGGAATAATCTTCGCTGCCGCACGTTTCATGCCTAAAACATCCGTAAAAATTGCTTGGCATGAGCCGAACGATATGCCAACATCATCAGCAACCTCTCTAATAGTGATTCGACGATTATCCAAAATCATTTCCTTCACTGCTTCAATGTTTTCATCGGTTGTTGATGTGCTCGCGCGACCAGGACGAGCATCGTCATTGACATCTTCTCGGCCTTCCTTAAACCGGTTATACCACAATTGAATTCGTGTTCTGCTCATCGCAGACTCATTAAATGTCACAGTCAACATTTCAAATGGCCTTGCACATTTAATATAATTTTTTACACAAAACTTAATACAGTTTCTTTGATCGATAATTTTTTCGAATAGTAAAAAATCGAAGAGCATACCAAAGCACGACTAACCTTTTTATCTGTCAAAAACAAACTGACAACCCAAAATGTCTGATATTGTCAACATATATAACAGACATGTGTATCAACATAACAGAAAAAAAAATGCGAAAATCGAACATACGTAACTCACGAAATTTGAAAATAACGATTATTTTTTGATCACACCTCGTATATAGGGTAGAGTCTGGGAACAACTGTTCGATTGTAACAACATTTGCCGATCCTATATATTCAGCAGAAGTGCTTCCAGATTGCTTTCCATATTGTAATCGTAAACTACTTCCAAGTAATATTAGCTTGGAAAACGGCATAAATTTTCGATATGTTATCAAGTTAAAAAACCAAACTGATATTGACACACCCAATATGTAGATATTCATTCAGTTTCACTATATTTATTATAATTAAATGTTGTACATTAACCAGTTAGGCATTAGCCTATTACGCTCAATTGATTTTTAAATATTTTATTTACACAGTATATTCGTATAAATTTAGAAATAAACAATTTTTGAGAAATGTATCGGAAAATGTTATCTATAAACAGTACTGAATGGCTGTCCAATTACAAGTTATTGTCCTCTACGACAAGCCAGTGCTGCAGTCTAATTGGAACCAATGTTGTGGTGATTATTGTGTCGATTGGTAAGAACAATTTTTGTTGGATCAGTTCCGATTCGAAGGACCATCAGTACATTCAATGAAACTGATTTCATTTCAATTAAGTCTCAGTATTTTTGCAAGATGAATCACTGTTCCAAATTCTATATATATACGTCTTAAATTTGATTTTGATTAATTAAAGTTACTTTGCGTAGAATACGATTGAATCGA
Organism: Philornis downsi; assembly: GCA_019455685.1. Lineage (NCBI taxonomy): Eukaryota > Metazoa > Arthropoda > Insecta > Diptera > Muscidae > Philornis > Philornis downsi. Next base: position 1,976,696 of record JAHXMU010000133.1, on the reverse strand, counting down.
ATTTATAGACCGTCTCGTAAAAATGTATCGCATGGTCTTTGATGGATTAACTAAACAGCATTAAAAACAAACAAAAGCAAATTAAATTAGTTAATTCTTTTAAATATGTATTATGTATTAGGAAATAGTAAAAATTAAATACAAAATTAGTTTTAATACATTTTTAGGGCAAAGTTTTGCTGCCATGTAAATATCAGACTCTGTTTATCTACCCTATTCTATAGATATCTCTGATATAACACAACTTTTCCAAAAAGTTCTATTCACACGTGGTATCATGGAAATAATAACAATAAAAAGAAAACAGGGAATATAATTTCGTACCGAAATTATTAATTATTAGATTGAAGCTCTCATATGACCAATTTATTTCCAAAAATCTTTCGGATAGGCTGGCACCGTTCAGTTTTATAAAAGCTGCAGTACAATTTATATATGTAGAACGCCTGAAAGTTCTTTTTCATTTGGATGTTTTCGATGGAACTTTTTGAAACGGAGGTTTTGTATTTATTTCTTTTTATTGATACTAATTTATTTGTAATGCCTATGATTTTCTTGAAGTGCAAGTCAACGTCCCCTTTAGACTCTAATATTTCCTTTCGTATTAATTTGTCCTTGATTTTGGGCAAAATGTTTCCAATTGTTATGGTAATTGTATATTTTCTGCGCGTTTTCTCTTGTTAAATATAACATTATAAACGCCCAGTTTACTTCCCATCGATTTCCTTGCCTCAAAGACCTGCGTCTTCCCAAACATATTTCAAGCTAAGTGCGTATTTAACATGTTAATGTTGCTCTAAACCCGCCTTTTGTCTCAAGCGTGAACAGGCCATTCCTCTCCAATCCCACTCTTGCCGTGGGTTCCACTGGCCTCCGTCATATAACATTTAGCCATGCAAGAAAGTTGTGGAATTTATTACATTTTATTGCGGTATTTTTGTGTGTGGATTTCCTTTCTCTTCCCTTGGCTGATGTGTTGTAAATTAAGCTCACATGATTATCCTAGTGTAAACTTTACGTTCTCCGTAACGTGCATGTAATTTAAACATTTGTCAATTTAATTGGCCCTTCATCCGTCCATAGTTCTCTCCTCACTCTCATGCCATCGAACCATCTAACTTTGGGCAGGCCAAATACTTTTCATGGTTTTTTCCCATATCACAGCCGTAATTTGTTTTCTTTGTGTGTATAAAATGGTTTGCGCTGTTCCATGCTTTTATGTTTGGAACCATAATCGTTGCCTCTTTCCTACGCTGTTGCTTCTTATTTTGTTGGTGGTGATTAAAATTATAGACGTGGTCATGTTTTTCAATGGCCACCGCGTGTATAACTATTCTTCCTATTCCCTGTAGGTGTGAGTGTGTTGTATGACTGCATCCTAATGTGCGATCATATGATGGGGAAGGTCCTTGACTTCTTTTTGGGGCAGGAAACCTTCTAACATGTCCGTACAATTTACAAAAGTGAGCTCTAATTTTCGTGTGGAGACATTTAAACGCACTGCATAATGTCTCAAAGTCATGTTAGGATCACAAAATATGATTTACAAGTTGCAACTACATCCGTTGTTGGCAGGCAACAGACGTTTGTTTCACATACGTCTGTGGTGCAAGCAAAACTCACAATAGTTACTAAATAAGAGTAGAATCCGGTCCCTGACAAAGTTCATAATTTGGATAGTGTTAAAGTTGTATTTGGCTCGTATTGGAGAGATCCCTTCTTTAATGGTTTGAACATTAAACTGTTCATACTTTAAATTGAGAGCTTCAAATTATAAAACATGGCTTTTAAGACGAGAGCCGTAAGAAGCACTTACGCTCAATCCCACTTGCTTCCATTTTAAAACAAAACTTATTCCTTTCCTCGCATTATTTTCATGAAATAACTTTATTGCGAATATTCAAAATACTTTTTTTTTGACAAAGAATAGCTTCAGATGAGAAACTTCTGACATAGTGTTTGCAAATAGTCATATTTACTAAAAGAACCAAATATTTCCTAAATGGAATAAATGTTTTTGATATAGAAAATATTTTTCAAGTAGAGAAGTGTCTAAGTTGGAACTTTTGACATAGAAAAGTGTTTGCAAATAGTCATATTTGCTAAAAGAACCAAATATTTCCTAAATGGAATAAATGTTTTTAATATAGAAAATATTTTTCATGCAGAGAAGTGTCTAAGTTGGAACTTTTCATATGGAAAAACGTTTGAGAAGGGACTCCTCCTTATATAAAAAGCTTTTAAAAGAACACAGAAGATACTTTTCTGAGAAAATTATTTTCATTTAGAATAGCGTCTATGATGATACTTCGCATAGAAGATTGTCTTAGAAGACGGTCCATTCAGAAAAATAATGGAATTTCTATATAAAGAAGAAGCTGAAAAACATTTCTTATAGAAAGTAGAAAGCTTTTAAGAGGATACTTTTCGCATACAAAAGAGCCTTAGGAGACATTTACGTATAGACAGCTTTCTGATATGAAAATTTTCATAGGCAAATTTTTGGGGAGTCCTTGGAAGATATTTTTCGTTTTAAAAATTGTCTTAGAAAATGTACTTTTGAAAAGGTATTGGGAAGTGTCTGAGAAAATATTTTTCATATCGCAAAGTTTCTTCCCAGACCTTTCATATATAAAAATATCCGGGAACACACTTTCCATATAGAAAAGTGTCTGGGAAGACACGTTTCACATAGAACAATATCTTTTCATGTAGAACAGTGTCTGGGAAGACATTTTTCAGATATAGAAAAGTATCTGGAGAGACACTTACATATAGATAAGCTTTTTGAAAAAGTGTGGGGAAATGTCTGGGAAAATATTTTTAATATCGCAAAGTTTTTGGGAAGACACTTTTCATATGTAAAAATAGCCGGGAGTGTCTAGGGAAGCATTTTTCATGTAGAAAAGTATCTGAGAATACACTTTTCAGAAATGGAAAGGTATCTGGAACGACACTTCATATAGATGGGAATTTGGGTTGGGAAATTTTCTTGTAGAAAACTGTCTGGGAAGGCACACTGTTTATGCAGAAAAGTATCTGGGAAGATATTTTTACCACAAAAAAATTTGTAGGACAACACTTTTTATACAGAAAATTTTTGGAAAGGTATTTTTTATGTAGAAAAGCGTCTGGCCCGTACGTATGTATAACTTTTGAAAGAGCCTAACTATGTAATGATCGATAGATAACTCTGAGTTGTGGCGCTTGGAATTATAGTCTCTGCTCCAATAATTTCTGTCCCAGAATATGTGGCGGAAAGAATTTTACATTCAAAATGTCCAGTTTTTATCTAGTTACAATACAATTTTTCGAGTTGCTTCTTTCCTCTACCTTAATCCATAAAAAAACCGGTAATTTTCTCTAAAAATTTAAAATTTTTTGGACGTGATCTTAACAATACCAGAACAAATATGTTGTTTCACTAAGAAACGTCTTCACGCAAATATACGATATCATCTCTCATGTCGAATAACCGATGGCTGAATTTATATGAGACGGTATATGCGTATTGTATGCAATGAATAGAGTTTAATTGGTGAACAGTACGCTCTAAGAATTTACACTGTTCTCAGTATGGGGGTTTTTTTTGTGAAATAACTGCTATAAAATGCTATAAGGTGGTTCTAACCTGGAACTTAACCCGCGAAAGAGGCTAATTTACTCTAAAAATTTTATATTTTAAAATTTTTTTATTGGACGCAATATTCACAAAAATTAGAACTGCTGTTTTACCAAAAAAAAAAAAAAAAAAAAAAAAAATGTTATGTGAATTATGACGGTCTCTCGTTACTGAGTAATGCCTTCTATGTAAGAAGCTGCAGAGCTTCTACAGAAATTAATTCTTACATGTTGAGATAATCGACATCATGAATTTGTACGAAGCGGTATATGGGTATGGCATTGAATGATTAGAGATTAATGGTTGAAGTGGTCATTACCAGTTTTTACATCGTTCTTTCCCTTGGCATGGAGTTTTCTTGAAGCTATGAAATTCTTGAAAGTATTTACATCTCTTCTACCAAAAAATGTGTCATGAGATTTGTGGTGATTTCTTAGTAGTATACATTAGTAAATGTATACTTTTTACATTTAATAAAAATAAAAGCCGAAAGCTGAATTTTACAAGACGGTACATGTATATTGTGTAAAATAATTGGGCTTGAAAAGTTGACACTACTTTTGAATCATCATATAACGTGCTAATTCCTCTAACAGTGAACAGTTCGTCAATGACATTTAAAGTTCGAATAGTAGATATAAACGACGATTGAATTTATATTACCTATATATTGTATGGGCGTTACAACTCGACATATCGCATAATTATTTCATATTGAAGATAAAACAGTCCACTCACTGTAGTTGGGATTTTCACTATTTATGGTTAATTTAAAGTGGGACTTTCGAATTTCGTGGCGTTAAAAGATGTTGCTTTAAACGCCTTTAAAATTCAAATATATTTGTATCACTGACGTCATGACTGTTAGGTGATTTTAGTGTAGCATCTCTTATACGTATGATTAACAAATAGAATGTGTATGCACTGGGAATTTGCGTCGGATGAGTGATATTCACACCGAGATAAGATTTCGGGTACGTATGATTAATTTTAATGCTAAAATTTCTAATTGTTCATTAATTCAGGAATGGACTTGTATTAAAATGAGTATAACTCTTTGGCTATACCCATAAAACTTATCTTTTTTCATTTCTACGTAGTTAGTTATCCTATCATCCATCTTTTGAGGCATCCTTCCACTCCTGTATCGCGTCCTTTCTTTGTTAACACTCTCATTTAGTTTCGCATCAAGTACAATCTTTCAAATTGCACTTTCTGTGTTCTGTCATAATTTGTGACTTCCCTTGTTTGTTGGTTGATGGTGAGTTGTCGTCTGTCATTGCTTGCTGCTATCGCAGCAAATTCAGGTCCAAATACTTAAACACGTTTCGACTTGCATTTGCTTCCGTTGCAAACATCCCATTGCATTATTGGCAATTAGGTCATACGACGAACACAAACTCTATGGGAAGTAAAATCAAATCAACAACCAACACAGAAGGAGAGGCAGGCGATGCACTCAACACCTGCAGCGTAAGCGGACAACAGTGTGTCTCTTCATTATCCACGTAAAGTAAATTGATGGCTACGACAATGACGATGGCGATGGTGTTGCTGATGAACTATCAAACTGCAACTAAATTATAATGTGTCTGCCCTGTGTGAAGAGTGACTGAGAAGGTAGATTTAGTGACAATGTGGGGCTATTAAGTTATGCTAAGTTGATCAGAAATCAGCGAAAATTGTTCTAGCCAGCCAGAATCGCACTTTGAATGCCGCTACCTTCAAACGGAAGTGTGGCGAATGTAAAATGTAAAGAAATTGAATTGTCGTCACCACCAAAGCGCTTTGAAATATTATTTCCTAAACACCTTTAATACATAATCAAATTAGACTTTTATTACGATTTTTAAATATTATTTTTGTTTGTCTCGTTTTGTTTCCAGATTACTACATCCACTGCCAAAAAACTATGGGAGAAATCGGATGGCAAAGGTGCCTCATCGGCTGGTGTTACCGGTGGCCCATTGAATCCTTTGCACCTTGGTGATCCACATGTATGGAAAGATTCACCATGGTCAACACAGACTGAAACCATATTGCCGAGGCCACGTACATTTCCACAAGCGCCTGATACGACAGCGAGTGGAAATGCTGGTATATTGAGGTGAGTACGAATTGAAAAGAAATGAATTATTAGTATACTCAGAATGATTTAAGAATGAATGGGGTGTGTCATGAAAGTTGTATGAAGAAATTTGAAATTACATTTGCAATACAAACTAGATATTTTTCTCCATTGCAATAATCGCAAAACACACTTTAGATGAACTAACAAATCGATCACTGTAAACAAACTAAAGGACAGATCGCGCTGAAACCCTGCGTCAGTACAGAGGACAGTTGTGCTAACTTAGCCCCAAAAGGAATTTTAACAATCTCTTTTATCGAACTTTGTATACTTTATCGAAAGTATACATATTGTATACTTTTTTGGCAGTCTGACTGTTATCAATAATCGACGGATTTCTCTCGCAAATATGTAATATAATATAAAGTTAAAAAAAAAAAACTTTGATTCACTTTCGTTTAATAGCATTTTCAACTGAAAGTAAATTTTCAATAGTCCTTAACGTGCAGCAAATGTAAATGTGTTAATTTGGCACCGCAGCTATATGATTTTAGCTAATAGTTCGAATAGGAGACATCTGCCAGTGTCTGAATAATATAAAACTTAAAATGAAGTCGCTTGGTTGTCGATCCATTACGCCTTCTGTTTCTCTGGAATTCTTTTCAAAGTTATGTTTAATAAGTGTTTCAACACTTATTGTGCGATTAATTAACTTTAATACAGACTTATCCATTTAGTGGTTTCAAAACCAACGGTCTCTGGCAAGGCTGTCAGCTATTAAATACCTGTCATCTGAAGTGTTATTTATTTAGTGAAAGGTTTGCCATTTATTAATATGGATCGTTTAACAACCGAAGAACGCGTAGAAATCGTTAAAACTTACTACAAATGTGGTGATTCAAACGTGAGCTTTCAATCGAACAAGATTTTCTTCAGCGAGCGAAGCTCATTTCTCATTTGGTGGTTACGTCAACGAGCAAAATTGTTATTTATGGGGCCCAGAGAACCCAGAAGTGACTGTGAAAACGCCATCGCATCCGGAAAAAGTGACTGTTTGAGGCGCTTTATGGTCTAGAGGTGTCACTGGGTCGTATTTTTTCGAAAATGACGCTGAAGGAACCTTTGCCGTCAATTCAGAGCACTGCGGCCGTGTGATAATCGACTTTTTTTGACTTGCAATTGAAGATTATGAACTGGACGACATGTGGTTTCAACAAGACGGTGCCACGAGCCACACAACACAACCGATTTTGGCTTTATTGCATGAGAAGTTTCCAGAAAGCGTAATTTCACGTTCAGGCGACGTTAATTGGCCGCCCTTAGACTTTTTTTGTGAGACTACGTCACAGACTGTTGGAGCATTGGAGACATTAAACATTCGTCAAGTTACCGCCGAGGTACCGTCCTAAAAGTTCGAAAAAGTGGTCGAAAACTACTTGAATTGTACTTGAAAATTTTTTAATATCATTAGATAGAAATGAAATTCTGTCCATTTTTACTATTTAAGACAACTGTAATGAAATTTCATTAGTAGTGTAATTTTTCAAATTGTAAAATACATTACTGATATTCTGTTTATTTTGTTTTGTTACAGCCCTCGTGATGCAACAAGTGGTTTGGGTGTTAAAATGGTTGAATATGTTTTGGGTGGATCACCAACAAATAAAGAAAGTCCTTTGTCTGGCTTGGAACCACGGCTAAGAGGATTGAAATTCGATGATAATGACAAGGTAAGTTCTAAAGCATATTTCAATGTTTTGAAAATGTCTCAAAGTCATGGAAGCTAACGCGGCATCCATCTTGAAAATTGTATTAATTTGTTGTATATAGATTGACTCAATATTGTTTGAGCGCGCGTTCAAGATGAACACCAGCAAAAAGAAAATTAACCACATTTTACGGGGTTTCTTCGATAAAGATGAAGAAGGCAGTCAAACAGCCGAAAGTGGGAATCATGTTTATGGGTCCTGTTAATTTTGGTATCAAAAGTGCACTACTAATTGTCGGAAACGTCGACAGACTACTAGAAATCGCCAAGTTCGGCCGCAATGTAAACACTGTTTCGATTACTCAGGAGCAAAAAACATTAAAAAGAAATCATTTGGAACCAACTGAATACGGCTGGTTACAAAAGTAAGTTCGATGTATGGATGCCACAAGAGTTAATACGAAAAAAACCGCATGTACCAAATTTCTATCTGCAAATCGCTGCTAAATCGTAATAAAATCGACTCATTTCTAAAGCGAATGGTGGCTGGTTATAAAAAGTGGCTCACTTAAAACAACTGCAAGCAGAAATGGCCGATTGGTGGCAAGTTGCCGAAATGGTGGCCAATGTAGGATGGTCAGGAAGGTGTTGCTGTGTGTTGGGTGGGATTGGCAGGTAATCATCTACTATTATGAGCTGCTTTCTTATTGTCAACTTTTTAACCTGTACATCCAACAAGTGGACAGTTTAAAGAAAGCAAAAAGCGGTCGACTTTGGCCAATTAAGTAAGAAAGAGTTGTATTCTATCAGGACAATGGCAGACCAAATACATCGCCAATGTCGGGCCAGAAGCTCCAGGAACTTTCTTATACGTCTGCCTTATAGTGCTGACCTAGCTACAAGTTATTACCACATGTATCTAGCTGTGTTGAATCATTTGGCTGGGGAAAAATTTGCGTCAAGAGAATGTTTTGATTTAGATGGTCCTAGCTTCTTGCCAATAGGAACGAGGGTTTCTATGAATCAGGCTTAATGGGACTACCTTCAAAATGGTAACAAGTTATCGAATAAAACAGCGCATATTTGACTTAGATGGCGTGATTAAAACTATGCGGAATGAAGCCTTCAACGTAATGGAAAAAATAATGGATTTGCGGACGAATAAATGAAGATTTTAGGAAAATAACTAAAAACTGGTCCAAGTTGTTGGACAAAGCAGTATAATGCCATTTGGATTACAACATTAATGTCGTTAAGAATAAGACTCAAATATAAACCTATATTGCTGTTCTACAAGTTGCATTATACCTCAAATACTAGAGAAGGTATATCCAAATATATAGCGCTTTTAAAATAGTTGTAACAGATTTAATTGCAATCAATAGGCTTGTCCCCATTGCAGAATCACAACTACAAGATATAGCCCGAAAACTTTTTGCGAAAATCAGAGCCAATTTAGGAAGCAAATAATTACCTGTTTGAAGATCATCAGGATGCAGTTAAACAAAATACAGGGTGGCGCAATAGAACGTGCATATTTAAAAAATAGATTAAAAAATAAATGCAAAAGGTATGGTTAAAATAAATCGAAGGCATTGTAGATGGAGTTTATTTTTTAAAAATAACATCATCTAAATGGTGGCCCTCTCTACGACGGCACTCCTCTAACCGCAAACGAAAATTATTGAAAACTTTCTTCAGTAATACTGGTGTAATGGCTGCCATTTCACCACGGATATTCTCCTTGAGCTGAGCGATGTTTCTTGGGTTATTACTGTAGACTTTGTGTTTGAGGTATCCCCACAAAAAAAAAAGTCAAGAGGCGTCAAGTCTGAACTACGTGGGGGCCATGGGATATCACTTCTTTTCGAAATCAGTCTGCCAGGGAACATCTGCTTCATCACCGCCATGGAGTTATTTGATGTGTGACAGGTAGCTCCATCTTGTTGGAACCAAGTTCTGGAATTCACTATTCTTGAACTTTCAATTTCTGGAGCCAAAAATCCGTCCAACATCTCAACATAACGTTCCGTATTAACCGTGAAATGCGCCTCGTCAGAGAAAAGGATATTGTTAAAATTGGAAAATGGATTAAGCATTTCATTAGCAAATGCGAGCCTTGCTATGAAATCAGACTCTTTCAATTCTTATGTTAATTGCAGCTTATATGGATGCAGTTTAAGATCCAATGTTAAAATTCGTTGCAAACTTCGTCGCGATAATTGTAAGACAGACGATTTCTTGCGAGTCGACATTTGTGGGTTTCCTCGTACTGACTCCATAACTCTCTCAACATTGTCTTCGGTCCTAGATGTTCTTGGGCGACCATTTGCTTGTGGTTTAAATGTTGAACCGGTCTCTTCAAAACGCTTTACCCATATTTTAATTAAATTAGCACTCGGAGCTTCACTAATTCGCCGTAGTCCATATTCAGCACAATATAGTCGTCTAGTAGCAATATATGAACGAGAGTTCTCGTAAAATGCGCGCACGCAAAATGCGTGACGCTTCCCGTCGAAGTGATTCATAGCGACTAAAACTCCATGAGCCCGCCAACCCAACGATGTAGGCGCCCCCCCGCCCGCGCCTTTTCTGCCCCGCAAAAAAAAGGGATGATGCAATATGCACGTTCTATTGCTCCACCCTGTATTTGAAAAAGTTAATGTTGTTTTGTTCCTGTATAATAAATTTTATCATACTAAAAGTCTATAATATGTAAATACGTTCTCTTTAAAATCATTAAAAAATATACGACAAAAAACTCTTTTACGACAAACAAACAAATGATTTCACATTATTTTTTTCAATGCCGGCTTTTGTCGTTAATGCGACATAGTGTGGCAAATGCAAAGGTCTGAGATTGCGTTGTGCAACAGCAACATTTGGACAAATGATAAAAATCGATATGACATCATGGAAGAGGGGACAAATACGAGTACAGACAGCAAGACTAAAGAAAGAAAACAACATTAACAAAGCTGTCAAATTATAAAAGGGCAACGTCACTATTTAAGCGCGATTGCAGCAGCAGCTTAATGGCATTCCAAGGATTAAAATCTTAAATGTGATATAAAGCTTTGTGCTCCAGAAAGCAATAACAGAAATGGTTAAAGCAAAAGAATAGAAAGCAGAAAATTTAAATAACTTTAACTTCTGTAGGATTTGCGGGCAGTAGTAAATTTTAAATTTTGTATGCAAATAATAAATTTCGATTTACTATGTAAGTGTCATTTTGTTCAAGGACCTTCTTCCATCGTTCAGGCAACTTTTTGATTACAGATTAGAAGAGTGGCTGACTTTTCCCAGGAAAATCAGGAAGGAACTACTCGGTTTTTGGGATCTTATATGAACTGAAAGATTTCCATTTAAAATATTTTGCACACATCAGAATAAATTAAAATGCGAATGCGCCAGATTAGAGTTATAAAGTGGATGTGAACATCATCTCCCATTCAAATTCCAAAAAATTTTTGACGATTCTCCAAAGAGGCGAGTGCAGGCCTAGAGTTGTCGTGGTCGAAAATCTCACCTTTACGATTTACCATTTCAGACCTTTTTCCCTTCCAGTGCTTCTTGAAGCTCCATCAGCTATTGACAAAAGACCTTAGAATTTCTGGATTGGTTCCTTGGAAGCAGTTCAAAATAAGTCGTTCCATCAAAACTCCCATCAAATTGACAACATAGCGTTGTTTGGCGCAACGCTGCTTTGGATGAGGTTTGAGCTCGTTCATATTTCATAGATTTCATAAATCAGGGTCCCTTTTGGTTAGATTTTTTTTACAGAGCAAATTTTTCATTTCCATTGACAAAGTGTTTCAAAAAGTAATGATTTTGGTAGCGTTTAAGCTATAAATCGCAAATGTTTAACTGCTTTATTAACTGGATTTTCTTTACATAATGCGGTATCCAAATATGGGGCTTTTGCCACTTTCAGACACTTTCTCCTACAATTTCTCGGACTGAAATGTAGAGATGCGATTCGATAACGGCTTAGATTTCTTGCTCCTCAAACTCAGTTCGCCATCCGCCTTTGTGGTCATCTTTGAATGTGAAATTCGCAGAATTGAATTTCATGAACCAATTATATTGCGTGCGTTCTGTTAAGCCTTCCCCGGCTTTTTTGTCTTTTCTGAAACAAAAAAGATCAAGATATGGCGAAAATCCTGCTTTTATGCTTCCACATTCACAAAGCAATTAAAAACGTAAACTGATCGTTGAGAATGTTCGACATATCACAAATTAAAGCTTGAGATATCAACTATGTAATATAAAATTTAATCAGTTGAGTTATTAAAGCATTTCGAAATTAACAAAAGCGTCATCTGTGTAAAAAAAATGTAATTAATAAATTTAGTTTTTTTTACGCAGATGACGCTTTTGTTAATATCGGTGTAGTAAAACTAAATTCATTATTTTTGCATGACATTAAAGGCTATAGAATGATCGGATCAGATATACTTCATAAGCTTGTCTTCAGGCGAATATTTCACCTGCAAAATCATTCGCCTTAGACTACAATGGGTACCAAGTTCGGACTTTAAAATGAATGCATAATGAGCTCCCAACCAAACTGCAGGAGCTTCTGGTGAGTCACTACCCATATGTGTGGCCTGGCGTTTTCCTGATGGGATAAAACTGTTCTTGTATGGTCTAAGGCTTGCTTCAGGCGATACAGAATTAAAAGTTTCGGCTTAAGGAAGCAACACATAAAAAAGATGGTTTCCTGCCAATCCCTTCAAACACACAGCAAACCTTTCCTCACCGTCCACTCTGGCTCGACCACCGTTTCTGCCAGTTCTCTGCAACCGAACCACAACCGTTTTCGCTTGATATTGTCGTAAGTGATCCACTTTTCATCACCAGTTATCTGAAATAAGTTTATTTTGTTACGATTCGGCAGCGGAATTCGGATTCGCAGATGGAAATTTCCAATCCATGAGGTTTTTCTTTTCAGGTTAACTCATATGGCATCAATACATCGAGCTTCTTATTGTATCAACTGGTGTTTTGACACTAAAATTGATGGCATGGAACTGATGAAACCAAAATTCACGGTTGATACAGTTTCGGGACCATAAACACTAATCAGTTTTCCAGCCGCCTGGCTTGTATTTTTCTCCTTTATCGAAGAACAACTATAATGTATGGCATATCTTTCGTCCTTGCTAAGTAATCACAAAATTGCCTGAGCAGTTTTTAAAGTACGAAGTATTATCTTTCTAACGCTATCTGCCAGAAGCGGCACAAAAGTCTTGATGTGTTCTTAATATCAATGGCTATGGTTATGTCGATAATTTCTATGGGAGGTACCAGGAAGGATATCGTCCATAATGAAACGATGCAAAGAAAACATATTTAGGTTGCCATAGCTTGATAAAATGTAGAAATTACTGAGGAAATACTGAATTAGGGAAAATCGTTTCATATGTACGGGAAATATCAATAAGGAATGGATCGATGTGGTCCAGTTGAAATCCCCAGCGATTAAGCAGAATGTAAGCCAAAGAAATGGCTGGGGGATAGCTAATAATATCAGCGCCGTCAATTTCTGCCTAAATGAAGTGCAAAATATATGCTTTGATACGATAGTAGATTCCAAACATTTGGGCAAGTTGAACCGAAGCGCCTTTTAGAAAAGAATCCGCTCCGTTCTCTCTTAGCTCGCACTAAAACATTATCTTTCTCGCCCCACTTGTCGCTTCGGCTGAACTTGTTCATTCCGCTTCGAGTCCCTATATAAATTTCCAAGGAATGTATTTTATCAAACACTTTTATTCAGTAAAAAAAAAAAATTATTTATTTCGCTCTTATAACCATTAAGTTTACTATGGTACCGACAATAATTTTGCGTTCTGTTCTCATAATTTATCTAGAAAATATATTTATATGTTCTTTTTTTCTCAATTTCCTCTTTGTTGTCTCTTTCTCTTTTGCAGTCACACGATGATAAAGAAAAAGCCAATTCCCCATTTGACACAAATGGCTTGAAAAAGGACGATCAAGTAACGGCAACAAATGGCGTTGTCAATGGCATCGATGATGACAAAGGATTCAAGTAAGTTTATTTTTGTCTATAAATTGTCATGTTTCCGTTCGTTGCACTCGTCTAGTAGGTGAAGATATTCTAGGCATGGAATTTCTGAGAACGGTTCGATGAAACGAAAAAAAATCAGCTCTTTAGATTTAATTTTAGGTTGGCAACATAAAACAAAATGAAAATGAATGAAATGAATTCAGAATTATGGAATTTCTAACAGATTTTTCTGTGATGTCTTTAGTGAAATGTTAGGAAAGCGATTCTATATTTACAGTTACATTTTTATACAACTTTATGGTTTTAGAAAGCTAAGGTATAGGCATAGACAATCAAACTTAGGTTGTTTAAGTGATATTTATTTAAAATAAATTAAGCGCCACCTATGTTATGTACAGTGTCCTATGCTTGTCAAAATGTGACCAAAATCGCAAACAGAATAAACACATGACGCAAACACTCACTGTGTTAAAAACAAATTTGTTGATATCACTCCAGCGCCATCTATGATAAGCTATTTGTATTATACTATATAAGAAAAGAAACCTAAAAACATTTTTCGTCATATAAAGTGCTTGGAAATATCTGTAAGTCATATAATTCTCTTTAATTGTACCGTCTGTACAAAAATTACCTTTTAAAATTGTTATAAATTGCATGTGAAAATATTCTTTGATCTGAAATCGTTTATTTGAAAACTTATTCTGTCAGATTTGAAAGCCATCTGTCGTACATTAGTTGTACTATATGTCATAAACCATTATCAGCAACTAAATTATTTATAGCCAAACTTTCGCCACAATCGGAAGTCTGTATCTACAATAAAAAACTCGTTACAGCATAATCACAATCGGGCATAACAGGGAAAACATATGTAAGAAAGCGTACTGAAATAAAGCGAGTATCTTCTGCCGCACTTTAATTGTGCTACATTATAAACCACGTCCAACAAGTGGATAGCAACTTGCCACATTTTCATGGAAGGTGAATGAATGGTCTTGCATCCTATACTTAACACACAAACATGCTTAAATTTTAATATGTGCGGGTGGTGATATGTAAAATAATTCAAGTGCCACCTTTCACATTTTAAGTGTGCTATATAACAAACAATAACAGCTAGGTGAGCATTAATCTATCAAAATATTTTTGGAATCGTGAGTATGATATAGGAGCCTATGCCTAACACACAGACACTTTGTTTAAAGATACTTTTCAGCGGAAACTCTTTATATGAAAAAGTTTTCGTGAAGGCAAAAAAATTGTTGTTTTAAAATATATTTTTTATTTCTTTCAATTTCAAATTTCCTTGCTATCTGGCCACCCTTTCTTCCCCCAATTTAGCCACCACCATTTTCCTTAATAACAAGTGCAATAACCACAGCGATAAACAGTGTGATTACGCCATTACTATGCAAGTGCACCACACAGACTCTTTTGAGAAAATTCTTATTAAAACTCAACCAACCGGCCGATCGGCAAACACACTCACATGACTGCAACTTCTCACATAAGTTACACTTACAGTCGTGCGAGACCGTGTGTGCGGTTTTGCAACCTAAACTTCAATACACTATTTGACATTAATAAAAGATTAGGACACAACAGCCAACATGTTGGCTCGGTTGGCCGCCGGTCTACTTTGTCGGGTTTCGCTTTTTGTTTTCAATAGACTGTTCTTTGGAGCTGCACTAGAGCCCACATATTCTCCTGCCAGACATTGGGATTATGGAAAGACTCGTTTCATCTACACACTCCTCTACATCCATCCACCTCTGAATTGTTAGAGGAATTTAATGTTGTTGTGGTTTTCAAATGTTGTTGACAAACTTACTTAGCCGTAACAATATGTTATTGTTGAAGCAGTTGATGTTTGTGTTATTGTTGTTGTCATTGTCGTTAGCTATGTTGTGGTAATGTTGCATACACCAGACGCAACAATAAGCAACCAGTCATCAACAATAGTAACAACTATTACGACTACCACCGCCAGCAGCAGCAGCAGCAACATGAGCAGTAACAAAACTCAATTGCAATGGCATTGACATTAGAACCGTCAAACTGGTTTCTTCAAGGTTTTCGTTTCGCTTCCAAGTTTTCGTGTTTGCTTGCTTGCCTGTCAGTTTGTCTGTCCGCTTGTGTGAATGTCTTGCTTGCCACCAATATTTTTGCTTACCGCAAACTCTAGTCTCTTATTTAGTCTGGTTTGTTTACATACTCGTACAACCAACAATGCCAGCAACTTCATCCAGACGTCAGCAACGTAACATAACATAACTCCATCTCGACTACGTCAGACCAGTTTGTAGTGTTGTAAAATTTCATTAACATGAAAATAACCAATACTTAAGTTGAAAGTGTCTACCTTAGACATTTTGTACGAAATTTGTGGATGCAGTTTGATATAATCTTACATTTCCGAAAGAGAAAATGTGATCGAAATTATAGGACCAAGTGAGATCGGCTATTAGGAAATTTGATGCTCTTATCTATCGTAAGACTAGACATAGGCAAGCTAAGACAGTATGCTTGGGGCAATCATAAAGGGAAACACAAACCAATGGAAAATTGCAACAACATAAGACGTATTTTTCATTTACCTTAATATATGGCACAAGAAATTTCTTTTTCTATTTTCTATCAAACTCAAGCACCACCTATATTACATTAATTGTACTAAACCGTCGTCGACATATAGGCTATTTATTATCACAGTTTCATCATAATCGAACAAATGTGTCTGAAAATGGGTTCGTGTGGATTGAATGTCACCTAATCTTAATTGGATTGTATTAGAAATCATCGTAAATAAGCTCACTAATATCTGGAACAATTTCATTACAATCGGATTAGCACGTTGATTTTAAGATAGGTTGTTGGTCGGTAGGAAAATTGATGCCCTTATCAGTATCTTGGATATCTGTTGTAAATTTAGATATCGACAAGTTATGATAGTGTGCTTGGGGAAATCATACAAGGGGCATCTAATCAAGGTGATGAGGACTGCGAAGTACCTTTGAAAAGACTAGTGTTGCCCATATTACCTCATACGTGAAATTATTTTCTACAAGACTTGAGTGTCAAATATATCACATTAGTTGTGCTAAGTTATAAACGATCGTCGATAAGTAGACGAAAATTGCTTCAAATGAATGCTTCAAAACATACAATCGTAATAGAAGGTTTCGCAGCGTCAAAGAAACACGTGGGGACCACTTAGATCCTACTCTTGTTAGAATATCTTGTTTTGTTTCCGAGAGCGCCTCGTTCCATGGACCTCCCTCCGCGATCATTTTTAGAAGGTGAAACTATACAATTCTTAATGACCATTTATCACTTACGGCTTTGCAAATCTTTCAGAGAGTATTTTTACCTAAAACCCTATGAGGGCCCAGCCACTGCTTCGTTCTTCTGATACATGTACAGACCCAGTTATCAAACAAGTCAATTAAACTCAGGGGTTTCTTGCATCATCGTTTTTTATGGGAGTTTCGCTGGGCTAGAGAACTTGGATTATCTAATACATAACATTTACTGAATCGCACAATTACACTTTGTTGACCATCGCTTATCACTTTCCACATCCAATTGTTCATCAACAAGAAGCCAGTCAAAGTCACGGTAAAAGAAACCAACAGAAGCAGTTCCTGTATTCTTCAGAGACAAGGCTGTTGAGTTCTCATAATTCATTGCTTTCTTGCACCGGCTCACTAATTTTGTGGTTTTCCTGGAAATATCTCTATGATGTGGACCCCGCTCCATAACCAACATTTCATCTACCAGAAGACAGTTAGCAAACTGGTAAAGATAATTTAGAGTCTTCCCTTGCCATGAAATCTTTAACTTTGTTTCCTTTTCCTGTTCGTGGGTTTCCCTTTGAGATCTGTCTTAGACGGAAAACGTCATCTTTAAAACTGTGCAATTTCCATTGATCTCTTTTATCACCTATAGCTTTCCATGGGAGTATAGCCTCCAAAACTCCCAAGGCGAGCCGTAATAAGGGCCAGAAACTAGGAGAATCACTGTCGTTTGTAGGAATTACGTTATTGTCCGGAGTCTAGCATTGTTTGAGTTTTTAGGCAATTTAAGATAACTGATTGTTTTCTTTCACCGTCACGCCGCTTTCAGGTGCTATCAGGAACTCAAAAGTGTCTCAGAACTTTAAATGCCTGTCAATCTGCACAGTCTTGAGCCCATTGTTTTGAAAGCCACTGGATTGGCGACGAATAATACAAATGACAGGCGGCAATTTGGACTCTTTCAGTTTCGTTCTCAAAAAGTATCTTGAGTTGTGAATCGGCGGTAAAAACAGAAGGATTAGTATTCGATCGTATATGCGAAAGTGCCCAGTGAGATGCCTTGGCAGTCGTAAGTGGTTTTTTTTTCGAAGAGTAAGGCGGTAAAACTCAGTTAAGATCCTCTACGACAGTGTCTAAAAAACATTTAACTTCAACCGCGCGCAAAAAATACCGACAACAGTTTTCTTTCTATGAATTCAGATAGCTCGTTAGATGAATCGTAAATGTGTTGTTCATCCTATCATGTCTTTCCAATTTGAGAAGAGCGTTCGCCTGACGCAGTTCAGTTTTTGCGGGATTGGGGCTATGTTTTTGCAGTCCAGTTCTTAGGGTGTGTAAAGGTGGGTCTAAAAATAGGAATGCTTTCTAATTTACAATGTTCCACTTGTTCATTTTTTTGGGGAAATCCATCCATCCACTGGAATATGGTTTTTATTTCGAACTTGCATTATGTGAACATCTAGGATTCTGAAATGAGGTTAATTTTCGGTTTAGATCAACTTGTTAAAAATAACCGGTATCTCGTACTCTATCTTTTTGCACCACTAAGTTCCATGAGTAAGAAAACAATGCAGACAATGTTAAATTATTGCCACTTATACACTTTTATAGAAGTGCACACATTTGCCCATTTTCTTCTACATCGCCCGCCATCATCATCTTCCTCCCGGTTTGCGTAACCATCATGCGCGTTTCATTTCTTTGGACCTTCCCTTGTGGTGGTGGTTGATGATGATGATGGGTTCACTTTTATTTTGCAGCGCGAAGTTGTTTGGTTTTCGTTTAGTTCTCGTTTTCAAGAAGACGGAAAAACTTCACTTGTTCTACTGGTTGGTTGAGTTACAATGCTTGATATCGGCATTGACTGTTGTCGGCAATCTCTTCTTGTCCTGGTGCTGTTGAGCAATAGTTTCTTGCTGTTACAGCATTTGTGTTTAGCCTTCATCCATCGACTTTGTCTTTTGCTTCTTATGATGGAGATTCTCTAGCAAAGTGGTTTCATTTCTTTTCATGCGACTTTTACTCTTAATTTTTAAGAATTTTTCCTTTTGAAAATGAAGCACTGCAAAAGTAATGTAAATTAAAGAGGCAGAATGCCGCTGAGTTGGTGGTGGAAGATGATGTTCTGATGTGGGGGACAGTAAATCTTTAAGTAATAAGGATGGTTTGAGATTACAGCATAAAAGGCAATTGTTAGCAGTGACAGATTTTGAAACCTTAAAGATGATGAATACATGAAAATATTAGAGGAATTTGAATTGTAATGCAAGATGAAATAATTCATCCTATATTGAGAACATACTGCAACGTGAGGGTCAGGAAGAAAAGTATGTTTCGGCCATGCAGCATGAATCGAGAGTATTATACCGAATTCTTCATTGGTCGTATAATCATAAAAATGTTGAAGTTTCGTGATCGCCGCAAGTCCATTTATATTTTCTTTATATTAGTTGTTCGCATCCGGCTGCATTCTGCCCACATTTCAGTAGATCAATAAGGCTTACTTAAATGTTGGCTTCATCGGACATTATTATTCGTTGCACGTTGAAAATTTATTACAAGAACTTTGATCCCATGCGTTTCACTTAAGTGCTGACCAACATTGGGTTGTTTCAACAGACACGATTCCATCTATTGTTTCATTTGCCGCGGATACTCTCCATTAAAGTCGATTGATCTCCTTACTTGATGGGGGGATTTTCTCTCGTTTCTTGTTGTTGTAAACCAGGAGTTTGCGATATGTATGTAACAAAAACCAAAGAGACAAGCTTCTGTTACGGTTTGATTTTTATTCGCTGAGAGATAGCTTTATCATTAAACCCCTGCACAACAGCAATATTCTCCTTCCAACTTCTAGGCTGACACGGCAGTGTCGGGGCAAATAGAAACTTCCATATTATTGCTGTTGTAGTTTTCATTGTACGCTCAAATGAGTAAAATCTATGTTCAGCTAAACAAACAACTTGGTGTTAGTTCTGCTTTTTAGCCATGTCCACTTTTTCTGACTCCTCCTCAATGACTGAGGAGACTGCGTTAACATCTATCAGTTTTCGACTAAAGATTTCAACATCATCAACGCATGCTAGTGCCATTTGCCTTTTGTTAAAGATTGTTGCAGTCGTGTTCATTGCAGATTTCTTTATTATTGTCTTTAAAACTAACGAAGCAAAACCATACGGCTCACTATTTCTCTGTCTGACTATGTAGAGCGCCGTTTGGTTCAATATTTGATGGGTAAAGACAAACAATTTGTGAAAAAATATAATCTTAAGCAAAAGCAAATACATTTTTTTGCCATTACGTCGAAGGCTTTATTGAGTATAGTTAGAATGATCCGATTACGGTTAAGATACACATTGTTCTCTCCGATAACTTGTTGCCATTTTGAAAGTAATTCAATTGAGCCCCTCTCATAGTAACCATCATCCCTTTTGGAGAAAAAACTTGGTATAGTCGATTTTCACCAGCTTTTCTTGAAGCGAAATTTTCAATAGCGAAATCATTCGTCGTAGATAGGAACAGTTCATAATTACTCGGCGTGGTGCCCAGTACCGGCTATAAGGTGAATACATAAGAACCTTCCAACGTAGCTCCCGCAGGTTCTGGCGTATCACTATCGATGTGCATGGCCTGGCGTTGTCATGATGGAATATAATTCATCTCGTCTCGGCTTCTGGGCGATTGTTTTCTATAGAGGGTCCAATTGTTGATACTACAAATCCGAATTTGGACATAGGGCAGCAGCTCATAATAGATGATTCCCTTTCAATTCCATCAAATACACAGTAAAGCCTTCCTAGCCGTCAATCTTGGTTTGGCCATTGTTTGTCATTCGTCACCACCTCACCCTTCGCTTCTGAAATGGTTCGATTTTGTTATGATTCAACAGCGATTTGCAGTTGGAAATTCAGTCCATGAAATCTTTTCTGCGTTAATTCATATGAGTTTGATTTTGTATCCAGCCTTATTCGAGAGATTCCAAACGATGCAGTGTTTACGTTCATTCATTCGTTAAGTTTTTTTTTTTGGTATCCAGCCTTATTTAATTGTTTCCAATCCAAACAGTGTTTAAATGATGGTCAGTCTTGGCGACTTTCATTATTCTATTGACATTTTCGACAATTTGCCTTTCAGAGACCGGAACGGAATTGACGAAAGAAATATTGACACAAATTTGGCAGTTCATTTTCGAAGGAAACTACACAATATGGCTTATTTTCTCTTTGTTGCTCTCTATTCTCAACGAGTGTTCAAGAAATACTGGGTTAATTTATCACAAAACTGTTTGAGTAGTTTTTCGAGTATAAAATATTGTCTTTCTAACGCCACCTATCGTGAGCTGATCACACTTATGCAACGCAATACACAGGTTACTACAGTCATCTATTAGAAATGGATTTCTTTGCACCACACCTTACATCGGGATAGTGGAGATAGTTTCTTCGCTAATTGATCTACTTCGAATTTTAAAATGTTTCTTTGTCCTTTTTTACAATTAATGGATTAAAGGAATATTGTCATATCATTTGACTGACCCGTAAAGAGGCTATGTGGAGGTCTGTATAACTATGTAATTATGTAATCGTTTGGGAAAAGAATTATCAACCTTCAAAAAGAAGAAATATAATTTATACATTCTACAGTCTCTTGCTAGACTCACTTAATGTATACATATAAATAATGAAAATTCCGAACGTCAGCTTGAGAAAATATTGCTAGACTTGTGAATTATTCGACCATTAGGGGTGTCCGTGAGTACATGAAGGCAATCGCCGCTAAATATAGATAGATAGCTGTGCAAGGACTTAAATGGATATAGAAAGTAGCCTCATGTACTAACCACTGTTTTACGGCCAGCCATGCGGATATGGTGTAACATCACCAAATTGAGCAAAATTACCGTGCCGCATTTCCATCTTTCTGCTGTCATATTTTAACTGTGAATATTTTATAAAACTCACATACGCCATGAATTGAATTTCATTCAACAAAGTCTTAATTCATTGTACGATATATTATATGAATTAAACATTGCCATATTTCACTCTCTTTCCGAAGGGTGGTCAGTCACTTCATCCTCCCACCGTCCTCTCTAACAAACTTATATTGCCTAAACGCCCCTTTGTCTACTCATGCAACAGCCAGCAGCTCCCCATTGTCCATAAACCAGGCCCCCATAGGACGATATCCGCAGGAAAAACCATAAGGAAGAGAAGGAGGTACATCAAAGGAAAGAGAAAAAAGAAAACACACAAACAACCAACGAATGAAGGAAAACGTCAAAGTTTGTTGCTTTGACAATAAAAAAAAATTATGATGATGACAAACAAAAAGAAAACACAAAATCATATTCATGTTTAAGCAAACAAAGAAAAATTCCAAGAAACTTGTAAAAATTTGAGTGAATGAATTTGAGTGAAAACAATAATAAGAGAAGAACGGCTGTCGGAACGCTTCGCAGTGTTCCTTTTTTGAAGACGAATAGAGTGTTTGCTAGCCAGGTCCAACAAAATTTAAATCTAAAATCTTGAAAGAGATTTCTTTTGCTCTATTTATAAAAAATTTTATATTGATATAAATTTTAGACGAAAACCGAATGTTTCCATGTTCCTCACGGAGGTTGAAATGTAAAAATGAGATCCTAAATTCCATATTTGATTTTTCTTTCTTGATTTTCATATCGTTTTGTCTTTTGATGAAATAAGTGTGCATACTAAGTTTGTCATTTCGTTTTTAGTGATTGGAAGTTCTCTTCTGACTATCTATAAAGCATATTATTATGCTAGATAGACGTGAAAATGTATCCTTAGATATATTTAAACATTCAAAATTCAATTTAAACATTCTGCAAGGAAAGAGCTCCCCTTTCGCTAAGAATGGCACCTGTTTTCCCAACAAAAATTCGGACACTATATTCCATAGTAAACGGTACAGTTCGATATGGAATTTGGTGAAGGTTGCCCTTCTCGTATAGAGATAAGCACAACCTTTAAAAGGACATATGATATTATATGATCATTATTGTTTTGAAGGAAATGGCAATACTTTTCCCAAGATAAATCGATCTCCAAAAGATTAAGTTAACGATTTTCCATAGTTAAGTACAG
Organism: Philornis downsi; assembly: GCA_019455685.1. Lineage (NCBI taxonomy): Eukaryota > Metazoa > Arthropoda > Insecta > Diptera > Muscidae > Philornis > Philornis downsi. The sequence continues at coordinate 1,953,855 of JAHXMU010000133.1, read as the reverse complement.
GGTGGTGCAAGAATCGGGCTACTGTTAACTGTCAATGGGGATCGTTATTTAAAGTTTTTTTTACCCAGAATTGTGCAGAAAATGCATCCGTTTCAACAGCATTTGGTTCCATCAAGATGAAGCAACTGTACACACAGCCAGACTGGTTATGGCGGAGCTTCTATGAAAATTCTCAAACAAATTAATATCCAGGAACTCTATTTTCCGCTCGCCTCCAAGGTTGCCTGATCTGACTGCACCAGACTTTTTTTATGGGGTTATGTCAAGCAAGAGGTGTACAAAACGAAACCA
>JAHXMU010000133.1:1942339-1953554 GCA_019455685.1 Philornis downsi | reverse complement strand
TTTTTATGGGGTTATGTCAAGCAAGAGGTGTACAAAACGAAACCAAGGAATTTGACTGAATTGAAGCAGTCCAACTAATTCACATAATTTTTTGAAGTTCTAATAATCAGGTTTAGTCACATACTTGAGATATGTTTCTTGCAATTGAAAATATCCTAATACACCTGAATACCGTCATCATACATTCAACATTCGCTAAATTAGTTGTTCTCTATATATGAATGGGTAAAAATGGGGCCTATTTTGGAAATAAATAAATAAAAGCCAAGCCTTATTTGATTACTTGTTGTCATGACAAGCGCCAGCTCCGAATATATCACCTTAAACCCAATACCGAGTATAGCACCAGTACCCCAGAATAGTACCTAATTTTGATAGCATAATCATATGTCAAAGATTATTTCGTATACATTATCCTTGTGTAGTTTCGTTACGTTGGCAAAAATAGGGAGTATTTATAGAGAAGGGGGCAAAAATGTGTGCCCCATAAATAAATATTCTACTATGCCAGCAAACATTTTTGTATCACATCAAACCTTTCCCTCTCATAAGCTCTGAAAGCGTATATAAATAATGCTGTAGCATCCGATGCGGATGGCGAGATTACAGTGTTGATGACGCCGATGATGCCGCCTTTTGATGCTGTCGTTGACGCAGAGAGTACGCAAGTGAATGAGCGGGAAAATTATGATATTAATGATTATTTTGGCCATGAATTACTTTTTGTTTCTGATAGTTTTACGGCACTGCAAAAGCAGCTGAATCAAAAATTGTTCAAAAAAAAAGTTGGCATCAGACTGGTTATGACGTCTCATAATATAATCAAAGGCAACAGCAATACCAACATCATCATTATCATCATCATCATCGTCATCATCAATGCTGTAATCATCAATGGCTATAATAACAACAATAACATATAATTGGCAACAATTTTATAAGTTGAATTACGTATGAAAATACTAAACTTGTTATATGAAATAATTGACAGTGGTTTGTTGGAAATATTTCATTTTATTTGTTTAATTTTCAATAGATTTGAAACAAACGAAATTTCTATATGTTGTACGTTTTGTAGAAAACATCTGGACTGTATTTTGTGTTTCCACCGATCTGATTTATAAAGTAGTAAGCTTAGATATTCATTATGGAACGCAAAATCATATAATGTAAATTTTTTGTTTAGAAAAAAATTTGTCTATGGATCTTCTTTGTGTATGGATCTTCTTAGCAAAATCTTTTAAAAACTATAAATACCCCGCACAAAATATCTGAAATTACTGCAATGTCCACAAAAAATTTTCAAATAAATCTAAAAATTCTGAAGCTAATACAGAGATCCGTCTCATTGTGAGAGCATACCCATCAAATCTGTATTATCTTTGGAATGTATTTCGTCATGACTGCATTTGCTACTTGTAAAATTGAAGAAAGAGGGGATACATTTGTGGAATATATGAGTTCATTCGTTTCTGACTATTATCCTGTCATTCGGGGAGAAAGAGAGACGGAGCTAAATTCGATTTCTGCATGAAGAAGCAGTGCAAAGACATTTTAGTTGGAGAAAACATTGTCTTTTTCATCTATTTAATTATTATCTTTAATAGCGCTTATTAAACTTTCTATAGAGAAAGGGCAATCTTACGTTTGTGTATATAATTTCGTATAGAATATATAGAACGTTTAGCTTAAGTATATCGAAAAGTTTATTTTTCGAAAATTTAAGGCAACATTGTTTGAATATTCCACTACCTCTAAACTCTCTAAAAGAGACTTTAATTTTGTTCATATGGAGAAAGTTATCTTACAATTTCCTATAGGAAGCAGCTCCCCATGCCCCTCCTATTCAAAGACTGATCTTAACTTTTTATTTATTTTTTTCTTTGTCTTCTACCGGAAAGTCTACTTTACTTTTGCTTTTACAAAAATATGTCTCAGGTTTTTGTTTTAGAAATTATTGTCCAAAGGAAATTTAGAGTATTTTCCTGTAAGAAAAATTTAAAAATGTGAATTTTCCTGTAAGAAAAATTTTAAAATTTTTCTGTTAGAAAAAATATAAAATTTTTGCCGTAAGAAAAAATTTAAAACTTTTGTTGTAAATTTTTTCTTTTTTTCCTATTTGAAAATTTTCCTATAAAGAAATAAATACTAAAGAATTTTCCTATAAAAAATGATAAATTTCACTGTAAATAAGATCTGATAAATTGTCCTACAAAGGAAATTGAAGAAGGAATTAAAAAATTTTTCCTTTAAGAAAAAATTAACAAATATTCCTTTAAGAGAAAATTCACAAGTTTTCCTATAAGGGGAACTTGAAAATTTTTTTTTCAAAAAAAAAATCTATAAATTTTCGTACAAGAGAAATGTGACAAATTCCATTTCCTATAAGAAAAAATTTACAAATATTCCTTTAAGAGAAAATTCACAAGTTTTCCTATAAGGGAAGATTGACTAATATTTTTTACAAGGAAAAATTCTATAACTTTTCCTACCAAGAACAATGTGGCAAATTCCATTTAAGAGAAAGGTGGCGAGTCTTGTTCTATAAAGAAAAATTTCTTAAGGGAATTGAAAGAAAATTAACAACATTTTCTACAAGGCCAAAAATTTCTCTGTAAAGAAGACTTGATAAATTGTCCTACGAAGGAAATAGAAAGAGAAATTAAAAAATTATTCTTATAAGAAAATATTTATATTCCTAAAATATTCCTATAAGAGAAAGCTTAATTATAAATTAATTATAAATTGCAAGAAAAAATTTTTAAATTTTCCTACAAGAGAAAAGTGACAAATTCCATTTGAGAGAAGTTGGCGGGTCTTTTGTTCTATAAAGGAAAATTTTTATAAAAAAAAAAATTGAAAGAGACTTGACAGCATTTTCTATAAGCACTAAAATTTAATTTCCAATGAGGGAAGATTGAAAATATTTTCTGTAAACAAATTGATAAATTTCGCTGTAAAGAAGAAATTGAAACTTTTTTAATAAATTGTCTTAAACTGTCCTATAAAGGAAATAGAAAAAGGAAAAATTGCTATATATAAAATTTACAAACATTGCTTTAAGAGAAATTTCACACATTTTCCTGTAAGGGAAGATTGAATTCTTTTTAACAAGACAAAGATTATAAATTTTAGTATAAGAGAGAAAAGTGTCAAATTCCATTTAAGAGAAATTTGACGAGTTTTTTATTCTATAAATGCAAATTTTTATAACGAATTTGAAAAAAAAAATTGAAAACATTTCCTATAAAGGCAAAAGTTTACAAATTACTCTATAAGGAAAAGTTTTTGTCAAGTTTTGTGTGAGAATAAATTATTCTATGAACGAAAATTTGTAAATATATATAAAATATAAAGCAAAATTTGTACATTTTTCTATAAGGAAAATTGACAAATCTTCTTATAAGAGAAAATCTACAAATTTTCTTATAAGGGAAAATTGACAAACGTTCCTATCAGAAAACATTTACAAATTTCCCTGTAGGGGAAAATTGACTAATTTTCGTGTAAACAAAAATTTACAAATTTTCCTGTAAGGGAAAATTGACTAAATTTCCTATAAGGAAAAAATTAAAAATTTTTCTGTAAGGGAAAATTTACTAATTTTTCTGTAAGGGAAAATTGACTAATTTTCTTGTAAGGAAAGAATTAACAAGTTTTCCCATAAGAAAAAAATTAAAATTTTTCCTATAAGAAAAAAATGATAAATTTTCCTATACGGAGAAATTGATAAATTTTCATATAGGGGAAAATTTACCACTTTTCCTATAAGAGAAAATTGACTAATTTGCATATAAGGGAGAATTGACATGACAAAAGAATGTTGACAAGTTTTCGAATAAGAGAAAGTTGACTAGGTTTCCTGTAAGGAAAGAATTAACAGTTTTCCTATAAGAAACAAATAAAAGTGCTTTCTTATAAGAAAAAAAGCTATAAATTGACAAATTTTCCTTTAAGAAAAATTGATTCATTTTAATATAAAGTAGCAATGATAAATTATAAAATGATAATTCATAGAAACATTTTTCAAGTTTACTGCAACAAAAAAAAAAACTGTTAAAAAGGAGCGGAAAAATTGACTATAAAAAAATTGGCCAATTTTCCTATAAGAAAAAAATCATAACAAAATTTTGATAAGTTCTTCAGTGGATAAAATTGAACAAATTTTTCTACAAATCAAATATGACTAACTTCCCTATAACAGAAAATTGACAAATCTTTCTATAAGACAAATTTGAGAAGTATTTCTTTAAAAGATTTTTTTTTTTTTTTTTTTTTTTTTGTTGCAAATTTTCCATAAGGTAAAATTGATAAATTTTTCTGTAAGATCAATTTTAAAAATTTTTCTACATGTAAGTTTGACTACAAATTGGCGATTCACAATCTGTTTCATTATGTTTTGTAGTTGTATTTCAACTAAATAACGAAACGAAGTAAAATAAATATTTGATTCGAATATGAATCTGTATCAAACTTCTGCTGTACTTTTAATACAATTTCGTAAATGAAAACTGTAAATTTTTGTAGAGTATTTGTATTGCAAGTGTAACGTATTCTTCTCTTAATTTTTAATTTATTTAGCGTAAATTTTCGGCAGAAAAATGTCTATAATTGTATTGAAAGTTTGCGGATAGTTAAGCAACATTTTTACGATTTTTTTTTTGTGAATGTTTCTAATTTTTATTTTCTACATAATTGTTTTATTTTTTTTTTTTAGTTTTCCTTTGCTGATTTTGTTACATTGTTCGTATAGTTTTTTGAATAAAATTTCTTATCTTGCAATAAGTAACATCTGATAAGGCGCATCGAAGTATCAGGAAGCAATTCAATTGACAATCATTTTGTTTAACATAAGTTGTAGTTTGAATTTTAAAAAACTCATTACAAATATAAATTTTCAAGAAGTATAATTAAAATATTTCTGTAGAAACTGACAGCCAAAGATGTCATATCATCATCTACGTCAAAAATTTTTTGGCATGAACACAACGTGTGTTTCTGTTTCAGATATATTCAAGTTATTACAAATAGTTTCCCTGCCAAAATGGCAAATGAATAAAATTGTAAATTACTTTATAATATTTCATTGAAAATCTATTAATTACTCATAAATCATTTACACAACCGCACTGTAAACTCAAGCTTCTCTGCTCGCAAACATGTGGAGGCACCTGCCGACACATAGCAGCAACGATAGGGAACAACACAATGTGAGAGATAACAAAAAACAAAAGACTTAAGCGCCAAACTCGATGAGTTAAACAAACACAAGAGGACGCGGCCACACATAGTAAAACAGAAGACGAAGGCTGGGGGTGGTCGGATAACAAGCAACCAGACAATAAACCACATGGAATTTCAAACAGAAACGAAAAACTTAACCATGGCTATAATCGAGTGTTTACGTTAAATATAGTTGAGGTAGTTATAGAAATAGTATTAGCTGGTAGTTGAATTCCTATTATCGTTGTGGTGTCAAGTCTTCGTTTGCATTTGCTGATGAATGAATAGCAGCAATAAAATGCAAATTATGTGCACAAATATATCTATGCATAAAACGTGCAATTAATAATGATAATAACAGCGTTCAAACAACCACAAGTAACAGAACAATGACTTGGCTGCAAAAATCAGCACCTTTATGTGAATCATCCATGACGGACTTCAAAAGAGAAGACGACCGACGACCGTATCTGAATTCATTCGTTCATTCATAAAAATAATGTAGAAACAGCAAAAAAGGTAATGTCTAAGCGCCATTTCTTGTCCAAAGCGCTGTGAATTGTTATACAAAAGCAATAACAAATTACATAGTTGGTTGGTTGGTTGGCTGGCTGATTGGTTGGTTGTTGTACATTTGCATTAAAAATGCAATCTTAAATTATTTTTATTGTCATTGACGACATCGTTAATCGTCGTTATGGTCGCCGTCGTCACTATCGTTGTCATCCATCGTCATTTGTTTGCTGTTTCAAAACTTATTATTATGCGATTTTTATTTTGCAACTTTGGGGTCATTAACTTTTATGCCTGATACTGATGATTGAGGAGATTTAATGGAGGGGACTATAAAATGTATAAAATAATGTTATTAATGAAAAAGCATTAAATAAATGGTCTTAATAATGCAAATCAAACATAGTTGGTTGTTATAACTTGTAATATGGAATTAAGTAAAACGTTAAATAAATGAATGGTCTTTATAAATCGCAAAAGGAAAAGAAGGCGAATTGTTATAGTTTGTGCTATGAAATTAAGTAAATGCAACTACAGGGTGACGCAATAGAACGTGCATATTTAAAAAATAGATTAAAAAATAAATACAAAAGGTATGGTTAAAATTAATCTAAGGCATTGCAGAGTTATAAATGGAGTTTATTTTTTAAAAATAACATCATCTAAATGGTGACCCCTCTACGACGGCACTCCTCTAACCGCAAACGAAAATTATTGAAAACTTTCCTCAGTAATACTGGTGTAATGGCTGCCATTTCACCACGGATATTCTCCTTGAGCTGAACGATGTTTCTTGGATTATTACTGTAGACTTTGTGTTTGAGGTATCCCCACAAAAAATCACCTCTTTTCGAAATCAGTCTGCCAGGGAACATCTGCTTCACCACCGCCATGGAGTCATTTGATGTGTGACAGGTAGCTCCATCTTGTTGGAACCACGTTCTGGAATTCACTATTCTTGAACTTTCAATTTCTGGAGCCAAAAATCCGTCCAACATCTCAACATAGCGTTCCGTATTAACCGTGACGTTTTGGCCCCGCGCATTTTCAAAGAAAAAAGGACCAATTATTCCTCTGCCAGAGATTGCTGCCCATACTGTCACTTTAGGACTATGCAATGGTTTCTGGTGTTTGATTTTGAGATTTTCACTATTCCAGTAACGACAATTTTGGCGGTTTACGAACCCATTCATAAGGAAATGAGCCTCGTCAGAGAAAAGGATGTTGTCAAAATTGGAAAATCGATTAAGCATTTAGCATTACCAAATGCGAGCCTTGCTATGAAGTCAGACTCTTTGAATTCTTGTGTTAATTGCAGCTTATATGGATGCAGTTTAAGATCCAATGTTAAAATTCGTTGCAAACTTCGTCGCTATTTGTAAGACAGACGATACGCAATATGCACGTTCTATTGCGCCACCCTGTAGATATATTTTGTTCTGTTAAGACAGTTTAATGTACAAAAGTCCAGTGGTCTAAAGTTTCTTTTCGCAAAAGAAAAGTTTCGGGAAATTCAATTTCTTTCCTATACGGAAATATTTTCAGAGAGTTTCTGAAGAATACGAAAACAACATACTATATACGAGGTGTGTTAAAAAAATAAGGTGAATTTTCAAATTTCGGGGGCTACGTCCATCCGACTTTCGATTATTATTTGTTTTTATATTTGTAAACTCGTCTCGAATATATGTTGACGGCTTTATCCATATAGCATGCTTAGTTTGTTTGTGAGAAGCATAAACAAGATAATTATTTTGCGTATTCGGCGATTTCCTCCTATCGAAAAAATGGATCAAAGAAGTTGCATCAAATTTTGTGTAAAAAAATGGAATTCGCTGCTCAAAAACACTTAAAATGTTGACAGTGGCATACGGTGAGAGAGTACTCTGAGTCAAAAAAAATATATACAAGTGGTACAAGCTTTTCACAGAAGGTCAAGAAGATGTAAATGACGACGCTCGTTTTGAACGCCTCAGCACATCAACAACCAATGAAAATGTTGAGAAAGTGAAGAAAATTGTTATGGAGCATCGTCGAATCACAATTAGAGAAGTTGCTGAGGATATCGGCATATCGGTTGGCTCATGCCATGCAATTTTTTGGGAAATTTTGGGCATGAAGCATGTGGCAGCGAAGTTCGTTCCAAAACTGCTAAATTTTGACCAAAAACAACTTCGCATGAGCATCGCTCATGGAATTGCTTAACGACTTCAACGATGATCCAGATTTGCTTAAAAGGGTCATAACTGGTGACGAACCATGAGATAAGGTTATGACATCGAAACCACAGCCCAATCGTCCCAATGGAAAAGTCCAAGAGAGCCAAGACCAAAAAAAAGCACGCCAAGTTCGATCAAATGTCAAGATTTTACTCACTCTTTACTTCGATTACCATGGCGTAGTGCATTAGGAGTTCCTAACACAAGTTCATACGGTAAATAAGGAGTATTACCTTGAAGTTATGCGCCGTTTGCGTGAAGCAATACGAAAAAACGCCCGGAAACAAAATTCATGGCTTTTGCCTCAGCTGCACCTGCTCACTCATCTTTGCTTGTGAGAGATTATTTGGCTAAAAACAACACCGTTATTATGCCTAAGCCACCGTATTCGCCAGATTTGGCCCTTTTTCCTGTTCCCAAGATTGAAGAGACCCATGAAAGAACGGCATTTTGCGATGATTGAGGAGATAAAAACCGAATCGCTGAGAGAGCTCAAGGACATATCAAACTGCCTCGAGGATTGGAAAAAATGCTGGCACAAGTGGAGACTACTTTGAAGGAGATAAAATATAAATTGATGAATAAAAAAATATTTTTTGAGAAAAATTAAAATTCACCTTATTTTTTGAACACACCTCGCATGTGCGAGTTTTTGAAAAGACATAAGGGTCTTTCTAGAAAATTGTCCGTACGTAAAGCATGTTTCCAGAAATTTTCTTATGAGGAAAGTCTCTTTCTAGAAGTTTATTTTTTTTTTTTTAAATGGAAAGTGTCTTTTAATAAAAACAAAATTCTATACGGAATGTACTTTACATAAACTTTCCTATAGGGAAAGCGTCTTCACGAACTTTCGTATACCGAATTTTTTTTTCAAATCTGTGTAGAAAGAGAGATACTTTCCTTATGGGAAGGTTAAAAGTATATCTTTTGTATTTAAAGGTAAAAAAAAACACTTTTCGTGCAAGGAAGTTCTGGAAGAAAGGCTCTTTCTGTTAAAAAACATTTTTAGAAAGTTTTTTTTGAATAGACGAATTTGTAATTTTTACATTGTTAAATAATTTTTTTTAATTTATTTTTTTAATTTATTTTTTTAATTTATTTTTTTAATTCATTTTTTTTTAATTTACTTTTTTTTAATTTATTTTCTTCACAATTTAAAAAAATTTTTTTTAAATTTATTTTTTTTATAATATAAAATATTTTTTTTTTTTTAATTTATTTTTTTAATTTACTTTTGTTTTTAATTCATTTTTTAATTCATTTTTTTAATTTATTTTTTTTAATTTATTTTTTTTTTTAATTTATTTTTTTTTAATTAATTTTTTTTTAATTTACTTTCCCTGATTTATTTTTTTTAATTTATTTTTTTTAAATTTTGTTTTTAACTTCTTTTTTAATTTATTTTTGTCTTTTTTTTAATATTTCTTCAGAGAGTTGTTTGCCGTTAAACGATTTGTAAAGTTTTCTTTACAGATGTATTTTGCATCATAATTGTTTTTTTTTAATTTTTTGTCATCTCACTTCTAAATTTTGCATTAAACACTCTCGGTAGCACTTGGAAGAGTTTTTCTTTGGAAAGAAATTTAAAACGTCCCTGCGGAATTTGTAAATTTTCTGGAACATAAGCTTTATAAAATTTTCCATTTTTTTTTTTGCTTTTTCAATTTCATACAACATACAGTTGGCTAGAAACGATTGATCCATGGACTTAAATATTATACATACAAAGCTGTAAACCTGTTCAATATGAAAATATGATATTTTTCGTAACTTCCATGTACAATTTCTAAATCTTGCTGCCATTACAAATATCTTTCAATTCATTCAATATGTAAGAAATGTAGAAAATAACAATTCGCGTTAGTCGTTACAACATGAACAATATATATATATATATATATATATATATATATTTAAGTAATTCTCAATTAGGCAATAAAAGTTTTTCAATCCAATGTATATCTTTGGCTTTACATAGATATCACATTCCATTCTAAATGTGTCACATTCTGTTAGAATGCATCATCATTGCTTCTATTAACATTTGTCACAAATTGTTTACGCTAACAGTCTGTGACAGGGTTACTGGGTTTGATTAGCACTGCATCAGTAACACCACCACTGCAAAGGGGTCGGTCTCCGCTAATATTTCCCACTATTGTTATTCTCACCATGGTTGTTGTCTGGACTATGCAGAAATATTTCTGCCGGCAGCGACATAAACCATTTGGACCATTCCAAACCTCAGCTAAACTTTTCAAACTATCAAAAGGGGACATTTTAACATTACATATACTATGATTACATTCTAATCTTTTTCTACCGAATTCTGTTCTTTTATTTACAGTCGTACACCTGGATCCCGTCAACCGTCACCAGCCGAAGAGACTTTACCACGTCCTCCTACCCTGCTCGATCCCACGCAACATCCTGCATTCCCTCCTCATGCATTCAATCACATGTTGGGCGGTGCCGGCATGGATCATCCTGGTAATTCATCAGCGAACTCCGGTGGTGGTCCCGGTGCTCCCGGTCAACAGATGAATTCATCGTTTCCACATCATCAAATGCCACAAATGAATCAATTACAGCCTCCAGTTATGAATGGAGTGGGTGGTATGCAGATGGCACAGGTGAGTAAAGATGATTATTTCCAATTTCGACGGCGATTGTAATGTTTCTTTTTGGGTTCATTCTCTTCCAGAGTCCCATGATGAACCATCAAGGTCAAGGGCCCAATCAAATTGAATCTCCTGGTAATTTATTGCAGCAACAGCCTCCAAATTTTGATGTACAGGTGAGTTGAAATTGTTAAATTACTCTACATTTTGTATCAACTTACCTATTACTTAAAGAAACTGCGCTAAACCCAAAAACTTTATTCTTAAAATTTTAATTTTCGAAAATTTTATCGGCTTTACTGAAGAAAACAATGATCGACATTTTCTTAATGATCTGGTTTCCGATCAAAAATATTTTCCGTATAATACAGTTTTTTCAGTGTAGGAAAATTTCTGAAGGGACACTATTAGTGTGGTAAATTTTCTGAAAAGAAAGGATTTCCATATAGAGAATCTACTGAAAAGGCATTTTTGAAAAGACTTCTGAAGAGAGAAGAAGAAGAAGACACCTTTCCTTTTCCATATGGGGAAAATTCTGTGAAGACACTTTCCCTATTGGAAAGTTTCTGGGAAGACACTTTCCGTACAGGAAAGTTTCTGGGAAGACACTTTCCGTACAGGAAAGTTTCTGGGAAGACA
>JAHXMU010000133.1:1915378-1937339 GCA_019455685.1 Philornis downsi | reverse complement strand
ATAGGAAAGTTTCTGTGAAGACACTTTCCGTATAGGAAAGTTTCTGTAAACACACTTTCAGTATAGGAAAGTTTCTGTGAACACACTTTCCGTATAAGAAAGTTTTTGTGAAGACTTTTTCCGTACAGGAAAGTTTTTGTGAAGACACTTTCCGTATAGGAAAGTTTCTGATAGCTTCGGTGTATGAAGTTTTCTGGAAAGACACTTTTGGGTTAAAAGAGAATCGGAAAAACATTTTTGTCATAGGAACATTTCTGAGAAGAAACTTTCCCCATAGGAAAAATTCTGATATGAATCTTTTCGAAAGCAAAATATTCTGTTACGCCACTTTTTGTATAGGAAATTTCCGGTTTGTCACTCGTCATATAGAAAATTTGGCGTAAAGACGACCTACGCTTAGGCAAATATCTGAAGAGGGTTTCTGAAACTACACTTTTATGTATAGGAGAGTTTTTGAAAAAAAAAAACAGAGAAAAGTTTTTGAGAAAAAGTTTTTCTTATATGAAAATTTTTTAAGAATACACTTTTCTGGAAAGAGGTTACCTTATAGAATGGTTTTTTGGAAAGACAACGATTATGGAATGACAGTTTCCACATTACGAAGCTTGTTGAAAGATATTTTTCATTGAGATTTTTGAGTGGAATTATGTTTCAATATAAGGAAGTTTCTGGGATGACACTTTTAAAAGGAAATTTAATTTCAAGCTATAATTCAGAATGCACCTCTAAATTCTCTTTATGCAGTAAAGCTCACAATTCCGGCATAACCTGGTTTCCATCATTTTAATGTCTTCCTATTCACATTTTCCTTTTAAATTTTTTATAAAATCAACTGACCTGAATAACGGAAATTAAATCAATAAATGTTCTTTTTCCACTTAAATTGAGAGCAGAGTTTTTACTTGTCCCATTTTATGTGCCCACTGGGATTTACAGTAGTTTTACTTCCATTGAAGCAGGAATTGCGGAGAACGAATTCTGCCAGTGCTGCAAATATATCCACATCAATGTGAATTCGGGCAGTAGTTTAATTGTAACAGGGAGCCATTTGTTCATTTGCACTTGCAATGCTAAATTCCCGATGCAACAGTATCAGTTGTGTTATATAAATTACCGTTTGGTGGTCATACAAAAAGCAGGAGAACGGCCGGCTGTCCAGCCAACAAATGACACGGAAACCCGGGAGAAGTGAAAGAATGAGGAGGCAAAAGATCAATACAGGTCACAGTATGAAATGAAACGAAAAAGGATTTATTAGCCGCAAAATTGCATTTCAATGCCTCGTAACAGCAAGATTTTTTTTTGGTTTCCTCTTTTATTATTCCACCAAGTGATTGAACGTCTGATAGTGGGAGACATAGAAAGAGGAAACCTTTGGTCTTGTCTACAATGAAAGGTATTTTATACTCTGCCGCATATAAAAGCACTGAAAAGTAGGCGTAAAAATGCAGAATTGTGTTTAAATGGGATTTTTGCTAAATAAATTCCAACACCTACCCTTTATTGTAGGCAAGCGTACGTTTTCCTTTTTTCCGGTCAGAGTTTCAGGATATAATTAAACAGATATCCTACAGCGTCAGATTCTTTTCACTAAATATTATAATATGTTTTCAGTATTTCCCTCCTTCACACCAAATGTTACTATTTTGTCCAATACTTCACAGTCCATTCGTTCTTAAATTTATGCGATAACGTAATTTTTCCATTTGGAGTTTCTCTTCTTTTTATAGTTTCTCTTTCCTCGCAAACTCTGTGTAATGTCAGTCTTTTGTGGAATTTTTTTGCTCGCTGTAAGCTTTGTATACATACATGCCTGCATAGTCATGCATATGCATGCCGTCATTTGTTTAATGTTATCTGCACTTTCTGTGGTACAGTAGTACGTAGTAATAGTATGACTATGCAATGCGACTCATTTTTTATGTTTGTTTTCATTACAAATATGCTCGCCTTCACCTGGGTGGCTGCCATAAGTATGGCCGATATTCTAAATTGAGTGCCGCGTTGGCACACGAGCAAGTTTCTGCTAATAGCTCATTTTTGGCTACCATAAATTCATAATATTGATACGTCCCATAACATTCACAAAACTCGAAAAATTCATAAAATTTATAAAATACATAACGTTTATGAAATTTATATAATTCATAAAATTTATATAATTCATAAAATTAACAAAATTCGTAAAACTCAAAAAATTCATAAAACTCAAATTCATAAAATTTATAAAATTCATAAAACTCATAAAATTCATAAAAATTATAAAATTCATAACGTATATAAAATTCATAATGTTCATTAAACTCATAAAATTCATAAAGTTCATAAAATTCGTGAAATTAATAATATTAATAAAACCCACAAAATTCATAAAACTCAAAATTTATAAAACTCATAAAATTCATAAAGTTCATAAAATTCACAAAATTCATAAAATTCGTAAAATTCACAAAGTTCATAAAACTCATAAAATTCATAAAACTTATAAAAATTATAAAATTCATAATACATATAAAATTCACACAATTCATAAAATTCATAATGTTCATTAAACTCATAAAATTCATAGAACTCATATAATTTGTAAAATTTATGAAATTCATTAAGTTCATAAAACTCACAAAATTCATAAAACTCATACAATTTATGAAATTCATAAAATTTATAAAAATTCATAAAATTAATAAAATTCTTAAAATTCATAAAACTCATAAAATTCATAAAAATTATAAAATTCATAAAGTTTATAAAATTCATAAAATTTATAAAATTCATAAAATTCACAAAATTCATAAAATTCATAAAATTCACAAAATTCGTAAAATTCATAAAACTCATAAAATTCATAAAACTTATAAAAATTTACAACATTCGTATGGCTAGTAAAAGTGGAAAGTTTTAATAAGTTTCAAAATATTCATTCATTTAACTAACCTTCAAACACCTTTAGATGCCTTTACAGACACTTTGTGTCCTTTACCCTTGCCTTCCAGGTAATAATTCGTATGAAATTTGCTTTCAGAGATGTTAACTGTAGGTATTTTCTGTTTATTCTTGTTTCTGAAGCTTTCTTCGTTACACAAAATGTTTCTTAAGGCGTCTCTTATTCGACCTATTTTCTCAGTTTAATTTTTTCGACAGCTTTTTTCATGCACTGTTACTGGAGGCTGTTTTTTTTCATACCGAAATGAAAATCAATACTTTTTCCTTCGACAATGAAGTGCATTTGGAATCGGTTTCGAATTCTTTTTGTCCACGTCCATCGTTAACATTGTCTACATATGTTTCACGATGTAAAGGATCCATTTCATGCATTCCTTACACTTGGAGAGGCGCATAAATTTCAACAATTCCATAGCCTTTTCAGTTTGTGTGCTGCACTGGTGGGAGCTGGCCGTCAGATGGTTGTCATTGTTGAGTTTTTACTTCGCTTTACAGGGAAAATTTGGATACGTTTCTCTGGTAATGAAATCGAGCTTTTTTCAACTTTTCAATGATAGCTGAGAATGTCGGACTTTGGTGGTGGTTTCTTTATGAGTTTGGATATTTTTCTGGTAATCATCATGGTGGAAATGAATGTGCAAAAGCCTGGTATTAAATTTTTGTTACACTTGTGATAAGCATTATTTATACATCGAGTGACAAAATGATTAATAGTGATTCCATGAATACGTTTAGAGCCACATATTATAAAACTTGTATCAAATAAAATATATTTTTGCGACTTATAGCTTGCGTTTTTTTTTTTTTTTATATAAATTTTTGTGAATTTTAATGTTTTATGAATTTTATGAATTATATGAATTTTATGTATTTTATGAATCTTATAAATTTTATGAGTTTTATGAATTTTATGAATTTTTTGATTTTTATGAATTTTAAGAATTTTATGAATTTTAAGAATTTTGTGAATTTCATGAATTTTATGAACTTTATGCATTTTATGAATTTTATGAATTTTAAGAATTTTATGAGTTTTATGAATTTTAGGAATTTTACGAGTTTTATGAATTTTATGAATATTATGAATTTTATGAACTTCAGGAATTTGAAAATTTTTTCGAATTTTTTGAATTTTATGAATTTCGTGAATTTTATGAACTTTATGAATTATATGAATTTTATGAGTTGTATGAATTTTATGAGTTTTATAAATTTTATGAACTTCAGGAATTTTAAGAATTTTTTTGAATTTTATAAATTTTATGAATTTTTTTATTTTTATAATTTTATAAATTTCATGAATTTTATGAAATTTATGCATTTTATGAATTATATGAATTTTATGAATTTTATGAATTTTATGAGTTTTATGAATTTTATGAACTTCAGAATTTTTTGAAATTTCTGACTTTTTTGGTTTTATGAATTTTACGAGTTTTATAAATTTTATGAATTTTGTGAATTATATGAATTTTATGAGTTCTATGAATTTTATGACATTTAAGAATTTTATAAATTCTATAAATTCTATAAATTTTATAAATTTCATAAATTTTATAAATTCTATGAATTTTATTTCATGAATTTTATGAATGTTATAAATATTATGAATTTTATGAACTTCAGTAATTTTACAAATTTTTGGAATTTTATGAAATTTATGAATTTGATGAATTTTTGGAATTTTATGAACTTTGCGAATTTTATGAATTTAATAAATTTAATGAATTTTATTAATTTTGTGAATTTGATGAATATTACGAATTTTATGAACTTTATTGATTTGATAAATTCCATTAATTTTATGAATTTTATAAATTTTACGATTTTTTGTATATGTGCTGAATTTTATTAATTGTTTATCGATTTTATTCATCAAGTCACTATTTTCTGAATTTTTATAATAATCTTTATTACTTTAAGTAATTTTCCAGTCACGTTCTTAATTTTTGCATTCCATTTTTTGTAAAAGAGTCTGTTTAGTGCTTTTTCATAATTTTCTCCTCCCGATTTCTATAGAATTCAAATATCATTATATGCCATATCTTGTTGTAAACGCAAGTTCATGCATAACTTTTATTAAAAGGTACTCGCAATAAAATAAAAATATGAATCAGTTTCAATGATTTCCAGATGCAACTCATAGCAGTCATCAAATTTATTGACAATTGTCAATGCTAACTGAAGAATAGCATACTCGTACGAGTATATAAAAATCGTGACAAACACAATGATGATGGCCCACACTTTTGATTGGCTTTTTTCACACTACTTCATATAATCGTTTTTTTGGCTAACATTTGAGTTTGATGGTAATTTGAGCTTCAGGAGGAGGTGTCACTTTTCAATATCGTGTCTCCATCACGGAGAAAAGGTGTTGAAAATGCTAAAATCGTGGGCTCTTATTGACGCTGAATTGTGTTCTTTGCAATTTTGATTTTGGCCGTAAAATCACGTTTTATTTGTTTATAATAATTTATTTGTTATATAAATATAATTCGTTCTTTTTTTTTTGCTGTTGCAGATTCTGTTTGTTGTGCAGTGAAATGTGGTTAAGGTTTTGTTTTGTATTCTGCTTTTTTTTTTTTTGTGTTAAATCTCTTTACTCTTTGTTGCATGACAAAGTATTAATTAAAAATAATTTTTTTTTCGAATTCTATGAAAATATTAGGGGTATTCATAATAAATTGATGAGGGACAGGATATACGAAACAAAAACGGGAATATGAAGAGAACATTTTACGGTGTATCAAACTGATTTCCACATTCCATTTATGGAATTGACGGCTAAAATTCTTTGCCTGCATCGGCTTCTTTCTGGCTTTTTTCAGTCTTGGATCCAAAACATTATAGTACTAGGATTTTGTAGTCAATGGAGATTTTGAAATTTTTGGGATGACTTAGGGATCATAAAAACATTCATTGAAATCAAAACAATAGGTATGACAATATAGCGGTTTAAAAGAGATTCAGAATTTGATGAATATTAAAGATTTATGTTTGCATTGTAGCTAAAATAGAGATCATTTGTAGTGCGCAGAGCACCTTTCAGAAGTTTAATTTCGTTTCGATTTTGATATTGATTATAATATTGATTATATTAATTAAATAACGAAAAAGTTGTTTTAAAACAGAGCTGAAACAGAGCTGAGACCAAATGTAGTTTCGTTTCGTGGCAGAGGAAAAGGCCTGGCGTCAAACTGCGAAAGTTAAAAATGGTTCGAATAATTTATTTTCTGAATCTACAATGCTAGTAGGCTCTCACAAATTTTCACAGTTTCTCGAAAATTTTGGTACAAACAAAACTGAATCATTAACTGAATCAGAATAAAAATTGTTTATAAATTCGTTTCAGGTCTATGAATCAAAATTAATTTTTTTGTATTATATTATAATACGATTTCGATGTATGAAACAGAAATAAAATTCTGTGCAATTTTGATCATATTTTCGGAATCAGAATAAAAACTTTGTATACTATGTTTGTTATAGACTCCAGAACCTGAAGCAAATTATAAGACTTCTTTCGAATTTAATTTCGTTTTGGCGACGGTCTCTGGTTTTGGCTTCACTTAAGACTACAAAAAGTATCATTTGAATCAGTCCAATAATCCCAAAAAGTTCATTCTTAGGCTGTGTAGGAAAAAGAACAACTTATTTATGTATCTGCTTACCGATTTTCGTGGAAAAACAAATACAAATTTAAATATAGAAATATAAATTTCCTATTTCCCTTGGGAAAAATTGCGGTATCATTTTCGCGTCATATTGTCTGTTCCGTTTCTAATATATTATAAATACATTTTATCATCTTGGAAGGAAATTTTAGTTAATGGTTTAGATATACATATATTTAGCTTCCATAATATAAACTGTTACATAAAGGATTCTTTTGCTGAAGGTTTTATTTGGCACGGTTAGAATAATGATTCGATTTAAATCAAATGCATATTGTTTTCTTCAATAATGTTGCTCTCTCTCGTAGAAATCCACGCACCATTTTTAGGCAGTCGAATTTTCACAAACCTTTCTTGAAGCGAATTTTCAATTGCATTCGATGAAACCAGGTGGTAGTCCAGGTCCAGACTACCAAGCGGATGCAAAAGATTTTTTCAATCAAGCTTCCGAAGCTTCTGACGAGTCATTATCGATATGTGTGGTCCGGCATTATGCTGATAGAATATAATTTATCTCCTCGCCTGGCCAATTTTACCACTTCTGGGCGATTACTTCGTTCAGACAGTCCAACTGTTGACCGTCCAAGCCCATATTAAGAGTTTGGCTGTAGGAGAACAGTTCATAGGGGATTATTACCTGCCAATCGCACCAGACATACATCAAAGCCTTACTAATCGTCAATTAACGCCGGCTTACCGCGAGATTCGACTACGACCATTTTCACTTGACATTGTCCAATTTTCATCACTGTCGTCATCATCACTATTCGCTTTGGAAATGGGTCGATTTCGTTGCTATTCAGTAGCGATTCGCAGATGAAAATTCGGCACATTAGGTTTTTTGGCATTAAGTTTTGTGGCATCCACACATGGAGCTTCTTTTTCTATCAAGCTTTAATTAAGTGGTTGTAAATGATTTTTTTGTGTGCAAAGTTTAACTCCTGGTATTGGCGGTTTCCTTTATTTTATTGGCCTTTTCGACAATTGGCTTTCCAGAACGTGGTGCATCTTCGATATTAAAATTACTGAAATGGAATCGATGAAACCAAAATTGCGCGATTGGCTTTATTAGGATCACAAACACTATTCACATTTTCTGATGCTTCGCTTGGGTTAACGCGGTTATGGAAGCAAAACTATAAAATATGGCATATTTTGTCTTTGCTGGGGCCCTTCTTTAATACTGAGTCAAACAATCAAAAAACTGTCTGAGTAGTTAATTAAGTACGAAAACATATGTTTCTAAGGCCATCTGCCGTAACCTGATTGCACTTGCACAACCGATTACTAAAGCCATCTATTCGAAAAATAATAGATTTTTGTATTAGGCTGTGTATAATGAATAGAAATGAATTTGGAATCGCCGAATAATTCTTAGATCAGAATAAGTACAGGGTGGCGCAGTAGAACGTGCATATTTAAAAAATAGATTACAAAATAAATACAAAAGGTATGGTTAAAATAAATCTAAGGCATTGCAGAGTTATAAATGGAGTTTATTTTTTTAAAATGACATCATCTAAATGGTGACCCTCTCTACGACGGCACTCCTCTAACCGCAAACGAAAATTATTGAAAACTTTCTTCAGCAATACTGGTGTAATGGCTGCCATTTCACCACGGATATTCTCCTGGAGCTGAACGATGTTTCTTGGATTATTACTGTAGACTTTGTGTTTGAGGTATCCCCACAAAAAAAGTCATCCCCACAAGGGATATCACCTCTTTTCGAAATCAGTCTGCCAGGGAACATCTGCTTCACCACCGCCATGGAGTCATTTGATGTGTGACAGGTAGCTCCATCTTGTTGGGACCAAGTTCTGGAATTCACTATTCTTGAGCTTTCAATTTCTGAAGCCAAAAATCCGTCCAACATCTCAACATAGCGTTCCGTATTAACCGTGACGTTTTGGCCCCGCGCATTTTCGAAGAAAAAAGGACCAATTATTCCTCTGCCAGAGATTGCTGCCCATACTGTCACTTTAGGACTATGCAATGGTTTCTGGTGTTTGATTTTGGGATTTTCACTGTTCCAGTAACGACAATTTTGACGGTTTACGAACCCATTCATAAGGAAATGAGCCTCGTCAGAGAAAAGGATATTGTCAAAATTGGAAAATCGATTAAGCATTTCATTAGCAAATGGGAGCCTTGCTATGACGTCAGACTCTTTCAATTCTTGTGTTAATTACAGCTTTTATGGATGCAGTTTAAGATCCAATGTTAAAATTCGTTGCAAACTTCGTCGCGATAATTGTAAGACAGACGATCTCTTGCGAGCCGACATTTGTGGATTTCCTCGTACTGACTCCATAACTCTCTCAACATTGTCTTCGGTCCTAGATGTTCTTGGGCGACCATTTGCTTGTGGTTTAAATGTTGAACTGGTCTCTTCAAAACGCTTTACCCATATTTTAATTAAATTAGCACTCGGAGCTTCACTAATTCGCCGTAGTCCATATTCAGCACAATATAGTCGCCTAGTAGCAATATATGAACGAGAGTTCTCGTAAAATGCGCGAGAGTTCTCGTAAATTCCCGTCAAAGTGATTCATAGCGACTAAAACTCCATGAACCCGCCAACCCAACGATGAACCCGCGCCTTTTTTACCCCGCAAAAAAAGATGATGCAATATGCACGTTTTATGGCGCCACCCTGTATCTCAGTGAATGTTTCGCTGCTCGCTAATGTCCCTTATGCGGATGAGAATTGAACTGGCATAACTTCGACACAACGTGCATTATATGCGGTCTCGAAATTACAGCTAGACCACTCATTAGACTTGAATAGGTTGTTGCATCAATATCCTTGCAATCGTTCTCAATTTCTTGTATCACTACTCCACTGGGCCAAGGAGTTGCTGCTGGCTTACAATTTGCCATTCGCCATCGCTTTAGCAATTCTTTCGTGCAACGCTCCTGATATATTATTATGTCTCCGTTAATCTCACGATTTATTTCCATTGCCAAATAGAAAGAAATAGGTCCAGAAACATAAAACATAAGACCAGTTAACTACTCTATGTATACGTTTGATTTTTACAGTTTTTAGATGATACAGTAATTTATACACGAGTATTATAAAGGGTGTCCCACCAAGAACGCAAGATTTAAATGACTGATGCAGCAATTGAATTGTTGCTCTGGCTGTATGATATGTGGCGCCGTCTTGTTGAAACCACATGCCCTCCACATTCTTTTCTTCAATTCTAGGCACGAAAAAACTGGTTATCATTTCACGATGCCGAACACCATTGACTGTTTGCGTTTGACATGCTTCATTTTCATAAAAAAAAGGTTCAATGATTCTCCTCCAGCCCAAAATCCACACCACACAGTGACACATTAAGGATGCATTTGCTCCTCGTGAATCACTCGAGGATTTTCCTCACCCCAAATGCGACAATTCTGAATACTGACGAAGCCATCAAGATGGAAATGGGCCTCATCACTGAAGATGATTTTATCGGCAAAATCAGCATTTTCATGTTGTCTCTCCAATACCCAATTAACGAACTCCCTTCGCTGTCCATGGTCAGCTGGCTTCAGTTCCTGAGTCATTTGAACTTTGTATGCATGAAGATGCAAATCTTTCGTCAAAATTTGCTGCATAGTGGATTTGGAGACACCAATTTGCTGAGCTCGGTGTCGAATTGAGGTGGATGGAGTTTGAGCGACATCATCACATACAGCTGCGACATTTTCGGTCGATCGACCTGGTCGAAGGCGCGTTGTTGTCTTTGCATCACTAACAGACCCAGTTTTGGCAAATTTATCCATTAATCTTTTTACAGTTGACTCTTTTGGAGCATTATTGTGACCCCAAATTGATCGCAATTTGCGAACTGTAGCCGCAAAACTTTCACCATTTTGGTAAAACAATTTCACAGTGAGAATGCGTTGTTCATTTGTGTAACGCTTAATTTTTAGTAACCTCGTACCTTCTACTGGCAAACAATAACAGCTGTTCAAATGTCAAACAATGACACTTCGACACTTCTTGCGTTCTTGTTGGGACACCCTTTATAACAGCACCTGTAACAGATTTATCTGCATTATAGAGCATTTTGCTATTAAAGTAAATTTTCTAGAATTCTCGAGTTTATTATTCAGTTTTGTGCTAAGGTTTCGCATCTATTTGGAAGCAGCTGTACCATTAATGCTTAAACTCCGATTAATATGAAAACCCAGCAATGCCTACATCATTTTGATTTATGCCAAGGATGAGATACAGCCACTAAAGCATAAACACGCAGAATTCTTTTAGTTGTTGAGGGGTCTCGTAGATTTTTAAAATTATGCACTCAAAACGCCAGCCTGTAATAAATAATCAATGTTTTTCTAAACTATTTCGGAAATAAATTAATCCATAATTGCTTTGCTGTTTATGGCGTTTAACAACACGTTATGACGTAATTGAAATTATCGTTTAGCTTTTTTTTTTTTTTACGTAATAAATATTTTTGTAACTTTTTACCTAATTATTTACAATTAATGATTTAATATAATTTTCGATTGTGTGCAACCGCACTTTTGTAAGGGGAAACCACAAAACAATATTTAGGCATTAGCAAAAAAAAAAAAAAAAAAATGAAACAAAAAAATTTAAACAAAACTAAACAATATTAAACAATATTATTCGCTCCTACCCTTCTAAGTTTTCCTATTACTACGAACACGCCAAAAATCTTAGTTTACCTAATAGTATCGAACTAACAACTCGTCCCTTGGTAACGCCTGCCCGTTATCGTCCATTGAGTGATCGTCTGACCATCTATTCAATCATTTATGAGTTTTTCATTAAATCCTCCTGCCCGTTCCATTGTTTCTAACTGTTGCGATGGCAAATGACGGTGATGACTGGCTGGCTGGTGGTCTTCGTTAGATTATTGGCCAACAACAACCAACCAACTCTTAACTCTGCAAGTTGTTCAAAAATGAAATTGAAAAATAATTATAAGTTTTTCATCATCCGCGTTGCAGTTTTTTTTTCTCTTTGGCGTTTTCGGTTTGTTGTCGAAAACACACACACACGAAGAAACCGCGAAAGAAACACTTTGCACAAAGTGCGAGGTGTTGAAAATCATAAATATTTTGCTAAAGAAATCTTCGTATTTGAAAACGTTTTCAGTGTTGATTAAACAGAGCATAACGTGGCTAAGAAATATTTACGTTTTGGTCGTTCGTGCTGCTGTTGCTTATTATTAGATGGAAATTTTCGTTTTTAATCGAAAACAAGAAAATATAGCAATAATTTTTTAACACAATCTAAAATTGCGTTATTGAAACGAATGAGGAAATTGGGGCCAAATGACGAACGACAAAGGTGTCATGTAAATATCTAATGAAAGGTGAAGGAAATGAATGAATTTAATGTCATTTTCGTATAACATCATTGTAATACCTAAAAGATGTTGCTGAGAATTCTGTAGATTAATTAGCTAATCAAAAAAATCGGATTAGAAGAATTTATTCTGGCCCACAATAATACAACTGTGTACAAAAAGTAAGACTAGTTTTTATTTGTTTCAAAAAATTTTCCATTTATTTGTTCACACCTATATTATTTGCTTCAAAGTATTCGCCCTGGAACACAGAACATTTGCACCAACGTTTTTCCAATCTTCGAAGCAAGTCAAATGGTTACCATTCGGTATGGCTTTCAGAGAGTGCTGGGATTCGCATTAGATCTGTTCAATTGAGACACAACGGCTTTATTAGATTTGTCGCTGACGAATAGCACATCACCGCTCAAAGAAAGAAATATGGTTATATCGTCATAACAATCCACAATCATATGCACGATAGTCATGTATACTAACCGCCGCACTGTGTGGTCAGCCACACATAAATTAGTGCAGTTAATTTTATATAGGTGGTGTCTCGATCATTTCAATAAATAGAATTTAAATACATAAATAAATTACATATAAAAAAATTTGAGTATGTTTGGATCAGTAATTAGCTAGAAATCACAGGGTGCAAAATTATGCCAATACGGTGGTTGTGGAGCGATTTTAATTGAATTTTTGGCGAACAACTTTTGCCGAAACTGCAGTACGAGATGAACAATTTTAATGTTTTGACAGTCGAGATTCGACAAGGTCCCTATTTGTTAATTGACGGTTTTTGAGCAATCCATATAAAATATGTTAGACATGATTTTCATCGACACAGGTTTCTAGTCATCCGGGATGTTGTTTGCCTTCAACTCATTTTCGGGCTTCTTTGAAATATTTATGCCACTTGTAAACATTTCTTTCTGAAAAAGTCTTTTTGTTGGCAATTTTTTTTTCAACATTCCAAATATTTTTGAAGAAATTCCATCTCACGAACTTGATGCAACTTTTTTGCTCAATAAAATCATGCATCGCCGAAATCATTTTTTCCACCCTACAAAACTACAGAACTGTACAAAACCATGTGTAGCTCAAACACCATGAAATTTATCATAAGAAATTTGGCATAGACGTCGACTACAGTGCTACCAACTTGGACAAAATTACTTGTGAAATTCGATCTACTAGCGCAATTTAAATCGAAAACTTATCTTACATTTTGGACACAGTAATATAAATATTTAAAACCACATACTTGTTTATACCTTTTGCCGTAGAATGGAGGATTAGGCTGGTCATAAAATAACGATTTTTGATTTTCTGCTGGGGACCTTCAAATGATGCAATTAGGCGAGGAAATATGATTAGCAAAGTTCTACCTTAAGCTGATAATATTGAACGATGCTTTGTTTGGAATAAAATTAAGGGAAACAGATATCTGTATAAAAACAATTAGCCTTCTCTTTTTAGAATCTGTTCACTAAATACCGAATTCGGTAAACTGGAAATTTGTTAGACCGGGAATTACTTATAAATTTTTTTTTATGATTTTGAGTATATCAATCATGCGTTGAACTGAAAACTGCTTAATATTACTAAATACTCGTATAGCAAAAAAAAAAAAAAATCTTAGTAAAACGTACATGAGATAATAATTTGTCAGGATAAGTTCCAGATTTCTAAGACGAGGTTTTAGTTTTCTATGGAGAAAGAGCATTTTTCTAATAAAAATCACCGTTTGTCTTATCTTTGATCTCAATAAGTTAAGGTTAAATCGCTGTCAATTAAATTTTATAGGCTATAGAAACCTTTTACGCTATTCGCGCAATAGATAGGCTGACAAAAAAACGTTCACATATATCTTGTAACCACTCTGATGCAGAGTACACTAAGTTTGTCATTCTGTCTATAAGAACTAGAAATATTCCCCCGAAACGCAAGCAGGATATACTAAGTTTGTCATTCTGTCAATAACTAGACATATTTCATCGAAACGCGGACAAGATATATTTGTACTAAGTTTGACATTCTCTCTATAACATTTAGAAATATTCTACCGAAGCTTAGACAGGATATACTAAGTTTGCCATTCTGTCTATAACAATTAGAAATATTCTACCGAAGCGCATACAGGGTTAGGAAGATGGATATTTAAAATGTTCCTATAGAATATGGATAGGTATTATCTTGAGATGTATTTCCATGGTGTTTCACTCCTAATCATAGCGTTACAACTGCTACGAAATAATTGATTTGATAATCTTTAAATTATTTATATCTCTGACCACAATTCATCATATGCTTCGATTATTGTGAGAATCTAGCATTGCCATGTGTTGGTTTGTAGGATTATACTGCGTTCAAAATTGTATCTAATAATTTATGATTATTCCGCTTTCATAAAATACTGACTTATATTCCGATATTTTAGGTTAGCAATATAGTAACTTCGATTTTTCTCACATAGATGGCGCTTTTGCTATTTATGACTCTTGTTATTTCAGCTGTAATTAAATTGCAAGTTATATCATTACACAGCTAACATTTCATGCTTCAATTTGTGATATGCCTTAACATTTTCAGCGTTTAGTTTTATTTTAAATCGTATTGTGAATATGTAATCACAAAAGGAGTATTTCCGCCAGAGTATATTCTATTATTACGAGGCAAAAAAGCTACAGAAGCACACCTGATATTTGTACTGAAACAGAAATTTCGAAATCACGAAATTCCGTATTGGAAATTTTACATTGAAATATGACCACCAAATCGATCGGTCAAATGAGGTTGATGAGTATGAAATCAAAGCCGTTACTGCGTCGGAATGACACGCTGTTCTGTCGGAGAAGTTGCAGAGAATCTTAGAATCTGCTTCACATGAATATTGAAAAACATTTGAATCGGTTTTGCCTGAAATAAAGGAAATCCACTTAACAAAACACATACGCAGTTAAGACTTATCGCTTAAATGCCTTCAAAATATATCCTTTTTGGAATACATTTTTATTGGAGAAAAAAAAAATATTCCTTACAACAATATCAACGTAAAAAGAGGTTTTAGTCTAGGCAAAATAAACGCAATCCAACTTCATTAAAGGCCAAATTACCCCGAAAAAATGTTATGTTGCCAGATTGGTGGAATTTTCAGGGAGTGCCTTATTTTGAACTGCTTTCGAGGTACTAAATCATAAATTTTGAGCTCTATCGGCAACTGATGAAGTTTTGTGGAGTATGGCAAGAAAAAAAGGCCTGAATTCGTAAATAACCACGGTAACGCTAGGCTCCACACATCGTTGCAGACTCGACGAAAAATATTGTAGATTGGACGGTGAATAATGTTCATAGAGATTAAATACTATAAAGAAAACAACCCTCTGTAGGCTGCAAAAGCGGATTTTCTTTGCCTGATTGAATTTGATGTCATTTTGATTCAAGTTCTTGGTATTTGTCATTTGTTGGATGCATAAAACCAATGGTAATGGCCTGTGTAATAATACCATTGCGTGCTTTCAGGCGTATTATAAATCGTCTACTCAAACATCCGAGACATTTAGTTTGCTCCAGCCTACGGAGAATGTCTGCGGTGAGGGAGTTCGTTTCTCTATGGTGATGCCACATCTACCTTGTAATTCTCATTTGGCATCTTCGACGTTACATTTTTGATCGGTGTTTCGAACATTTTTTGAATGGAGAATCCTTCAATACAGAAGGGGGGACTTGAATCCCGGATTGTTTCATTATTTTACTGGGAACCATTAGTCATTCTTCCAATATGAGGTCAAAAATTTGTCCGAACTATGAAAGAAGGTCATTGAGCAGAATGACACTTTTATTGTAAATTAGAGTTATTTATTAAGAACAAAAAAGCTTCAATTAACTCTGAGCAAAAATAAAAAAGAAAACAAATTACTTTAGCAAAGAGTAGGGAAAATACCCTTAGTATAAGCTATGTCATAACTAACCTTTTAATTTAATGACATTTAAGTTGCACTGAGCAAAAAATAAAGAACTAAATCCTTCGACAACCTTCTAGACTATGAGTTAACACTTTTTCTTGCCTGCATCAAAGGTAAAAACAAAAATGCTCTCCAAACAAACTAAAAATCGCTTAAAATTATTTGCTACAAATTCGCGTGCACATCGTCGCAGCGTGTAAAGTTGGTCTGTAGCCGACAGGAGGAGGTATAGTGAAAGAGAAGAGAACAGCGAAAAAGGGCAAGAAAGGCTTGGAGGAGGACTTTGTTATTTTTCACACTTTTGACACCAAAGTTTCGAGTTGAAATGAAAACGAAATGCTATGAAAAACAACGGCAAAACTAAAGTCGCAACAGTGAAAAATACCAGTTAGCGACAAAGTGAGAAAAAACTTTATCATTCGTGGGGAAATTTGGCGCACGTGAATCCTTAGTAATTTGTCGAGTGATGGCGTTTGTTGTTTGCTTGGTGGTTGGTAATGGCGTTGGTAGCTCTGTTGCTGCAACATCAGGTTGCAAGTTGAAGTAGATTTCAGCTAAAGTTATTAACTTTTAGGTATGTGAAGGTTGCACGAGAGCGAATAAATTATTTAGGTAACCCAGTCATAGCATGATTTGTTATGACAACCGCACACAGAAAACAAACGACTACGCAGCAAACAACCAAGTCTGTGACAAGAGAGACAACTTTTCATATACTCGTATAGTTGAAAGTATGAAATGATAAATTATGGGCGCTAATGTAGGGTAGCACTGTAAATGTCTTAAAAATACCAAAATATCAAAATTAATAGCAACATCTTTGACATACATTTAAATCGAGGGGGCAGTGCAGTCCACTCTAGCCATAGGCAAAGTGGAAAGTTTTTACCCATAAATTAGAGGAAAATCTTTGTAAAGGAAACAGCATTTCTTTATATTAATATCAAAATAAATTTCGGAGTTAAAGCCCTGTTTAAGTAACACCAAAAGTTGGATATCTACCACTCAAGTTAAAGAGTGACTTCTTTGTTTTATCTTAAGGTGGTCCCTTCAAACGATAAAGTGACAGACCATATAATACAGTGGACGTTATTGCCTTAACCTACAAGATGAAGGAATGAACGTCTCTATCACAATAAAGGCATGAATTTAGTTGTTCTTAAATAAAACACCAAACTCCTTAAGTGAAGATAAAATGAGCAGAAATTTAAAAAGTTTCCTTTATAAATATTATAGCCTTTGAAAAGCAAATTCAATCATGTTTGTAAAGGCAAATATTAACTGCCTAATAAATTTTTATATATAGAGAATCGCGCCACCTATCATAAGTTATTCATACTAGAAAAGAAATATGTTATATTGAAAAAAAAAATTGCGTAAAACTTTAAATGTTATTACACGTTTTTAGTTTCTTTCTGGGATTTACTTTCCTAAAAAATATGAACAACATGTGGGGAGTTTTCGAAACTTTCCTCATTTTGACACAATGACGTTTACTACAGCGATAGAATTTCTTTCCGCTTTTTGTGAATTTTTGGAATATTTAGCACTTTAGAAATCAGATAAATTAGTCCAAATTTTGTTGGCCATGCTTATCACCAAGTATGATTTCCGCCATTATCAAAATATCGAAATATCTGCGATGAGTACTGTCATTCATTTTCTTAAAACAATTTTTATTGTATGGGAACTTAGTTTTTCTTGGATAAATCACCAACTTCCTTAATTGAATAAATCAGCAACTTCTTTAAGTAAAAGCGAAATAAGTTTCCCTTTTACAAGCTTCCCTTGGAAAAAATATAATATTCTTTGAAAAACAAGTTGAATCGAGTTTGTAAAAGCAAATGCTAAGAACTGGCTAATAGATTCCTATATATAGCGAGCTATTTGTATAGTTTGTCTAATGTGCCATCTATCACACATTATTAGTACTATTTTAAACAATGTCGTAAAGAACATCACTGTGAAACTGCATCACATTTGCTTGAACGGTAAAAGAAAATCTACAGGGAATTGGAGAATAAAACAAAAAAAAAAAGAAAAAGTTTATCATTCATTCTACCTTACTGTATAGCTTTCAAAGTAGAGCTCATCCGAAATAGTACACTGATCCAATCATCGAAACATTTTTTTAAATGTATTTTCAAGAAAAGACTTCAGTTCTTTTCTCGTATTCTCTTCCATATCTTTTATCGACTGGAAACGGGCGTCTCGAAATAGTATTTTTAATTTTGGACTGAGAAAAATATTCAACCGGAGTCATTTCAGATGAATGTAGTTTTTATTCGATGGCATTTGTTGGGTTGTTGGCCAGAAACTCTTCCACAAGGACCTAATTTCCTGGAAAGGATTTGGAGTGCACAACAGCGCGATAATTGAAGAAAACGATCAACTTTGCCTTCACTTCTGATAGACGTAGACGTTTTTTTTCGGTTTCGGCGTAAATGAAGTTGGCATTCTGAAATTTGTTTGCATGTCAAACTTATAAACCCATGCCTCATCAGCAGTTATAATGCGTTTTATGAATGTGGCACCGAAACCGGTGTATTCTAGCATATCTTCAGTTACCTTTTAGGCGATGGAGTTTTTAAAGAAAATACAGGTCTTTCGAAACGTGCAGCAACGCATTTCATACCTAAACAACGGTGTAATATGGTTCGAATTAATTCCTGAGAAACAGGATGTTCAGCGTCAGTTTCTCTCAAACGTAAGTCGCAATTTTCAGTATAGAGGGAAATATACTCTAGAGAAACATGCTACCTCACCTCAGATACTTTTCGTAGACTCGAGTAAAGTAAGTTTTACTATATTTGAGAAGACGACATATGTATGTATATTACGCCTGAAAGCATGCTTTGGTATTGTTATATAGGTCATTGCCATTGGTTTTCTATAGCTAGTTAATGGTAAGTACCATGGATTTGAACCAAAATGCTATCAAACAAGACAAATCTGCTTGGGCGTACTAGTCGAATATTTTGTCTTTTGGATCCCAGAGAGAAAGAGAGAGAGAAAGACTGAGAGACAGTCAGAGACTGAAAGAGAGGGATACAGAGAGAGACTGAAAGAGAGAAAGAAAGAGACTGAAAGAGTGAGACACAGGTAGAGACTGAAAAAGAGAGTAACAGAGAGACTGAAAGAGAGAGACAGACAGACTGAGAGAAACAGAGAGAGACAGATAGAGAGAGGACGGACAGAGAGACAGACAGTGATTGAGACAGAGAGTTGGTTTATCTAGAGTATTCAACCCCTATGATCTCCAGTCACCATTTCCTTCAATTTATCGATGGTAACTTCAATAGAATTCGTTAATGGCAAATTATCCATAATAGCTCGATCTTTTTTGAACCACCACTTATCTACCTATACACATGTTTTTGATAAAGTAGATCCGCCGCAAGCGATAGCAATACAAAATTTAAGACAAATTCTTTGTGTAAAATTCGCAAAACATACTGGCAAACTCAAACATTGTGAACAAATTTATCAATGGATTGTGATAAAACTTCGTGTCAGTATAGAGGACAGTTGGGCCATCTCAGGGACAAAAATAATTCTGACAATTTGAAATGTTTAATTTCCGGTACTGTTTGGGCAGAATGTATAATTTGCATGTTTTATAAGTCTAACGATGCCGAAACTGGTTTCATACTTTTTGGATTTTTCTTTTTTCTATAAAAATTTTCTGCGACTTTAAAATACTTTGTTTGTTTAGTGTCGTTGACTCTATAACGATAATAGAGTGTTTTGGGAACGATGATTTCAGAAACGCTTTAGGTTTTCGTGGATTTATCTAAGTTTCTGAGAAATTTGCTTTACATTTTTTTTTTTTTTTTTTTTTTTTTTTTTTTTTTTTTTTTTTTTTTTTGTTTTTTTTTTTTTTTTTTTTTTTTTTACTTGAACCAAATTTTAAGGTTAATTATAAAAAATGATCATTGTTTTTGTGATTAGAAATAATTTGATAGCCAAAATATGCGTCAGATAACCACCACCATTATATTTTTTTTTTAATTTAGCGAGCGTGTCATCCCAAGCCTTTTTCTAGATCAGTTTTATCAACAACAACCTCAGAAATTTAATTATTTTAAAACTTTCACATTGAGCTCTTCTTCATATCCTACCTGCTGTAGCTGCCAACTCCATTTTCCATGCAAACATTCGAAGTACACGAATGCTTCACATTTCAACTCTCCAAACAGAGAGGTGTCATCATCATCAAATAGCACTTAAATAAAAATATATTTATATCCACTTCTGTATGCGATGAGATGGATGTTCGTGAAATAGTTCTGGTGGAAAAACAACAGGAAAAAAAAACACAAAACAAAAAACAACTACAACATGTCAGACACGTTATTATATCGGAATTCAAACAATTTTGAAGCCCCGTCTCCTTTGCTATAGCAGACCAATAGAGCAGGGGGCAGGGAGTTATACAAATGTGCACTCGGCAAGGGCAACACCTGAAAAAGTACCGGAAAAAAGGATATTTTTCCTGTCATTTCATTATAACGTTTGGTAACACAATATCTCCTGCTTCACTGTTCAGCCATGAAAGTGAAGGCGAGGTAGAATTTCGCATTGAGAGCTTTCGAATCACAAGTACTCGTTGTATATCGTCTGCCGTTTGTTGTATGGTTCGTATATAAAATGCTGTGAAACAATTCTATGCAATTTTTGTACGGCAGCTGAAGTTGTCCTGTTGTTCTCTGAGTGCAGTGTAGAGTGTCGGCCAAAAATAAAACAAAACACGGAATGAAATTGATATAAATAAATATTGCATTATTGCATGAGACATGAAAATAATTTTTAAATTTTATTTTCAATTAAAAGGATGAGTATTGGCGGAAAGATTGCACACAGACACATTGGAGATAAGTAAATCAAATTTAACTCCGTTGAAAACTAATTGTATAGTAATTAAATTTTAGTAATTCTAGGTAATTTTAGATGATTGAAATACACAGGTGAATGAATTGTCTCGCTTAGAAACTTTGTGATTGATCGAAGAAATATTTAAAAAAAATTCCTAAAATCTACAAACGAATTTCATAGGAAGTTAGCCGGCGTGAGATTGTAAGGAATTTGGGAATATTTGAAAAAATTTCCTAATATCTCTAAACGAATTTCACAGAAAGTTATCCGGTGTGAGATTGTAAGGAATTTGAGAATACTGGTCTGGAATTCATGAAAAACTCTAACAAGTAATTATACAGGGTGGGCCATAAGGGTGTTGGCGGTTTAAATATTCAATTAAAAAAAAAACTACGAAACATAAAAAATAAATATTTGTATTTTTAAAAAGTAGAAGCAATGGAATTTTTAAGACTTAAAAATAATGTTGTCCAAATGGCTTCCCTCGGCTGCTTGACACTCTTGGAACCGAAGTCACAAATTTTGGAAAACTCGTTGAAATTTTCACCTTAATGGCCATGTGAACAAGCAAAATTGTCGGTTCTGGTCCGAGACTAATCCCCGACGCTTGCATAAACGTCCACTTCACAGCCCTAAGCTTGTCGTGTGGGCTGGGATAACGTCAACCGGTATTATTGGACCATACTTTTTTGAGGACGAAAGAGGGCATTCGATGACGGTTAGAGCGAACAATTATTGCAACATGCTAGCAGACTTTTTGGTGCCAGCTTTGCAAGAACTTCAAGGCAATACCTCGAGGATGTGGTTTCAACAGGATGGGGCTACATGTCATTTGGCTAGGGTATCCATAGAGCTATTTTTCGTTTTTGCATGACGTTTACGGGTTTATTTAGCATAGTTGGAATGATCTGATTTAGGTAAAGTATGCGCCGTTTTGTTTGATAACCAGCTGTCTTTTTCAAAGTAATTCCATTATGCATCTCTAATAGAAAATTTCGTTTATATCGGCAAACACTGGGGATGACAGTTGATTTTCACAAGCTATTCTTGAAGCGAATTTTTCATCATTAAAATCGTCCGCCATAGACTGGAACAAATGAAAATCACTTGGTGTCAGCTACGGTCTATAAAGCTGCTAACTTTCTGGTGAGTCCGGAGCTTTTGATGAGTC
>JAHXMU010000133.1:1886166-1915368 GCA_019455685.1 Philornis downsi | reverse complement strand
CGAGTTCATGTAATAATGGCTCTAGTTCATAAGTATTTTCAGCTCTTTCGGTACACCGTGAAGTTTGAATTCGAATGATATTTCCCGCTCATATTTATAGATCAATCGTTCGTTTAGTACGATTTATTGTTTTTAAATACCAATTATGAATTTGTATTTTATGTGAGTGATTAGTTCAGAATAATGTAAAGTTATTTTACCGAAATATCAGAATGAACTAGCGAACTAAATGATTGAACTAGTCTAAAGCAATGGATTGAACTATCATTATATATATTAAAAAATCGAATGTTCATTCTAATAAATAGAACTAACTATTGAACTGAACTAATACAAACTAAATTTAAGTATATTTTACAATTTCGGGTATTATTATCATGGCGTTTGTTTACATAACTGAACTACTACAAAATTGAACTAGTATTTTCTATAGTTTAGGCTATTTGTATCGTGATATATGTGTGAGTATATACAAAAAGTTCGAACTAGTTCATTAGACTGAATTGAACTAAAATGCCCAACTCTAATGCATTTTAGTATATTTCACAAGTTTGGGTATTGTTATGTCATGGTCTGGAGGAAATTGAGGTAAAAAAATATTCGTATTATCATGGAACAGTTTCTCTCATTCTTAAATTTCAATGTAATCGAATAATATTCATAATATTATTGTATATTAATATTTAAGGTAAATTCATTCATTGCAAACATGAGGACATCGGCATATCTTTACTCTGATAAACTTAATAAAATCTATTTTCTTTTTTTTCTTTTAGGTAAGTTGCGAAATATATTGTCTAATCGATAGTAACGGTAAGTTTTCAACGTCATGAATTAATCTCCCCTTTTTAGAATCTTTGAAGGGAACATAATTTCTTCGTCGCCATAATGTGTTATCCTTTATAGTTACCTTTCGTATATTGTAATCGTAAACCGTAATCGTGTTCGTTTTTGTCATTTGTAATCCAAAAAATTGCCAGGTTGCCAGAAACCCTTTTGTTAACCTCCCGCCATTTGTTTTAAGGTGAATTGGCGAAGGTGCCATGAACGGCGTAGTGCTTTATCTATTTTGGAACAAAGGGGTGTCATTGTGTCGCAATTTCAATGAAAGTGCGACGTTTGTTGCTCTGTTGTCCTCATTTTGTTATGCGCTTTTTCCCTTTTTCTTGGGGTGTTTTTCATTTTGTGTGAAGCACCCTACCACATAAAAGGAGGCAGACTGAAGTTTGTACTTTATATTCACTGGATTTTCTATAAAGAAAATGTTTTTCTGGACCAATACTTAGGTGTAGAATATCGGAAATTTTCTTAATGAAGGTTGTTTGAAGCATGTACGACATCGTTTTCATTTCAACTAACTCAATTATTGCTAGCTGGACTGTTTTAAATCGTCCAAATTGTTCGATTTTCTTTTGCAAACTTTTCGTTTGTCATAACCTCACAGCTGCCGTAAGGTCATAACTTCACAGCTGCCGTAAGGTTAGAAAAATTTGTAGGCGAAAGAATTGCGGAGTTTCTTGAAATCGACAACGACAATTAGATGGTTTTCTGACTACGTGACAACTTTCACTATCGTGTTTGAACCAAACAGTGTTGAAAGAGAATCTCTGCCGGCGAATCTCTGTCTGCGAAAGAAAAACTCTTCCAACGTCTTTCTGTAATATCTTGGCAGTAACATCAGCTACTCTTTATAATTTCATGCATTATATTTGAGGCGTCTTATTTACGATATGTAGTTTGCTGACCAGCAAAAAGCTCCCATTCATTTAGATATGTTTCCAAATTCATGTCATGGGAAGGTTAAATTCGAAATTATATCCTCTGAGAACTATCAAAGGTGCCTATGGAAAACTTGTCGATATTTTCCTAATATTTTTATATTTTTTAGGTATTTTCCTAATATTTTTTTTAAAGTTTTATTTAAATGCATTCTACATTATATGATTTCTGCATCGATAAACCAGCTAGTATCTGGAACAGTTCGTTAAATTAACTGCTTGCTTAGTCCAGAGGGACCCTAATGTGAAGACTTTTCTTTTGTTGAAACAAACAACTTGATATCCCAGCTTTACCTCAGTTTTACCCATTTTCAATGGTTGAGAAGTCTGCAGTAACAATTGGTAGTTTTCGGTTGCATAAGCCATTTGGGTCGTTTTTGTTTTTAATGCAACAATGCAACAAGTAAATGCGAGTCAAAAATTCAACAAATACTTCTACAAAGATTGATAATCCTCACTGGAGTAGGGTAGAATATTCATGTGCCATCCTGGACCTTTTTATTTCCTTCATTAACATTAATTTTGAAATCTTTTTCTACAAAAAACTCGTATCTAACGAGCACTACAAAATAAGTCATTGGCAAATCATTTATCATTTATTTATTATTAAAAAAAAAAAAAATTTTGCGAATTCTCAGCATGTTTTGGTCGCCTGAAAATATGTTTTCGTTATCTATAAATTGAAAGACTCCAAAGTATGCAATGTTTTATACATGTTGTTCTTATATAAGCTGCTTTAAAATTACATTAAAATATTTCTAGTGCTGAAGATTTTTATCATTATTAGACTACAACAATTTCAACGACAGCTTATAGGGGTCGTCGTCTTGAAGACGTTTTCCCTATGCATTATAGTTTTTTTTTTTTGTTTTTGTTTTTACTATTAACAATAAAACGTACAATTTCTTGTGCAATCCCTTTCCTCCCTCCGCCATATTACACACCCCTAATGAAAATCATAATAATAATAATTTGAACGTGAATAAAAATTGCGTCATATTTGTTCATTTTCTACATATTCCCAGAAACAAACAAACAGAAGGTCCTTTGAGTCCTTACGGGTTGGGCAAATAAAAGCACAAATATAATGGCAAATGACAAGCGCAAAACAAAAATTGCTGAAAATAAAAGAAAACAAAAAAAAAAGAACACAAAAGTAAAACCAACGAAAGTATTTCAATTTAAGTGACATTTTCTATTTTCCACAATGTCATAAACATTATACTAATGATGACAATTCTAATGATAATCATGACGACAACGTTAATGATGATTGTTATTGTATGCCACCGTTATTTTGAATAATACTTGCAATTTTCGTAAAGAATGACAGAAAATTTGCTTGGTTTTTGTAGTGGTTTATTTGTTTTAAGACCTTTTGCCACATAGTGGGAGTCTGACACAATGTTGGTTGTCCTTATCGTTGGTTCTATTCTCTACTTGTTTCTTTGTGAAATGGCTTATGTGGTGTCATATCCTTCCTTCCTTCCACACCAATCTTCCACTCTGCCGCATGCTGACTATAACAAAAGACTGATAGACATTTGTCAATCAAAATTATGAAGTCTTGTTAGACACAATCCGCTGTGTTTTTTGCCTGTCGCCTTTGTAGCTTAAATATCTCTGTATCTGTACAAAAAAAAAAAGATAAAGGATTTGTTCTCCTCCCTCGTCTTCCCTAAGAAGCAACCATTAGTAGCGTCTTTTGCCATATTTCATTGCATTAGAGCAGCCGGGATGATATGAAAATATTTTAAACTGCAGCAAATGAATGCACTGGATAATACGCATTCATTATCTACAGCCCAGGGATAAGAGCGCAACACAGAAGTATGATAATTTTCTAAAGAAAATGCCACCTATTGTTTGTGGCCATGCTGTGATGGGTGACGATGATGAATGGACACGGACGCGTGGACAGGATTGTATTCAATACCCTTTTTGAATAGTAAATTAGAATGACTTTTCATGTTTCTGTGCTGTGCGGCATCTTAGCAGCTAAGTTTTAATCATTAAAAGTGCATAATTTGTGAGTTTTTGTGTGTAGAGAAAAATGAATTCTGTGGCACCTAAAAGTATGCTAAATATTTTCAATTCAAATTTGCAAATGCCCTTAAGTATGCAATGAAAATTGTGCTTAATTAAAACATTTGTTTTTTCCGCTGCTTTCTGTGTGCTTTTGTATTAATAAAGCGCAGTTTTTTGTTTCGTTGGTGTTGAGTTAAGCTCAGGGAGAATGAACTGGATGTGGCAGTAGGGCAAAAAAGGCAGCGCGAAATGTAGATATACATAATAATATCCATCTCCAGATGTTTTACAACAGCTTAAATAAGTGATTATTAATGAAAACTGCCTTATTTAATGACAGCTGTAACTTTTCATTTTGAGCCTAAAAGTATGATTCATTTTCAGGTTACGGAAATATATTATAGATAAAATATCCTTTGTAATTTCTCAATGGGTCAGGGGGGCAGCTCCCCTCATTTGATTAATATCTTTGTACGGTTTTGTATTTTTGGACTCTATGAAATGAAACCATTAGTTTATTTCATCAGGTTCGAGAAGTCTGATCAAATGACGTAATCGCTGCGCGAGGAACATTTGAAAGATGTATCTAATCTTCTACACATCTGTTTTAAGGTGAGGGAATTTTTGGTTTATTATTCTCTCTGTCTGTCAGTGTGTTATTCTATTGCAATTATTTTTGCAGGCAGTGTCCTATAAATTTGAGCCAGTTTGTAGACAAGTTCAGTGCCTGTGCGAGGGATGGAAAATCACATTTATTGAATGAATTTATGCTCCATCCCTCGTAAACCTAACGCTCAGCACAACTACATTTTACTACAATCTTGTATGTGAACCATTCGGTCAGTATCAGACACCAAAGTTGCACTTATTAAAATGACTTGCACTAAACTTGTATAAGAGGCAATTTAAGACAGAATGTGCGCCTGTCCGTCAGTGCGTTAAGTATAGCACCACCCTATACTGACTGTACCATTGCAAACATTGGAGGACCATTCTTTATGTATCGGATAGTTTGCAGAATAATTAATTTACTGTATGAGAGATGAAAAGTAGTATTTGTTGAAGAAAGTTGATCATCTTTCTTCGCAAAACAAACGTTCGCAAAGTAAAGTTGATCCTGTACCTGTCGAAGAAATGGTGCGAATATGAGATGTATCAGGTAATTCAAAAGAATTGGCCCATATAGAGTAGCATTGGTCGACATAGACACTTTTGACTTCGATTTTGACAAAATTAAGCTTTGTCGGTAAAATTAAACTTTGTCGACAAAATTAAACTTCGTCGACAATATTAATCAAGGCATTGAGTGATATCACACAGATAGTCCATTTACAATATATCGCATTAGATTGTATCGATATGCATTTTTCATGACATAGAATGTTTTTAGCATATTGCTTATCGAGATAGATTTTGTAGACATCGTCTTTGCCGACATAGACTCGCTCCTTATTGAATTTGTCGACATAGATTTGGTAGATATTAAATTTTTTGATACATTCTTGATCATCATGCGACATCGTCTAATCGAAACATTGTACACAAACGAAAAGTATGTTGCAATTAATATTATTGTAGTATTTATTAGCTCTGCGAGCTTTTCTATTAAAGATAGTTTGTAGGAAACTGTTGCTTTTAATAGCACTATAGACGTCTCTTTTCCATTGAAATCGGAAATTATTATTTTTACAAGCAACGCGTTTGATTTCATTCTTAATTTCTATTACAAGCGCCTAAAAATATACTTTCGAACATCATTTACATCAAAAGTATGCTAATTTTTCTGAACAATCAGAACAAAACAAATGTTCCGCAAACCTCTGGCAAACACCCGCGAAAACCACATAAGAAATTTTGGGATTTTGCTGAAGTGAAACTGGTAAATCTCACCACGACAGTGTAAACGTTAAAAAGAACACCAACTTTCCCATTGCGACTTGCACACACACACAAGTTCTCCCATTCCCTTAACCACATAGATAAATGAGTTGGTTGGCAAACTGTTGTTTCCCTATATATTGGCTAGGAAGTGTCTGCTCGAAAGCGTACGAAAGGAAAAAAAATGAAAAAACAGAAAAACTTTTCCCCCATTAAGCCCAAAAACCTGAGAGGAGCTTCCCACTTTTCGGTTTCTGGTAGTTGGCAAAGATAGGCAAACATCGCAACTATATTTGTTCATTTAAAGTAAAATTCACACACATGCCTCAATGTTATCCTTGTACCCGTGCATAGCATCCTTTAACACACATTCACACTCATCGCCGTTCAGATAAGAGGTCTCTACAATTTGCAGATAATAAAGTCGAAAACATTTAAGAAGACAAGTGTTAAACCACATGAATACACACATATTCATTATCATGGTATTAGAGGGTGTGGAAGAGGATAGGGAATGAATAAAACTTTTTGAGACGGGCGGCTTTACTACTCACACATATGTAGAAAGTATAACTAATATGTTGGAAAGTTTTACTCCTTGTCTGCTGTGCGTATTGCTGTGTTTGTGTGTGTGTGCGTGTGAGTGCGTCTTATGGCAGTTTAACAAAATGCCAAAGGATTTGAGAAAGATTTTGTGCTAAAAATGCTTGCCCAAAACAACGTTGAGGCAGCAAATAAACTATTTGTTTTCAACTTTGGCTGTTAGTAGCCAAATAGGGGAAAAATGGGAAGAAGAGAGGTATGAAAAGTATAGGCTGTTTGGTGTGACATAGACATAGTCAGGACTTAGGCAATGTAGACAATGGTTTTGTCATCACATTTTTTTTTGACACCGAAAATTTGTCAATATAAATGTTGTAAAGATATGGCCTAACCATTAAGATTTGTGGAATAGGCTAAGGTCGACAATTGCTTTAGGAAGATAATCTTAATTGACGCCAATTTTGTCCACAACGATGAGAATACTTTATTGAGGTAGATTAGGCGCTGCCTACGACACAGAGAAACAATATAAGTCGAATATTTGGACATTGACGCGGTCTATTTCGACAAAGTGTAGATTTAGCCACACAAAACTAAACAAAGCCTTTTTTGGAAGAGTTTGTCGACACAGATTTCGTCGATTTAGACTTTATCTTAGACTTTGTCGACTTTGACTTTGTCAAAGTTGCCTTTGTGTATGTTTTTTCTTTTTTCTGGTGGAAAGTGTTGCCAAAACAGAACTTTTCCGCATTGAATTCGCCGTGAATTCATTTCCAACATATGCTTTCTCAATTGTACTTTGTTTTAATAGACTTTGTCGACATTGAATTAGTCGACGTCGGGCCTGCCTAGAAGGATCTTCTCCCAATTTTGTGGGCCGTGGTTATAAGATTTGTCGGCTTAGATTTTTTGAACATGAACATTGAGAACACATCGTTGTGGTGAACTTTGTCGACACTGAATTTTTCGACACCTACATTATCGTTAAAATTTTTGCCGCCACCCAATTTATTCTCAAGTATCTTTTCTGTAGTTTTCGTCGATCAACATATTGTATTTATTTATCGTGTCCACATCCAATGAATTTCACCCTCAATGACTTCACAGAATCCCTTTTTGCTGTTTTTGTGCACTTAAAGATCTTGATGATACAGAGTTAATCGATTTTTTGTATTTGTACCTACAGATATCCAGGATTTCTACTTCTCCTCATCGATGTTGTAGACATTCAATTGATCATTGACTTTGTCCAAGGCTATTTCTTCTGCAGTGTTTATCGACATTACTTCCCTGGCTCACATGTCGATTTTGTCAACATGAATCTCTTCGACTTTGATGCGGTCGATACAAAAATGTTGTGGACAAAGATCCTGAGCTCAGTTTTGGTCGTACAGTGCTGACTTTAATTACTGACTATCATGTGATACCATAGATCTTGTTGACGCATACTTAGTAAATGCCTACTTTGTAGACAAAGATTTGGCCACGTAATATTTTGGCATAGAATTTCTATTCCGTCTTTTTTTTTATGTGAAATTTTTGGATTGTCAAGTAAACCCACATATTGGTTTACCAACCTCAGCTGATTTCCAACACCGCAAAAAATAACATATATTCTAAACGCTTTAGTTTTCTGCGCTTCATCTCCAATTTGTCACAACAAATTTTGACAGTATTTCGAAACCCAAGACCTTCCAGATGCCTCTTGGTCGTGCTATTCCGTGCCCCCCAAAGAGTTTGCTGTCGAAAGCTTTTCGTAATGGATCATTCGGGTTCATCCGATCAACATGACCTTGCCAACGCATTATATATGTTTTGATGCGCTTACCTACGTCGATGACGGTAAATAACTTATACAATTCATAGCTCATCCGTCGTCGATACTCCCTGTTAACGACGATAGGTCCATATATTTTCCTTAATATTGTTCTCTCGAAGTCTCCCAGCACTGATTCATCCGCTTGTGTCCTAAACATAGAGAAGTGAACTCGCTTACCTCAGATACTCCCCGAAGGCTCAAGCAAACTAAATGTCTCCCATGTTTGAGGGGAATATTTATATTACGCTAATTTATATGGCTGATCAACGGTAAATAGCATGGACTTGAACCAAAATGCTATCAAACCCTATCGAATAAGAAAAATGTGCCTGATCTTACTAAGCGAATATTTTATCTTTTTGAGCCCAGAGAGAGACAGTTTCTCCAGTAGGTAAATTACACAACCCAGGACTACATGTGGAAAAAACTACAATGATAATTCAAGTGGTTTAAAACGTATACAATTAGCAGCTGGTTCATGTGAATAAAGCGCTTATTCCATCTGTTTGAGCGACATCTCATCGATATTATATTTCACCAGTTTTTATTGCTGAAGCTGACATATCTCACTAGTAGTATCCAAAGATAGATGCATATTTTTAGGTGTTTCGATTTTCCCAATTTAGCCGCTGTATCGACCCTCGTATGAATTTCTTTCTACACAAAAACTCCCTATGAATATGTAATATTTCATTGTGTATTAAAGCCTTTGAAATGATTCACTTAATAATGATAACTGGTGCTACAAGTCTTTAAACTAAAACTTCATACGTGCTGCTTGCTATCAGGGTTAATTTCTATTGTTCGGGGATTGTTGAGTTCTGGTCGTTTTCTTTGAAGTTTACGAAAATTTAAAAGTTTTTATCGGTTTTACATTGGCGTAAATGTTTTAGTGTGTAACGATGTGTGTGTATTTGCACATGACAAAGAGGTTTTATAATGAAAAAGATCTCCAACTCTCTCTCTCTCTCTCCTTTCCTTTTGAGGTTTCTTTGATTTTTGTACTGCTGCATAGGGACATCACAAACAATTTTAAATTTTGGTTGTAGACATAGAAGGACCTTTCAATTATACGCACATTTATATAAACATCCTTATTAGTGTACAGTATATTTCTTTGAAGTAATTTAGATATATCGTATCTTAATGTGCGGTTATATAACTATTTATTGTTAAGTTGTTAGATTTTATTAGTTTGATAAAAGAAGGATTATATAAAGGTTGTATTTTCGAATCAAAGGATTGTATATGGTTATTTGTATTATATCGGCTCCTAAAGTTATGCTTTATATTATACAATTTAGGCATCGGCAATGACCTCTATCTGTTTTAATAGGTATTATATTTGTTATTCGTGTTTTAAATGGTTTGAGTAGATAGCGAAAGGTGAAAAAAATATATATTATAAAAACTGTTCTCATGGTGACGCCCTTATGGGAATCTCAATGCGGTTTGTGAAGGTTAGAATACGGCATTTGACAGCTACAATCATAGGTATTAAATGACATGTAAGAGATAATCACATCACTTTTCTTAGAAATCGAAAAAATATCAAATTCATATTTTGCCAAAAATGAGGCGGGAAAATGATTATTTTGTCGCTAAGTCGGCACAATTGTCCTCTATACTGACACGGAGTTTGAGCGCGATCTGTCATTTAGTCGGGCTCATCTCATGTGAGTTTTACAAATTTTACAATGGACAAAAATATCAAGTAAAGAATTGGTGCCAAGTTTTGCATTCCAAATAGATTTCCGTGTATCGAAACACTGAAGGCCTACAGGGAATGGACTTTATCAAAAACTCGTGTGTGTGAGTGGTACAGTGCTTTAAAAAGTCGCACAGACGTGACGATGTGACGTGTTCAACTGA
Source organism: Philornis downsi (assembly GCA_019455685.1). Classification (NCBI taxonomy): domain Eukaryota; kingdom Metazoa; phylum Arthropoda; class Insecta; order Diptera; family Muscidae; genus Philornis; species Philornis downsi. The sequence goes on along the minus strand of JAHXMU010000133.1, from coordinate 1,905,450 downwards.
GGTTAACATCAATAAAGTAAATGGCGACTGACAATAGGCGCTTAAATTTGATGGAGATAGTCGCTGTACTTTTTGTGTCTTTCGCATCATTTTACAGATTTCTTTGGGTATGAAACGCTTTGTCGATCATCTAGTGCCGAAGAACTTGAATTTTCTTCAAAAACGCAATGACGTAAAGGCTGCTGAAGACCTGCTCCAACGACGAGTCAAATTCGGCTTCATATTCACAAAATGCATTGTAACTGCTGATGAGACATGGGTTGATGAATTGGCATGCAAATAGCTTCTGAATAATGCCTTCCAACTATGACGAAACCGAACGAATCATATCAAAGGTTACCAAAAGTCAATGTATTGTTGACTGTATTCTTTGATTATCGCATTGCTTTGCAGTCGGTATTCTTGCCAGGAAATTAGCCGGTAAATAAATAATATCATTTTGGTATTAAGAGGCTTTTGAGAGAACAAATTATTCTAAAAAAGTCGGATTTATGGGAAGAAAATACACGGATTTTGCACCACCATAACACACCGTTTCAGAAAGCTATTGTTGTGAATTAAAACTCTAGCCTAAAACTCAACAAATGTCAATGAACAACCGCCGTGTTCACCTGATATGGCTCTGGATGTAATTTTTTCTCCTTCCTGTTTTCAACCGACAGCAGACATGAAAGAGAATTTATGGCGAGAACTGAAGTATATTCTTTTTTGGAAAATGCGTTTGAATGAGTTTTTGATGATTGTATTATCCGTTGGCATAAGTGCTTTATTTCGCCAGGGGCCTGCAATAGTTATCAACGTCCATACATTAATTAGTCCATAAATAAACATCGTTGTTAGAAAACCAATTCGTTCACAACCAAATATTTTTCAAAAATGCCAGAAATGATCGAAATCCTGCTTTTCTGTATTAAACGGTCTGTTTTTGTTTACTCTTCGTATAACACTCAACGTTGTAGAAATGATATGGCCTTTTTTTCCAACTCCTCCTTAAGATATGCTTCGATTTTGAGTTTCATAAATGTCCTGTAACATTCACCATTACGTTTTTCACCTATTGTTAATTTTTTTTTTAATTCCGCTTAAAAGTCTTATGAATAGAAATATTTCAAATGTCTTACAAGACTTCCAGCGCGGTGTAGTAGCAACATCTTAGCTTTTTTGTATGTTTTGTGATTCAGTCAAGTGCCTTTTAGTTGGCTTTCATTCACTTTTCCAAGACTTTTTCTTACCTTCAAGTTGTACTCATTAATATTTAACAACTTGCATAATTAAGTAAAAATTGCTTAAAAACTTTCTATGTTACATTGTTGTTGTCGGCACTCGCCTTTCGCCTTTGCTGCTTGCTCTCTTTGCCCGTTGCCACTTTTCTTCCTGGTGTTTGTCTTTGCTACTGCATGTTGGTGATGAAGATGACTCCTTAATGTATGCTACACGAAGAAAAAAAAAATGGAGTAAAACGCAGTGCTACAACTACAAACTAATTCCATTTCCCTTCCACTAGAAATGTTCGTTTGTAATCGTCGCTAACGTCGTACTACAAAGCAAAGAGAACAATCGTCACAGCCTTGAGGGCGAAAATGGGAAGAAAAATAAAACCGGCAACATAGACAGAAAGACAGACAAATAACGACAGCGGCAACATCAACATTAACAACTTCTCTTTCTTCCTGCTACTGGTACCACCACTACCAGTAAGTAATGCTGAGGAAAAGTTTCATTCCCAGTTAACTTTTGTACATTTACAAATCAAATAGTGATCAGGCGTAGCAAATAAACCAAAAAAAAAAAAAAACTGAAAGCAAAAAGAAAATCAGCGCAATAAAGTTTATAGTTTGATTTTGTATTCTATTTAATTTGGCAGTTGGCCTTTGTTTGTGTTTGTGAAAGGAGCCAATCTTTTCGTTTGAAGTTTGGTAAATTTGTTTGCACTTTGTGTTACTCCTTCTCCTACTCTTAGGCCCACCCTGCGTTCTGTGAATTGGCTAAGAAAACGGAATTGTCCATGTTTTGTCAATTAATTTATCATTAGCTGAGAGTGGTGCGTTGTTTTGCTGGTTAACAAAAATAGATAGCATATTTTGAGGAGCTTATTTCCTTAAAGTCTGTATTTGATCAATGTAATAGTTCCATTTTTGTGTATAAATTGGGAGGGTCTACTTTGTTGAAAAAAATTGCATATTTTTGCGTTTCTACCGTAAAGACAATTTATTGACATCTTCGTCCTGATTTTTGCACCTTGTGTTACTCCTTCTCCTACTCTTAGGTCCAGTTTTCTTTCTGTGAATTGGCTAAGGGAGCGGAAGTGTCCATGTTTTATCAACTAATTTATCGTTAGCTGTGGGAGTGTTGCATTGTTTTGCTAGTTAACAAAAATAGATAGCATATTTTGAGGAGCGTATTTCTTTTAAGTCTGTATTTGATCAATGTAATTCCAATTTTTGTGTATAAATTGAGATGATCTAATTTGTTGACAAAAATTGCATATCTTTGGGAGTCTATCGTAAAGAAAATTTATTGACATCTTCATCCTGATTTTTGCACTTTGTGTTACTCCTCTTACTCTTAGGTCCAATCTTCGTTCTGTGAATTGGCTAAGAGAACGGAAGTGGCCGTGTTTTATCAATAAATTTATCGTTAGCTGGGAGTGTTGCGTTGTTTTGCTAGTTAACAGAAATGGATAGCATATTTTGAGGAGCGTATTTCCTTTAATTCTGTATTTGATCAATGTAATAGCTTTATTTTTGTGTGTAAATTGAGAAGATCTACTTTGTTGAAAAAAATTGCATATTTTTGCGTGTCTACTGTAAAAACAATTTATTGAGATTTTCATACAGATTTTAAGCTTTAAAGGCTAGTATCAAAGGGAAAGTTTTTGTATTTTTCGTTTTTAGGTGTAATTCGATGCTAATTACGGACAGATTACTGAAGCCACATATTGGAGAAATAATGGATTTCTTTTTACTATGAGTTATGTAGTAACGCTTTCAGATTGTTGAAAAGGTCTTAGGTTTCTGATGTAACATTTCAGAACAAAATCAAATATTCCACGGGAGAAAAGATAGAATTATACCTCTTCAATAGTGAAATTTATTATATAGATGTAATAACAAAAAAAAAAATTACGAACTAAATTTAAATTTTCGTTTGCCTCTATGGAAATGCCTATATATGATGTATAGGTATTTCAATGTTTTCTTCTATTACATGTCACTTTACATGACTAATTAGCAAATATACATTTGCACTATAAAGTACGTTTATATATTTTGCTTGTAAATGTAAAACCTAAACTGAAAAAATGAAAAACAATTTTGTTGACCAAAAAAATGCTGGCTGGCTGGCTATCTCTTCATAAATTACTGTCTTTCGATGCATAACACAATTGATTTGTATATTTACATGTTAGCTATGACATGGTGGCTTTTATTGGTAGTATTCATAACTAGAAAAGAACAAATTGATCACTTTCATTAAAATCACACCAAAAATAGGCGTCCATTTCATCCACCTAAACGAGATGAAAAGAATGCAACTTTTTGGACTTATAAAACCCAGCGGAACAAATAGAGATAATGGTATTTGCAGGCATATATTTTAATAGACTAACCCTATTTAGTTGCTTTATAATATCTTTCCTAAAACCCCCTATTTGAACCCTATGCAATTTATCCATCCGTCCATTGAATCATTTTGCTCTGTCTGTTTGCTGCACATAAATTCTTATTTTGATTTGATAAACAGCTCTCTGTACACTTCATAATTGCCCCAAATATTTGCGAGAAATTGCTTTATTTTACTTACATATGCCTCAAAATTATATTGTTTAAGCAACTAAAATGCTGTGATGTATATTTGATTTATATAGTGAAATTAATAATTACGAATTTGGCATAAAGTAGTAGTATGCATAGTTCCTCATTCTCATTTCATACATTTCGTTTTTTATGTAAAACTTGCAATCGGTTTGTGGAAAACCAATAAAAAGAAGAGAAGCCAATTTTTTCATCTATCGATTCCGCACTGAACTCAAATTTTGTTAGAGTTTCGGGGCAAATTTAACACTTCATTGGTTTCCAGAGTAATCGAGTGTGTAACGTACTGTCTGCCATCTCATAGATGGCAAAAGAAGCATTATTTGAATGCTAGCATACTTGCAATATGCAAAACGTTTATATCTTATAGAGAACCAAAATGTATGCTATACATTTAGTAGTTAAATGATTTAGTCAACAATACATGCAATACATGATTGTTAGGTTAATTGCTTATGCTCATGCTCATAGAAAATCAGTCTTAGTGCCTACAGAAAATCATGGCGTTGAAGTTTAAATTTCTTTGTTGCAAAGCAAGATTTTGTCAAACTATGATCTTGAAATAGCAATCTGAAATCTAATAAAACTTTGTCAAAATATATATTCATATTATTAGGTGCCCAATTAAGTTCTCGCTGTTTTTTCTTTATAAAAAATTGCAATTTTGTTATGAAAACATGTTTACAAATGATGCCCATTGCTAGCTAGTACTCTTTCCCATCTTTCTGGCAATGCTCGAATTCCACCACGGTAAAATTGTTCATCTTTTGTGGCTATCCACAAATCTAGCCATTCCTTGACGTCGTCATATGACGACAGCTGGGCTTAATCGGATTAATTGAAGTCGATACCGATCCCCTATGATGGTTTCGCTTGATGTCGACAGTTTGTAATAAATAACACCGACCTGGCCCCACTAAATACAAAGCATAACCTTCGCAGCATGAATATTTGGCCGAGGCGACGACGTGGAAGCATGACTCTCATGACTTTCATTTCTTTAGATAGTTGTGATGAATCTATTTTCCATCAGAAGTTACAATACGATAAAGAAAACCCTGTCTTCTTTGTCGCTACAGCAGTTGTTCACAAACGACGCTCAACGTCCCTTGGGTTCAACTCATTCCTTGCTTTTCAATCATTCCCAACGCATGCAATCGCCCGAAAATGGCTTGGCGGGTAACTCCTAACACTGAAGCAAGCTATACCTGCGCTTGACACGGATCTGCATTAAGCAATTCAGTCGGTCGTCAACACCAAAATTACCGTCTTTAAAGCGACGGAACCAATCTCGACATGTTGTTTCACTTAAAGCAGCATCTCCGTAGACGTTTCGAAGCTCTCGATCAGTCGCCGTTTTTTCGATTGAAAAAAAAGGAAATCAACACTTTCGCACATATGACAATTATTCGGCACTAAATCATACATATTCACAAGACCAAAAGAATATGCCGTCAAAAGAAAATCACTATTGTGTCGAAGCGTTATGTTTATCATATGCCTAAGCTTGGCTCATGACGTTTAGGTTATGGCAGAATCGACTAGCACCTATAGCTGGCGCCGTCTATTGGCAAGCAGCAGGAACTTAGTTGCACAGTTAACATATCATACATCCAATTGTATATTTGTTCATATACAGGGTTGCCCATATTCGACGGACCCATCTGGCAACGCCATAACTTTTGACAGAGATGTCAGATCGCTTAATGATATACCGCGTTTGAAGCGTCAGTCCAAGCAGATTTTTACCATGGAACAATACACGCCACGCGAGCGCTCTGAAATAGTTGAAATTTACATTCAACAGAAGAAAATTGTGAAAACTCAACGTGCTTTTAAAATATTAAAAAATGTGAGAAGTGCGCCTTCTAAGAACACCATTAAGCGTTTATACGAAAAATTTTCGACTGGTGAGGCTCTTTCTAATCCGAAGAGGCCAAATAAAAGTCGACCAAGGCGATCGGCCGAGAATATCGCTGCCGTACGAGCCAGTGTTGAGAGGTCCCCAAGAACATCCCAAAAACGCCGTTCTCAACAGTTGGGCATGGCTCGGTCCACTTTACAACGGATTATTCGCGTTGATTTGCATTTGTTCCCGTACAAAATTCAATTGACGCAAAGATTGTTGCCTGCGGACAAGCCTCGTCGATTGGAATGGGCCCAACGAGTCATCGAAATGGCCGATGATGACGAGCAATTTTGGAACAAAATTATCATGTCCGATGAAACCCATTTCACATTGAATGGGACCGTAAATAAGCAAAATTGCCGTATTTACGCCACTGAAAATCCTCAGGAGATTCAAGAATTGCCTCTTCATGACGAAAAAGTCACAGTTTGGTGCGGCGTTAGTGCGAAAACGGTCATTGGGCCGTTTTTCTTCCAAAACGAAAATGGCCATGCTGTTACCATCAACCAGGAGCGTTATCGCGACATAATGACCAATTTTGTGATGCCAATTATTCGTCGAAAGCGTATGAGGCAGTTCTGGTTTCAACAAGACGGCGCTCCACCGCACACAAGTCGCATAACAATCGATTTTCTGAAGAATTTGTTTCCGGGCCGTTTGATGTCGAAAAGTGGTGATTTGGACTGGCCACCGCGTTCGCCCGATTTGACGCCCGCTGACTTCTTCTTGTGGGGACATTTGAAGTCAAAGGTTTACGTTAACAAGCCAGGGACCGTAGAAGAGCTCAAGGACAACATTCGTGAAGAAATAGCCGCTATTCCGGCCGAAATGTTGGCGAAAACGATGGAAAATGCTGCAAAAAGGGCACAATACGCCATCAACGCCAGAGGCGGCCATTTGAGAGATATCATATTCAAAAATTGATGTAAACAAATCTACTTGGAACAAATTAAATGAATAAGATTGCCAACCGCCAAATTTTTATTTTTTTCTTTGATTTTTTTTTAAAAACATGGGTCCGTCGAATATGGGCAACCCTGTATTTCAATTCTTAATTTCCTTAAATTAGGCTTTTCCATATGTTTGTTTGGAATATTGAGCAGTATTACAGTTTAATGTCGTACTGGTCGAATACAATTTTGACTTATAAAAATAGAAGCAATATGATATACAAATTAATTAACCGGATATGAGTCAAAAAGGTATTTCTTCTAAATATTCTAAAGAATATTACAAGATATGCTGATGTCAACCCTGTTCAGGAAACGGATAGTAACAAGTCTAACTTTATTTCTGTGGAACATTGTGGACAGTGTCAGAAATCTTTTTGCTTTTAACTTATTGTGGGGTGATGTGGGGCAGTGTTTGACACGCCCATTGTCTGACAAGGGGTCGGTGCATCTTTCACAGTACGGTTTTACCGCAATCTGAGATGTTGTGTGTGTAAGTTTCGGTCAGGCCGAACCTATGGCGCCTGTCGAACTTATGTGCAAATTGATAGCTCCAACAATTCTGTAGTTCTAATGAGAGGTGTCACTGATTCCGCATGAAATACTCGTATATTCAGTCGGACCATAATTTCCAAAATTCATTTAGATATTGGAGTTATTTTGGATAGTTCTTTTTGGCACCATCCCAACAATATCGATGAAATAATTGTCGGTTATGGGGCTGGCAATGACGCCAGATTGTCTTTATGACTCATTGAGAACGCATATAATAGGTTGAATCTCTCCCTGATCGCCATGATTTCCATAAGAAATATACTGGCTGAATAAAGGCTTTTGATAATTGAGCCTCTTCATTGGAAACTCCGAAATCAATCCCACGTATTGCATGTTAAAGGGCTTCATATCTTGACCTTGTCTCCCAACCATTTGCTCTCGGTCCCCCTATCAATTCCTTTTTTGTATTGAACTTGACTGTAAATTGCTTATCGAATGTCAAGATACGAGTGGTGGAAGACCTATTCCAGCCTATTGTCGATGTATTGAAGTTGGCAAAATGGCCTTTGATTCCGGGAAATAATTCAGCCTAAAAGAAAACAGCATTAATTCAAAGTGGGGAAAAAAATCTGTAAAGAAAAATTAAATAATACGATATAGGCCACTTCGATGTTATTCTATTATTATCAAAAAGAAAAATTCGCCATAAACTAATAATATCAAAAAATCTTGTAATGCAGTGTAATGCTGTATTTAATTCTATAGAAATATCGTTTTATTCTTCTTAATGAAAAATATTTTTTGATGACGAGATGCCAGAAAGTATGCAGTATTGCTGACGCTAACTTAAGCGGCAAGAAGCGCTGGTTGAAAATGTAACCGACATTGTTTTATATGCGAAGTATATGGAGAAATTACTCAAGTCTTGGGACTCTGTTGAATAAAATGAAAAAACCAAGATATTAGCGTAAAAATTTGCAAATGATAACAAGCACAGTTTCTTATCCATAAACATTGGATAAGAAGGCAGAACCATTTGCCATATATCGTATGCTGAATTAATAAGTACAGTTATATAATTTATAAGATTTTATATATGTATATGGATAGCATAAAGAAGAAATTCTTCAATTATATCATGCAGAGTTCATTGCTTTGATCGGCCTTTCAGATGCATCTATTGACTTTCAAAGAGCTGTAATGGTCCTGCCGTTTTCTGCGTATATGTCCATCGAACAAACGCTTTTTATACCATCATATTTAAGCGAACCATGTAGCATAGCCTTTGCATTGCTTTGTCGCCAAAATTCTTTGCATATTAATAGGATGTGTTCATTAAATAACTGTCGTGCTGTTTCTTTTGTAGGATGCTATCTTAGAATATAGGCAGGATGACAAAATAGGAGCTACTCAATTGATATTCCACGCAATCGCAACAACTAACAAAAGTTAGACTTATTATTATTATTTTTGTTGCTAGACTTTAGCGTTATTATTACTATTTGATCAGTAACTCTACAAAACAGAAATATATAAGCTAAATATTGCTAAAGCAAATCAAAACGAGCGAACAAACGTGGTTAGGTAAACGTGGTTAGGTGGTTCACAATCTACAGAAGTTCTGTTATAATTATGGACAAAATTACAGTGGGTTTGCTGTAAATAAGTTGCAAGAAACGGTCCATTCTATCAAACATACCAAAAATTGAATTTTTTCGAACATTAAGTAGCGAATATACCACGGTATTGAGGCTACCTAATATTTTTGAGAACGGTGCCACTTTTGATAAACGAGAAAATCACATGTTTCTAGGACTGTATTGTATAATTGAGATGGCCATATAGCCAAGTAAATAATTAGTATAGCATAATAATTATTGTATTACTTAGAAATATGCATGATTTTTTTTATCACTTGTTTAAAATGCCATCAAATGTGTCAGTTTTTCAACATTGTAGCGATTTGATTACTCACAATAACGAGACTTTTCTGCATGTTATTGTATTGACCTTTCACCTAATACCTAAAAGTATGCCTTGCTTTTTTTTACAAGCGAACAAAGACATTTTCTCTATAGCAATATCAGAACATCATTCAAAGTCCTGCATATTACAACTTGTTGACTTTCAATTAAGTTACTTACCATATTGCTGCTTGTCACTATTACATCAGGACACCTACATCACGTTGGCGTGCATTTCTCCCTTTCAACCGGATACATGACAATCCCAAACAAAAAGTATTGCCTATCTTCCAGGCTAATGAACAAAAATTATTAGATTTCATTGCATCATGTTATGTACTTTATACTCCGGTGGCAATTACATATACTCAATTTCGCTTTCATCACTATCGCCCTCCACGTCATCATCATCGTCGTCGACGTCGTCGTAGTCAATGTCGTCAACGTCATCATCATTTATATTCTAATGACACAGTGAGCGAGTAACTAAATGACAGGTCGACTAGTGTTGATGGACGGTTCCCCTGTTGCTGATACTGCTGTTATTATTCATTGAGATGAGAATGAGCGAAGACAAAAAAAAAATATATATATCAGCAACAGGGGGAAAAAATTGAAAACCTTTATGAAAAGTAAAAGCTTTTTAACGCCTTTCGACGACGATAGATGGCAAGAGCAGGACAATTTAATAAGCGCACGACTAAAAGGTCTTCTAATCAATTTCTAATGTTGTTGGCAGGTAGCTGTGCTCGCAATCGTTCAATGAATGAATGAATGAATAAACGAATGAGTGCCTTTCTTTGTATTATGAATCTACACATGCACAGAAAATTCATCGGTATTCACTATATCCCAACGTGCAGTCGTACTCCGACCTACGCACACGTACCACAGGATCTTTTGTCACTAAAATTTCCATTAAATGTTGTACAACATCAGGACTGGGCTTTTACGTCATTTCATTTCGCGTTTTTAGTATGAGAATGGTGAATTTGTGTTTTATGGTTCACTTGTAGTGATGTCGGTTTTTTCTTTCTTCCCACTTTTGCCTTCATTTCTACTTCTCTTTCTTTCCCTTTTGAGTTAACTTTAATGGCGGATGTAATTGACTTCCGTATGGCATAGCAATAATAGTACAACCGTCCCTGCTGTTCATACTTGGTTGCTTGGTGCAGGGGTTTCACTTCTATCCCTAAACCCAACAAGCAAGTATGTAAGTATGTTCAATGTACATTAGGTCTTATTATAGAGTGCATAAAGTACATTATATACATGCAAGTAGTTGGAAATACAGGAAGCTTAATTACATTTTGTTTACCTATCTGTGAAAGTAAATTGATTATAGCAAAATGTGCTGAAATAGAGGAAAAAGGCGTTTTGATTTTACATACCTAAAGATTTATTTATGCGGAGAAATTGCTGGTAAAAGTAGCCAAGATAATTGAAGTTTATTTATACTAAATTCTGTTGATTGCAAGGGAAAACCCGAAATATGAGAAAAGTTTCTTTTAAATGTATGTCATATGTAGGGCACTGTTAGTGAAGCTCCTAAAAGTAGGCTATGCAATTGATAGTTATAGAATTACGATACAGATCGTTACAGTACAGATGTTCAGACAGGCAGAAATAGAAACGATAATAGCTGACAGACAGTAGGAATACAAGATGTGGTAAAACTAAATCCATTATTTTTTAATGATGTTGTAGGCTTTCTTAAAGATAATTAGAATGATCTGATTTAGGCCAAATATGCACCGTTTTATTTGATAATTTAGATATAATTCCATTAAACCTTTCTGATGGAAATCCTATTGGCAAAAAACTGGAGCAGTTGATTTCCGTCTTAAGGCGAATTATTTACTAGAAAAATTATTCGCTATGGATTGGAATCATTTGATGTCAGTTCCGAATCACAAGGTGGATGCATAAGAATCTAACAATCAAGCTCTCGGAGCTTCTGTCGAATCACAGTATCGATGAGTGTATCCTGGCCTTGTCCTAATGGAACCCAATTCCAACTTCTATTGCCCAAAGTTAGCCACTTTTGGGTGATGGATTCCTTCAGACGGTCCAAATGTTGACAGTGCAGACTCTAACTAAGAGTCATAAAATATGATTCCATGCCAATCTCCCCAAACAACACCGTCAACCCTGGCTTGGCCACAGTTTGCGCCACCTCACCTCTATCCGACCACTATCGTTTTCATTATGTGTTGTTGTTAGAGTTCCAGTTCTCAATATCAATTACTATCCGCTCGATTTTGCTGCGATGATTGGCTTGTTACAGTATCAGGATTATAAGCACTATTTTCAATTTCATGTTTTCAGCTGTCGGTCTTGCATTTTCGTTTTTGTCGAAGAGAAACTGTAAAATATGATGTATTTTTTTGTTGGCGTCTAACTTTGATGCGCCTTCAATCAATACTGAGTCAACCTATCACAAAACTGTTTGAGTAGTTATTTTTAAATGCAAAATCTTACTTTTATAATACCATCTAGTGTAGGCCTATCGCACTTATACAACGTGAGGTACAGATTGCTAAACCCATCTAGCGGAAGAATAATGAAATTCTGTTTATCATAGCTTGTGCTTAAAGGATATGTCTAATATAGTCAATTAATTCACTCGGATACTAATCAAATGATCTAGTAAAAACATAGCCCCAGTTTTTGTGACTTTTAGGTCTTTGCTCTAAGTTTGAGGTTTTTTTTTGTTTTTAACAAATATAGCTCAAGGTTCCGGTACTTTTTTCTCTCATTTAGTTTAAATGGTTATTCTAATAAATGCTCTCTCTATCTGCAGCCAATGGTATTATTAGAATATGCTTGACCAGATATCAAAGCTGTTAACTGTTCGGCAAATTTCTTAAACGATCTGTGTTTGATTATTTTCAATAAATACCAGTCAGGGAATCCAAGTACACACCGGTCCCATAACCCCTGCCTTGTATTCGATGGGTAGCATTATAGGGAATGCTGGATCAGACGCTGATAGTAGTTAACTGTTTGGGAAATTTCCTGCCAGTCAGAGAATCTGTGTTGAACAGATCTCAAACACTGAAACTGTAAATTCTGGCTTATTTTATAAAGGTTTACATTTGCATTATTTAGTAATATTTACTTGTGAGTGATATTGTCATGTTATAATGTATTTAATTCATTTAAATGCCATCTTTAATAAGTTGTTTTTTCCCCTCTCTGAATAACATACTTTCCAGGGCGCCTTATAGATACGTGTGTTTGTGAAATCATTGCATACCTTCAGGGATTTTGCGAAAAAAAAAAATTATTGCGTTTGTTTTACCAATTCACTAGTGCGGTTAATACATTGTATTCTCTCGTGTACATACGAAACAATTTGTTATTATCAGTTATTTATGTTAATAAATGAATTATATTTTTTACAATCTCTCGTTAACCACTATAATGATACATTCAATCTCCCTTTGTCTCTGTACGCATCCTTGTTCCCCTATCTCGGTACATTTAATACTCTTTATTAAATAATTCAATAAACTCATAACTTTATATACAATATATGTATTTATCAATACAATGTGGTTTTTTATGATTGTAATTTTTTATAATGTATTTTTCTCTTTCTTTGAATGGGCAATTTTTTTCTTCTTATTGTGCGGAGCAAAAAACAGAAACACACAGAAAAATGACCATAAATAAATTAACGACAACAAGAATGTATTGTAACTGGCACTAATTAGCATTTAATTAAGTGAAAATTAATGAGCCCACATACATCAAGTATTGTTAGTCGATTTGTTTGACTCTTTTGAGTCCAATGGAATTTTCCACATTAATGGCCTGCCTGTTCTTTCGCAGAGCGGCATATGCTTTTAAGCATAATTGTTGCGACGTTAGCTGGTAGTATCTCTATGGCTTGTCCAAGCAGTTAATCAGAAATCAGAATTAACATGGGGGAAATTGTTGTTACACAATCGAGTTTTACGTTATACTCTAAAAGGTTGAGACCTGGTTAAAAGGTCTTCCTCTCAGCTTGGTTGAATACATCATAACAGGTTTCTTTTTTGAATGACAGAATATTTCCGAATTTTTCACAAAAAATTCTTGACGGTAAAAAGTGTTTTAAAAAACTTTCTTTTATTGAAAAATTTAGGGTAAGACACTCCCATAACGTTCACTTTCTTCCGTTGGAAAATCAATTATTTTAGCGTAAATATAGCATACTTATAGGATGTTACTTAACTTTAAACTCATGTAGTTTATAGTTTGTAGTTTTAAAAAGCGGTGTCTGTGAAGTTCCATTTGGTATACATAGAAAGGTGCCTACGTATTGGCGCCTCTCCTGCGGAGGGAAGCCATTTGGACAACATTATTTTTAAGTCTTAAAAATTCCCATGCTTCTACTTTTTAAAAATACAAATATATTTTTTTATGTTTCGTAGTTTTTTTTTTAATTGAATATTTAAACCGCCAACTCCCTTATGGCCCACCCTGTATAGGTATAACAAAGCGTCAGAAAATGTTCTTTCCCCATATGCAGAGAAAATCTTGCGATGCAGTTTTTCCGTATGCGTTAAGTACTGCCTGAAATCTTCTATAATGTTTAAGAGACAACCAACAATTTTTTGCCATACACAAAATTTCTGATTTTTCTATAAAAGATTTTAGGAATTGCAAGTAGTTCCTAAATATCCTTCTGTGTAATGTACAGAAAACTTGAGTCTAAAAATATATTGCAGAATATTATAGAGATTTAAATCCTTTCTTTGCTTCAAAAAATAACCTGGTCGACTATTAGACTCGAATCAGATTTTTCTTATACATGGGAATGCGCACAGGGCACTCTTCCTGTACATTAAGCACTGCCTGAAACATTTTCTGATGTAGAAGAGGTCTCCAGAAATCTTTCATGTATTAAAAATCAAACGAAAATGTAGACTTCCATAACGTTCACTTGAAATTGTTGTTCGGTGCAGTTATTCTGATAAAGTATAGCATACTTCTAGGATGTTATAATTTTCTAAAGTATAGCATACTTCTAGGATGTTATAATTCTCTAAAGTATAGCATACTTCTAATATGTTATAATTCTCTAAATTTATGCACACTTTTAGTTGCTAGAACTAAACGTGTACGAGTATATAATATTATACAGTTTTCATTGTTTTATTCCAACTTTCTATCCCGCGTCTCCTATAACACACTTTTGCGCATAATATTGTTTAACTGCATTAATATAATTACATGAAACGTAATAATATATATTTATGTAAACAATTTATTTAATTTACGAAAAACGTTTATTTATTGTTTCACAACACTATATCACGTTTTTTTTTTTTTTTTTTTTTTGTTTTTGGGTTTCATCACTCTAGGGCGAGCAAAGAGAACAAAAAAAATGTATAATTGCATAATATTATGTAGAAAAGAATTTATTATTAATAACATGCTAAAGTTGTAATCAATTACTGTTGAAATATGTTGCAAATAAATGCTTTAATTTAAAATGTGTAAACAATTATGAGAAGGCTAGGGTTTTTCTTTTGGATTATTTCGAGGGATTATTCGAGAAAAAATTGTTTAAATTGCTATAAAATTTAAAGCAAAATTTGATGAAAAATAATAAAACTCCACTTTCTAAGAATGCTACGCTGATATTTTTGCTGATAATTTTTTGAGACATTATTAGTAGAGAATACTACTAATGAGATCCTATAATTTATAATTTTTTCCCCCAAATATATTGCCGATTCTCTATCAAGCTTTCCCATCTAAAATATATAAAGGTATTGACTGCTTTCATCATTTTTATATAAGATTATCGCATAGAAAATGTTCTAAAACATTCAGGAAATATAATTTTATACAATAAACTATAAAAATGTAATATGTTGGAAAACAATTTTGAAATATAACTAATATATTATAATTCGTTTCTCTCACATCGCGATTTGGTCTTCATGTGGTCCTTCGAGCCTTAAAGATTAAACTTTCTTATGGAAATGGTAAAATGTAGCCATACAATTTGTTGCATTAGAAAATGAGACTTGGTGTTCATATAGTTCGACATAAAAATTGCTTCTGATAAAAATATGAAGATTTTTGATTTTGTTTCTTTTTATAAAAAAATTGTTTTTCTTCTATTTGTCAGTACATACTTCAACTTGTTAAGCAGCGGAATAGCTAACTGATTTTGATTACAAAACATATATTAAAAGACAATTGCATAAAAAAATCTCTTTGATGACAGAGCCAAGTAGGGCTCCGTAGCAGCAAATTACGATATTTCCTCTAAGAACTTATTTGTGAAGTGAAAATTATAATGTCTGTTCTAAATAAAGCCTTATTTGTTGCAGAGACATTAAGACGTGGGACCTCCTCCGTAATTTATCATTACGAAATTGTTTTCTAAGGCATTTCTTTTAAGAAAAACTGGTTAGTGATTCCTTTCATTTTCGAAATTTTATTTTTATATCTCACAAGCGATTGCGTATAAATTGTTGTACAATTAGAAGATTTACTCTGTATTTGAGAATATATAAATTTAAAGACGATCTATTTCAAGTAGGATAGAATATCAGATGTAACAAGTTTGATATTTTTATATGGCATGTTTTATGGCACCATAATAGTGATTACAAAATATTTATTAACGAAAAACTTAGCTTGCGGACACTTGTTTCCATTACTAAAATCAATATTTATTACTTACAGTCCTTCAAGCCGAACAGTTGGTATCTTTAATTGACTGCTTTAAAGAAAATCTCTTCCATACCAAGCTAATGATATGACATTTTTCCATCATTTTCTCTTAAAACGCTTTTTTGTGGTCCCTCGAGCCGAGGCTTTAGAATTTCATTAGAAATAATCACCGGAATTATGTATGTCGTAGTCACTCAAAATCTATGTCACTTCACTAAAATGGTATCACGTAAGTCACTTTTCGACAGAAATGCGACCCTGTTGTAAATCTATTACAAATAATGGTATTATGTATGTCGTATTTGACTCCAAAATTTGGCAGAAACAGTCGTTATATATTTTCTTGGTGATAGGTCAGAAAAAAGGAAGAAAGCAAAATGATCAAAAGATTCAAACGGAAAATGGATAATAAAAAGTAAGTTTGGCTTCAAACTTTTACCATGTATTTCAGCTAACATGTCTGTTTTTATATAAGGTTAAAAGTTACAACACCAAAACAATTTGCAACCCTTGTCCAATTTATGGAACAAAACCCAGACTTGGCTGAAGGATTTTATAAAAATACCGAAAAGTCGACTTTAAAACAACAATGGGGCGTTATCAAAACTAAGCTAAACAGCATTGGACCTCCTACGCGTGAAATCGATGGTTGGATGAAAGTTTGGGCTGATTTGAAAACAAGCGTATTGTTCCGATAGGCTTGGAGCCAAAATCTTTATGTGTGTCCCATCGACGCAACCGATAACGCCCGGGAAACCATTTTTTTGGTAAAAATGTTCCTTGATTTCATTTTTTTCCGACTCTGTCATAATGAAAGAGATCCACTTCGGACAAAGTTGTGTAAACATGGCATTTTTACATTCATGAAACACACCACTGACTGTTGGTTGGGCTAGCCCAACATTAAAGTCGTTTCTAGTTATCCTTTTTGGTAACTTCCTTCAGCTAAGATTCTCATCGTTACTGCAAGCCGCAATGTTTTGGTCACTTGTGTTGACCTGGAGCCATCTTGGAGCAAGAGTGATATTTCTCTCAGAACATACCGTAAAGCATCTTTATTCAATCTAAAATTTGCAATAAATCTAAAAAAGTCTTCATAAAAAGTTTCATAGTAACAATTAACCTAACTTACATGGAAGTTGTAAGTAAAAATATGTTCGAGTGATTTCTCAATTGTCTTCTAAAATTTCTAAATTCTCTTACACTGCGTTCATCTTCATCCTCATCAGAAGATGAGAATATAGCTAAACTTATCATTTTTAGTTGTTTGCTTAGGAATTATTGCAAAAAATCAGCACAACGCGGGAAAAATTAAATGGAAATTGTGTCAACATATGAGCAGGTATTTTCTTTTGTTTATTTATCAGCTGATCTGTTTTGTGAGAGAAATCTATTACAAAATTAAACTCACGTCGAAAAAGTTACATGATACCGATAAAATGTAAATTCGACAGTGACTACGAGAGTTGTCACTTTTCGACTACGACATACATAATTCCGGCGAATGTCATACGTAAATTAAGTCAAATCGTCATAATTTTCATTTATGATTGTACCTTACATTTACGCTTTTAAACTTAACCCCGCCCAATATTAGCCATGTCCTGACAATTATTGCTAATTTGATTAAACAAAATGTAAGTGCATTACCATCATTAGCATTGCTCCAACACCCTCACTCTTTTTTTTAATCGTGACGGGGGTGGCAACGGTTAAAAAAGAACCAATGTTGCGAACACACCTTAACAAATGTTTGGAATGATGTCTCACATTAATTCTGGCAACAAGTAAAACTATTCCAAAATTGCGTATAAATTACTTGAGAAATATCTCTTAAGCGTGTAAATTAAGCATAAAATTGTATATTCGTCTAATGCGCTCTAATGTTCCTTCCTTTCCGAAGTGGTAAGGCCGATGTGCACTTCATCTGTTGGAACTGTAGTAAAGTCTCCTCCTTCACCCCTCAACTGATAAATGACGTAATATCAGTTGTCTGTAATATAAAGTAGCGAACATCTTTTTGACAGCCACAATCCCAACCATTCCTTGCTCTGCCAGGGATTTAATACTATTTACAAAAAAGAGCAACTACAACATACAGAAAAAAAGTATGTTAATTAATAGCAAATTATTTACAAATTCCCCAAAGTGTAACTTGTCAACGGGACATCCGAATGAATAGTAGTGGCAACAGCAACAGCAGCAGCGGCACAACGCATCAACGCAAATGTTTCCGTTCTGACTTTGGCCGTATGGGGTGAGTTAGTTACGGACTGGCTGACTAAGTGATAATGACGATGTCACGATTATGGCGGTGGCGATGGTGTTGAGCTATATAGCAGCACTCACTCCTCCATCCTTGTCCTCACAGCTGGAGAAATTTACTTGCCTTGTAATGGTACAGTAATAAAAATTTGTTATCAGGATCAAGTTGAGGGGAATGAATATACAAATTCATTGGAGAGTTAGCTAAGACAAATTAACATGGTTAATAACATCAGCAAACCTGTGTATAGGTTATGTCACACAATTTCATTCCTGTGTGAAAAGGGAGGTGAGGTAGCTTATAGAATTTATGAGGTCTTGATGGAGGATTTGAAAAGCTGACATCATGCGGTGAAATGTCTATTATGGATTCATATTGAGTTCATTACGCGTGTACAACAAAAAGGAGCTTACTATGACAATTTAAAGATAAGGCGCCTTAAGATAGTCTGCACTTTGTTCACTCAACGCAATAAGGGAGCAGCAATAGTCGCATAAGGTTGTCCTTTTTCAAACTCGACGACTTAGTGTAGTTCATGAAATTTTTTTTCTTCATGAAAAGTATATATGAAACTACCTATATAAACTCCCTTTTTTAAGGGCACTTCATAGAAAGACGTTTTTAATGTAGAAAAGTATCGTAGAACTTAGAAAAGTTTCGGAGAACATATTTTTGATAGCGAAAAATGTTGGAGAGGACTCTTTTTATAGCGAACAGCGTAGGAAAAGCCACTTTTCTTTTTAGCAAAAAGCGTCGGAGAAGACAATTTTCTTTGGAGGAAAAGAAAAAACAAACACTTTTTATATGGAAAATTACCGTAGTAGGAGCAGACGTGTTTCGTATTGAAAAGAATCGGTCTCCATATTTTGAATAGAACTGAGCCTGTGTAGACTTTTTCCTAAAAAAAATGAGTATATTATGTTGGTATATAAAAAAAGGAGATGTAAATTCTTTTGGTGTAGACGAGTCGTTGAAAACTTCATGTAGAAAAATGTCGGTGCAGACTCTATTCGTGTAGAAAAGGGTCAGTGCAGACTCTATTCGAGTAGACAACAGTCGGTACAGACAATTTTCGTGTAGAAGAGGGTCGGTACAGACTCTTTTCGTGTAGAAAATAGTCGGTGCAGACTTTTTTCGTGTAGAAAAGATACGGTGCAGACTTTTTTCGTGTAGAAAAGAGTCGGTGCAGACTTTTTTCGTGTAG